>CM022702.1:71173377-71391188 GCA_012295165.1 Asparagus setaceus
AGAGACTCACGGCGATTCGCGATACCACGAGACCACGGCCACGACACGAAACATGTGGTTTGACTCAATCCATCGTTAAAATTAACTAGCCAATGTTGCACTTGACTCTCAAGACCCATCATTTAAACCCTCTTAAACTCTATCAATTTTCTAATGTAGGACTATTAGTGGGGCATCACAATCACCCCACCTTTAATACTGATGTCCTCTTTGGCAATATAAGTCCCGGACTATTAGTGGAGCATCACAATCAAAACTTCGAGGACTGAACAACGTTCGACTCAAAATGCACCTCAAGGTGGTCAATATTCTCAGCCAACGCTCATGCCGGGCGGATAGCTCTGTTAGGGTTCAATCCTAGCTTTCATAAACAAACCCGTATCGACCCACTTTGAAATCGAATCGGGCCAAACTTGGTCTGGATGCTAATGAGCCCACTCAAACCTAACCCAAAAGGACTGGGTTAGTGCGGATTGTGGGCTAAGCTGGCCTAGTCGCCACCATTACCACCATCCCTTAGTATTAGGGACATGAGACTTTCCATGACCATTATACTCTCCCATCTTATGCATCCCCCACACTAATGATATGTTATAATATTTTAATATAACATGTTAAATTAGGGGGCTATTTCTAATTTTAGAAATTCTTGGGGTGTTGCTTGTAAATTAAGAAACTTTAGGGGCTATTTTGTGGTTTTGAAACTATTAGGTGTCTATTGAAATTTTTAAAGTTTTGAGGGTTGTTTGTATTATTTGGAACTTTCAACAGTGGTTGTAAAGTTTTTAGGGGTTGTTTTGTAAAATTTTTATTTGGGTTAGTTGTAATTTTAAAACTTTTAGGGGCTTTTTATAAATTTTAATGACGTTTGTAGTTTTGAATTTTTCAAGGGTGTTTATAAAATTTTTAGGGAGTTATTTATAATGTTTTAATTTTTCAGTAGGGTATTTATTATTTTTTCAATTTTCATGTGTCTAGTTGTAAAATTTTGAAAGGGTTGTTTTGTAAAATTTTTATGGGGATATTTGTAATTTTAAAACTTTCAAGAGGCTGGTTGTAAATTTTACTGGTAGCTTATAAAATTTCAAGAGGTTACTTGTACTTTTGTATTTTTAGAGGACTATTTGTAATTTTAAAATTTTCCGGGATTGTTTATAATTTTAAATTTTACAGTGACTGTTTATAATTTTCTTAATTTTACTTGCTATTTGTATTTTTTGAATTTTAGGGCTTTATTCAAAATTTTTCAATCTTAAGGGGTTCTCAGGCAATTTTTTTATTTTCCATAGACCTTTTGGAATTTTAGATTTTTCAGAGGCTATGTATAGCTTTTGGATCTCAGGGGTTGTTTGTAATTTTAGATTTTCTAAGTTTGTTGTAATTTTTGAATTTTGAAGAGGATGATTGATTATTTTCTAATCTTGAAAACCCTTTTATATATAAGGAAGAGTTTTAATTATTAGAATTTTCTAATTATGGATAGTCTTAATTTGATGAGGATTCTAATGTGAAGATAGGATTAGAAAAAGGTTTTGATTATTCAAATTTTCTAATTATAAATAATTTTAATTTGATAAGGATTCTTAGATGAAAATAGACATAGGTGTACACATGTAAGTTTCTAATAAGATTGATGGTCACGATAATTTTTTGACACATGACATATTTTTGTGCCTTCAAGAATAGGTCACCAATTTCTTTTATATATAAAGGAGGAACATCATCGCTCTAACTCATGACAATCAAATATTATATTTTTGTAGTACAGGGTGTTTCTTTAACTACACCATAAAATTGTATTTAGAGGGTAATATTTTAAACAATATTGTTTTTAAAAGACTGGTGTTTTTAGAATGCATATGATCGAAAATATATAATTTGTATTGACATGTGGATCCCAAAGTTGTTAAATCTTTCCGTGTTAATCATTGGCGCTACGGACCAGGAACCGCCGAGAGAAACCACCACAAACGATAGCAAATACACAAAGAAAACAAGAAAGACACGAGATTTACGTGGTTCGCAAGTTGCCTACGCCCACGGGTAATGAGGGGATTTTCACTAATAGAAAGAGAGAATACAAATTAGGATTACAAGTTCTCACAAAGAAACCCTAAAACAAACCTCTCAATCTCTCAAAAGATCTCCTCTCCAAAGATGCACAAAACCCTCTCAAAGGCTGCTCAAAACGTGCTTCAAACTTCCAAATAATCGTTTAGGGTTATATATAAACTCTAAACGAACCGGTTTAAAACCAAAACCCGTGATTCGAATTGCCAGATTAGTCGACTAATACATCAGATTAGTCGACTAATACATCAGATTAGTCGACTACAATACGATTAGTCGACTACTGCTCCTACCAAAACTCCGTCATTCACGTAGATTAGTCGACTACAATGCCTAGTAGTCGACTACATCAACCGAAAACCGTCTTGTGCATGTTTTTGTGCATGTTCTACAATTCTCCACCTCGCACATCATTTGATTTACCTCAAATTTTGGACCGAACACCGAAGAACACTAAGAACATCTAGAGAGATTCCATCACCAATCCAGCCAATCCAAATGCGCCACTACCATGGGCTTCTACGCATCTCTCCACCGGATCAAGCTCATCGTAGTTCACCTCAAATCATCTCCACCTTACCCATTACCGCCAAGGGCCATGCCCTCTTGGGCGATCAACACGGGTTGATATGAAGCAAGTCTAAGCAATGCTTAAACTTACTACTGCGGACCACCTTGGTTAACATATCCGGATTCTCATTCGTGTGCACCTTCATGAGAGATATATCACCTTCCTCTATGACATCCCGCACAAAATGATACCGACATCGATATGCTTGGTACGAGCATGATGAACCTGATTCTTCGCCAAGTGAATTGCACTGACCGCCACACCACAAGTTCACGCTTGCTCAATCCCCAAATCGTCTAGAAGACCCCATAACCACAAGGTTTCCTTCACTCGCCATGGCCATGTACCTCTCAGAGTAGAAAGTGCCACCAGAATCGTAACATCGATCGCCAACTGGTGGGAAATAAATGATTACCTCCTAAGTTGCAAGTATACAACCCTTATCAAGTTATAGTATAAAAGATTATCGATCCCACGAGGAACGGGAAGTAGGAAGGGTTTTGCTCAAGTTTTGGTTCTCAAATTATGCACGTGACAATTAGGAGTTTATTAAAATAAAATGATAGTGAGGAAATGGTGAGAGTGGATGTGGAGAGATAAAAGAGAGTGGATTGTGGATTATGTGCAAAAGAGGAGAAAATAAAGTTGAGAGTGTGGTTAGGTTATATGCACATAATAACAAAACTAGGTTTGAGACTATGTGAGTGGAGAATTAACAGCAAAGCACATATTTATTTTAAAATTTTAAAGTATTTTATAATAAAAAAGAAAAATCTCGAGTTAGTCCTTTTGATGGTCAGCTGCCAGACTAACAAATCTTGATTTCACTACAACCTGCAACATTTAAAAGATGTCATTTTGGTTATACAGCACTCGCATATAACTGCAGAACTTTTGCAAATTCAATAAAATCCAGTTGCTTCATTTCACGTAATAGAGCATAAGTCGATCTATATAACACCATTAGACCATAGAGCTCTTAAGTTAGGGTTACAAAATCGAAAAGGACGTGCCCTAAAATAAGATAATATTCATTCAAATACAAGTTAAGTCAGTGTAATGAGGATCTAGGGGCCGTGGCAATTCTCAGCATGAATTATATTCCCGATACCAGCCAATCCTCAATAGTGTTGAACTGAAAACAACGGAGAAGCAGAGTTCGTATGGATCATTTTTCTTTGTTTCTCTATTGAAAGAGAGGGAAGGATAAGTAATAGAGAGAAGAGGTTTTTTTTTTTTTGGGAGATGAAGAGCTTCGAAAGAAATATGCAACGAGGACTATCATTAATTTATAGCCATGTCGACAATATAGGGAGGAGTCACGAGTTGTTTACTCACTCAGGCGTGCGCACAAGAATCACGGGCAAACCTTTGTTCAGAGAATCAAAGGACAGAGGTAAATATCATTTGTACTGAAGTCGGAAAAATCTTTAAAAATCTATAATCAGTGACAGTGTGAACTGAATAATCATGTTGCCAACTATGATCATGGGCAATTGTATATTAAATAAGATTTCACATGATATTTCCCTTTTGAACGTACGGTTTGCCATTTCGCAATCAATTGATGAGTATTTTAACTTTAGCCAACAATTTTGTATTGATTGTTGAGATTGAAAATAGTGTTGTACATCCTAATTTTAGATGTCTGTCTAGCTCTTCATTAGGACATTTTAAATGAGTCAAATGTGCAACAAGACCTAAATTTTGTCGATATCGACTAACTTTCCAAAGGACTAACTAATATTTTTGATAGAAAATTTCTTCTACCCCTTGATCTCTCAAAGTGATTGAATTTACACCTAAAGATGGGGTTTATGCGAAATCGACTCTTGAAAAATTTTCTCACGCCCATCATCAACTCCTCATCTTCTCCCTCCTTTTCCTAACCCATTATTATCAATGGTCTCCGCCATTCTCACCCTCTCCTCCCTAACTCCCTCTCCTTTCCCTCCTTAATTCTCCCTTCCACTCAAACTTACTCAAAACCCTAGATAGAGTGTGGATAGGAAAGAGATCTTTTAAGAGTCAATTTCACATAAATGACCTATCTTTTATCACATTATGATAAGTTAGATGTAGATTCAATAATTTCGAGAAGTCGAAGGTAGAAGAAATTTTTCCAAGATAATAGTGTTATGGTCATAACCACTAACCAAAGGATTTAAGGAGAAAAACGAGGCACTAACACGGATAAATTATTCGTCAACGAAAATGTGCTCGAGCCTCCGCATTCATCCACCTGGCGGCCCTCGACCTCACCGACCCCACCATGGTCCATCAAACGACTATCACCATAGCCGAGCGAAAGTTGCTGCGTTCCTCTCCGGAAGAACTTTCCAAATGACGACTAGCATGAATACGCCCACGCATTGGACCGCCAGTTTCCACGCCGCCGCCCCACCGGCACCCGGCGGCCACTGCCGCCTTTCCAACTCGATCCGCTGAACGACGCTGAAGGCGGCTTGCCGCCCTCCCAACCCGCCACCCATTATAGCCCCATCCAACCAACTTGGCCTTCCCGACAATACGAGGCAGCCGGCCCCTCTTTTCACCGCCAATCCTCTAAGACGGCGCTGAAGCTGACTGGTCGCCCTTTCGCTGATTGCCCCAGGGCGATCCCCGAGGAGCAGCCGACCGCCTACCGGGCCCCCTATCTCGCCCCCGTGGATTCCTCCACTTAACGACGTTAAGCGGTTTGCACCGAGCCCATCAAGATCACATTAAATGCTGATAGCCCCTTAACTCCCATCTCACGCGGCATTTAACAACTCGACCCATGCAGCAACAGGCTACCCAATCCCATCCCATTAATGGCGAATAGACCACACTAACCCTTATCAAGTTATAGTATAAAAGATTATCGATCCCACGAGGAACGGGAAGTAGGAAGGGTTTTGCTCAAGTTTTGGTTCTCAAATTATGCACGTGACAATTAGGAGTTTATTAAAATAAAATGAGAGTATAAATGGTGAGAGTGGATTATGTGCAAAAGAGGAGAAAATAAAGTTGAGAGTGTGGTTGTGGTTATATGCACATAATAACAAAACTAGGTTTGAGATTATATGCACATGGAGGAAATATGAGATTGAGAGAGAAGTAAACATCAATGAAATCAAAAATAAAGGAAAATAACAAACAAATGAAAAACAAGGATAAGAGGAAAATAAAGAAGGTAAAGTATGGAGGATTAATTAAAGATATGAGGAATCTAGAGTAGATCCACTTAGCTTATCTCAATCTCATGAAAATGAGTTGGATTTGTTAGCTAGTTTCAAACAATCTCTAGGGATCCCACGAATATTAGCTCCATACTTAGAAAAGGGTAATTCCCTAGAGGGTTCTAGCCTCAAGGTGAATTAAAGAAAAGAAAAATCTATTCTAGAAAGTAAATACAAGAATTAAATACATTGCATGAAAGTAAATTGCAAGGAATTAAATTGCATGAAAGTAAATTGCAAGAAAGTAAATTGCATGAAAGTAAATCTATTCTACAAACAAGAAAATAAAGAAGAAAAAGAAAAAGAAATAAAATAGAAACCAACAACTCCTCGATCTTAATCTAATCCTCCTTTGGTCCTTGGATTAGAAAAAGAGAAAGGAAATTGAAGGTGAAACATTTCATTTATTGTGTAACAAAGTTACAATTTTGGAAGGTCTTCTCAATGAAGAGTGACCTCCTCTCCAAATGGAGTTTTACAAAATATTTCACACTCAAAACCCTCATCCTTCACCCCTATTTATAGCCCAACGGAGTTGATGTGAACCATTGGATCAAACCTAGCCAAAAGGAAGAGAAATCCACCATTAATTGATTGCTGGTAAACCGATCGGTTGTCGATCGGTTAGCCAACCGTTAGCATTAACCCAATAACCTGGTCAACCGATTGGTTCCCAACCGAATTTTTCTTTTCTTGATTTTTCTTCACGAATTTCTCTTGGATCAATTTGGTATCTTGGGCCTTTGTTTGTCTTCGATTTGGGCTTCAAATATTGGTAGAAATTCGAGAATTTGAGTCATTTGGGCTTTTATTCATTTTTTCTTTATTAGCCCGCAAAATAAGATAAAAATAATTATTAGTAATATCGTTATTCATATAACATAGGTAATAAGGGTATAAAAATATAATTAAAATGTGATAATCAAATACCCCCACACCTAAACTTTTGCTAGTCCTCTAGCAAAGAAAATAAAAAGAAAACCTAACTCACTTTCGCAGAATCATGTTGTATTTAGCACATACAACAAGCCTTTAAACCCCTAGGTTACCCTAGTGGACGAGTTGTAGTCTCGTGAGGGTTTGCAAGGAATATACCCACAAAATTCACCGACTTGCCAATTTAAAGAAGTTAATAAAATAATTAATTCATTTGATATCTTCAAACATTCCAATTAAAGTTGGTTAATACTCAAGAAAACGCTTTTATCATAACTCCAATGTAATTTTCTTAAGAAAATCCTTTCATTATAGTTATACAAAACCAAGTTTAACTCAAAAATTTAATTTGAAAGTTTTGAAAAGAACATGCTAACTCTTTGTTTTAAACAAACTTCAAGTCTTTAAATCCATTTAATTTTTCAAGAACATATACAAATATAACTATATATAAAAACATGATTAGTATGACAAAATATTTTTTTTTTTTTTAACTCTTTATTCCTTGGTGGTTTTGTTCTTTTAATCGGCTTTCTAAGTGACCATTTAGCGAGTTTTGGGCCAATGAATCCCAACCCATTGGGCTTAGGTCATTAAGCATAGAAATACTCCTCGGGCTTAATTACTCAGTCAACTTAGGCTTAGTAAAATAGAACCACCAATGATTTTAAGAGAATTTTTCTTCTTTTATTAAGTTAGTATAATATATATGTGTATATGTATATATATTCTGAACAATATTTGATCAAGACAACTGGAAAAATTATTTTCAACTCTAAGTTAGGCATGCAAAAATTTCATTACTTTAATTAAAAATCTAAGTTAAAACTTAGGTAAAGTATACTACTTGAAAATCATTTCTTAAGAAATTTATTTGGAGTTGTCATAAAAGGTAAACTTGAGTATAGAACTAACTAAGGATTAGAAGACTTAAATTCTATCAAATTGATCAATTATTAATCAACTCTATTAAGTT
Source organism: Asparagus setaceus (assembly GCA_012295165.1). Classification (NCBI taxonomy): domain Eukaryota; kingdom Viridiplantae; phylum Streptophyta; class Magnoliopsida; order Asparagales; family Asparagaceae; genus Asparagus; species Asparagus setaceus. Next base: position 71,181,152 of record CM022702.1, read on the forward strand.
GGCAAGTGACTATTTTTTTAATGATGAAAAGAAGGAAAAAAATGACATAAAAGAATGGTAAGAAAGAAAAAGAAAAAATAACTAAGATAAAGATAAAATGACTAATTCCCACCCCCACACCTAAATTTTGCATTGTCCTCAATGCAAATTCTATTATGCACAAAGTAAAAACAGATAAGAATGGAAGCACTTACATTTGTTCTACGACGTCAAACAATGATAAAATTCTGTAATTACCTTTGGTATGAGAAGGTGAAGTCAAAAATTTATTTTTTCATTATTATTATTATTATTATTATTATTATTATTATTTTGAAAAGAACAAGAAACTCTCACATGAGAGAAGAATAAATTCTTTTATTATTATTGTGGGACAAAAATAAAAATATAGAATAAAAGATGAAACATGAGAAGCTCACATTCTACATTAAATCCTACCTTATTGCTGAAAATTCTACCCCGAAATTTAAAGAATTTCAAAATAATATAATCATCGATGTGCTTAAATTCCAAAAATTTCGTGGTTTTAGTGATGTGTGCAAAGAATGGAAGGTAGGTACTAATGGTTGTATGCTTTTGAACTTAGATTCGTTATTAATAAAAATTTCATCAAAAATGAAATCTTGTTGTTTTCTATTTTCTAACAATCTAAGTTCATTGACAACGGTTCTTCAAATATTGGCTTCAAGATGCATGTATTCAACGTAATTCTCTGCTCAAGGACTTGATTAGTAACCTGTTTCTCGATTGTTGTGAATGGATTGCATTCACTTGATCTTGAAAGTTGAACTTGACCCCGCTCCTTGGATTGGTCACGGGTTGACTCGAAATGATCCTTTCTCTCTCTCACTTATAGCTAGCTAGTTGACCAAGCCGGTTTCTAATCTAGCTATGGCTTGAGTGTTGGAGTTGAGAATTTGTCCCGTTGATTGCATAAAGGAGTTCATCGTGTTAGATGTTTGAGTCAACAAGTTCAGAGTCCGTAGAGGTTTTAATCAAGGCTTCCAAACCTCTTTCCAACACATTAAGGCGCTTTCAACATTTGAAGGAATATGATTTGTAGATTGATGATGAGGAAACCGATTTGGAAATGACTGATTTGATTGTGGAAAATTGGTTTGAGAACTGAAAGAAACCTGCTGCCCTAGGGAATTGTTGGTTTGAAGAGGGAGTGAAATTTTGATTTCGAGAAATTACCCCGATTCCATGCAAAATTGGATGATTTCTCCAACCCGATTATAGGTTGGAGAAAATGGATCATTAATCGGATGTCGGAATGCAAAGATTCATCCGTTTCTAGAGATTGAGTATTTCCTAAGAGTGGACATTGCTCAAGCATGGGTCAGAGAAAGACGCTTTGACAACCCGAGGCGAAACTTGATTGATTTGAGTCGAGCTCGCTCTTTGGTTTCTAAAGTTTCTAACTCACAGAGAATTGTAGCCATCTTAGCTTCAGAGGCTATGTTTGACTCTAAGGAAGGACCTCTAGAATTGGATTGGGTAATCGATGAATCACGTTGTTCTAATCGCATAGTTTTCTGATAAATTCTCTAAAAGTCCCAAGCTTCATCGGCATTTTTCTTCATGAAATCCCTTGACACATTGACTCTAAGGAAGTTTTGAAGAATAATCCAATCCTTCATAAATGATTTGGCATAATCGCCACTTTTCAAGACCATGGTGAGGACATTGGATAAGAAGATCTTTGAATTTGTCAAAATACTTCCAAAAGGTTCTCCGGATAATTTTAAAATTTTGAATGCTGTTTCTAAGCTTGACCGCTTTGTGGATAGAAAAGAATTTTTCGAAAAACTTTTACAAATTCACCCCAAGTTGAGATGGAATCGTGGGCAAGCTATCTGACCATTTTTGGCTTTGTCCTTAAGGGCAAATGGAATAAATCGGAGTTTGATCGCATCTTCGTTAAGTCCCTCATCTTGATCATGAGGCAAACTTCTTCAAATTCGGAGATGAAAATGTAAGTGTCTTCGGTTTGTACTCCTAGGAATTTGGGAAGCATGTTAATAAAATGCGGTCTAAGTTCAAAATTGGTTCCATTTACCTCGGGGAGTTTTATGCAAGAGGGGATTGCATTTCTAGTGGGGTAACAAACATCTTGAAGAACAGGTGGGTTGGTATTAGCCATTTCGTTTGGTTCAAGAGATGAATCAAAACGAATTAAACGATTAGTATTATCCCTAACCCAAGTTTGCATACACCAAAATCAAAATTTTTTTTATTTGAAAAAGGATAAGAGAAAAAGTTAAGAAGATGATGAGAAAAAAATAAGGAAAAACTAACTAAAAATAAATTAAGGCAATCACTTTCCAATCACCCTAACTCTAGGGTTAAGCCTAAAGTTGACTTAGACCAGCTCCTAACCAAAAATTCCCTTAGTGAGAAGATCAAAGTTTACTTGGGTAATTAGCCAGGTAAGGATAGTACTAGAGGGAGATCAAAGATCAATTAAGTACCTCTTTCCTTTCGGAGCGCCTTACGCAACCCCTAAACCTTGCCTTAGACACCAATTAATCCAAATAAACATGGACCGGTTCACTTAAGTAATTATTGTTCCTTAATGAGCTCGAATCCTTAGGGGCCAACGTCTAATCAATTTTAAGAGGCTTGGGTATGTGTAGTGAGGAATTAGTGATTTTTGGGCTAAGGAAAGGGTGGTGAAATCCCTCACCTTATCTTGATTAATGGGTTTTGCCCTTAAGATATTTTCAAGTGTGTGCCAAATCAAGATGCTCAAATCACTTGGTGAATTCCTACTATTATATGAAATGCAACCCTAAGAATTAAAAGCAACTAAAAGGATGCAAAACAAACAAAAATCTTTTTATTTTTTATTATGTAATTAATAATAAAAAATGAAGTTTATTAAATTAAACAAGGAAAAAAATCCTTTTATTTTTTATTTATTATTTATTATTTTATTTTTTTATCCTAATTGTCTCTAATGTATATGAACTATCTAAAGGGTGGAATTGAAAATACTAGATAGAGAAGTTACCCAGCAAAAGCAATGCAAAGCCTCGTTGGAGGCAATTCTTCAATCTTGAATCTTCAACTCTTGATCTTCAAGCTCCAAGTTCCTACACAAAAGAAAACACACAAAATAAAACCAAACTTAATGAAAATCCTACTTATGCACCGTTCCGACAGGCGCCAAAGGTGGGAAATAAATGATTACCTCCAAGTTGCAAGTATACAACCCTATCAAGTTATAGTATAAAAGATTATCGATCGAGGCGGAAGTAGGAAGGGTTTTGCTCAAGTTTTGGTTCTCAAATTATCGCGTGACAATTAGGAGTTTATTAAAATAAAAAGATAGTGAGGAAATGGTGAGAGTGGATGTGGAGAGATAAAAGAGAGTGGATTGTGGATTATGTGCAAAAGAGGAGAAAATAAAGTTGAGAGTGTGGTTGTGGTTATATGCACATAATAACAAAACTAGGTTTGAGATTATATGCACATGGAGGAAATATGAGATTGAGAGAGAGTAAACATCAATGAAATCAAAAATAAAGGAAAATAACAAACAAATGAAAAACAAGGATAAGAGGAAAATAAAGAAGGTAAAGTATGGAGGATTAATTAAAGATATGAGGAATCTAGTGTAGATCCACTTAGCTTATCTCAATCTCATGAAAATGAGTTGGATTTGTTAGCTAGTTTCAAACAATCTCTAGGATCCCACCTAATATTAGCTCCATACTTAGAAAAGGGTAATTCCCTAGAGGGTTCTAGCCTCAAGGTGAATTAAAGAAAAGAAAATCTATTCTAGAAAGTAAATACAAGAATTAAATACATTGCATGAAAGTAAATTGCAAGGAATTAAATTGCATGAAAGTAAATTGCAAGAAAGTAAATTGCATGAAAGTAAATCTATTCTACAAACAAGAAAATAAAGAAGAAAATGAAAAAGAAATAAAATAGAAACCAACAACTCCTCGATCTTAATCTAATCCTCCTTTGGTCCTTGGATTAGAAAAAGAGAAAGGAAATTGAAGGTGAAACATTTCATTTATTGTGTAACAAAGTTATAATTTTGGAAGGTCTTCTCAATGAAGAGTGACCCTCCTCTCCAAATGGAGTTTTACAAAATATTTCACACTCAAAACCCTCACCTTCACCCCTATTTATAGCCCAACGGAGTTGATGTGAACCATTGGATCAAACCTAGCCAAAAGGAAGAGAAATCAACCATTAATTGAATCGTTGCAAACCGATCGGTTGGCGATTGAGTTAGCTAACCGTTAGCCAACCGGTTGGTCAACCGATTGGTTCCCAACCTAATTTGTCTTTTCTTAATTTTTCTTCACGAATTTCTCTTGGATCAATTTGGTATATTGGGCCTTTGTTTGTCTTCAGATTTGGGCTTCAAATATTGGTAGAAATTCGAGAATTTGAGTCATTTGGGCTTTTATTCATTTTTTCTTAATTAGCCTGCAAAATAAGATAAAAATGATTATTAGTAATATCGTTATTCATATAACATAGGTAATAAGGGTATAAAAATGTAATTAAAATGTGATAATCACCAACTAACCGGAGCTCCATATATCTTAAATACATAACCAAGTAGATCGGCTCATCTAGATCGCCCACATAATCGAGTCCACAAACACATCAATCGACATGTTTCTCCACCAAAACACGACTCCGTATCAACGGTGCATCTTTTAAGTACCTCGAGGACCCACTTCACCGCTTCCGGGCGCTTTCCGGATTCGCCATGAATCTATCGACCACACTAACCGCTAGAAATATCCGGGCGGTACACACCATTGCATACATTAAACCGCTAACCGCCAAGCAGACTAGCATAGGAACACGCCCATGTGCTTTCTTCACAGAGTGGGAGATTGATTACCGTAAAGCCTAAAGTGTGGAGCCAATGGAGTCACCACCGACTTAGCACTTTGCATCCCGAACTCCTCGACAATTCATCTATGTAGCCCTTCCGACTCAAGAACAATCGCCGATTCGGGCATTTCTTCTAATCTCCATACCGTATTTTCTTAGCAAAGACCCATGTCCTTCATCTCAAACTTCACCAAGTTGAGATTTCAACCTATCTATCTCCACCCCGCTCTTAGAAGCAATAAGCATGTCATCCACATACAAAGAAGATAGATAAAATTACCTCCGCAAGCTTCCAATGTAAACACAACAATCATGATTGCTTCGGGAAAACCCATGCTTCAACATGAAGGAGTCAAATCGCTTGTACCACTGCCGGGGAGATTGCTTTAATCCATACAGTGACTTCCTCAAACGACACACATGATTCTCCTTATCCTCAACCTTGTAGCCCTCAGGTTGATGCATGTAGATCTCTTCATCCAAGTCTCCGTGCAAGAAGGCTGTTTTAACATCGAGTTGATCCGACTCAAAATCACCATAAGCAACAATACTCAATAGCACTAATAGATGTGTGTTTCACCACCGGAGAGAATATCTCATTGTAATCCACACCCTCTTTCTGTGCAAAACCCTTAGCCACTAGCCTCGCCTTGTATCTTACACCACCGAGCTCTGAAAGATCTTCCTTTCTTTTATACACCCACTTACAACCAATAGCTTTTCTTCCCTACGGGCAATGGGACCACCTCCCATGTATGATTCTTCCAAGAGATTCTATCTCTTCCTCCATCGCACCAACCAACTCTCACTATCCTTGTCCCGAATAGCTTCCTTGAAGGAGACCGCTCGTCCTCCTCCACCGAGTCGTATTCAACCAAATTAACACCCATAGTGCTTGAGGGGTTGATCAGCCCCGGCTTGAGAACACGCTTGTATGCTCGTTTGGCCTAGTGGAAGCCAAATTATCCTCGAGTCAGCCGTTGTTGTAGTGCCTGTATTTTCCTCGCTGAACCTCCTCCTGCTCAAGCTCATCATCTACCTGACTTCCCACTTGAGCACGATTAGAACCTAGTTGGTCTTTAGGTTCTATTTCAATAACCTGAGACTTAGAAGTCTCACCAGTCATAACACCATCATCCTTGGACGCCCTAGTATAGGCGCTGAAAAATACTTACAAGATCCCCAAACCAACTCGTGGACGGGAGTCGCTAATGACAACCCATCGAATGATACAGACGCCGAATCGTTAAGACGCGAACTCGACGGCGAACCCACGGCCACAAGCACGGCGTTTAAGCCGGACTTGAACGGACGATCGGATTTCGGACCGTTGAACCGAACGAACCAAGAATTAGTCGAGTCAAGTATAAACCGGAACCCGCAGAGCGAGGCGATGAAAAAAGCGGCGTAAGCGGCAAAACGGCGCCTCGACCAACTTGGCGAGCACCTCGGCCAGGCGAGTGGCGCTCGGCTTTTTGAAAGCGACCACCAGCAGAGGTGTTCGGCAGTAAGCCCAACCTGGCCGATTTGTATAAATAGGGGTGTCTTCTTCTTCAAGGGGTGGATTTTGGAGGATTTGGCTTTGGGCTTGGCGAGGATTTTCGAGGATTTTCCAAAGAGTTCTCACGAGATCCGCGAGCGATCACGTTGCGGTTCCGAGCCGTGAGCACAAGTTCGTCGACGTCGATCTACAAGCGGAAGGTAATCGAATTCGGTCGAACTACGATACCATCTAGGTTAAGCTTCGTCTTAATCTCGTGGATAGCTGTGATTTCTCCTAGTAGATCTCACCCGCCCTGATCCTCTCTTCGTGAGTGTGATTCCCAGCGCATCCTCTCCTTCGTGAGTGTGATCCCTCAGCGCTCGCTTCTTCGTGAAACGAGCCCTTTACATCTGTAGTTCCGCAACCCGGTCTCTACCGGATTGAATTGCGCTGTGGTCCACCGGACACAAAAGTCCCCAAGACAAAGAACCCACGCAAGCGGGACCTCGATATAACGAGATCCTTGTGTTTGTTCACAAGGATAAAAGTTGTAATCTTTTTGATTTTCATTGTACGCCTTGAAATAAAAGGCATTCTTTTGTTTGAATTTTTGTTGTAGGCCAAAGAAGCTGTAAGCAAGTTCAAACGAAGCAATGAATAACAAACCAACTTTTACCGCGAACAAGCTGGCGACCACAGTGGGAGAATATTTGGAGAATTGAGCCGGGTAGCTATTAATTATCGGCATTAATTGTCGGTCGCCATTCAGACGAGGTTCGCCAAGCAGCGGAGCTCTTCATTCAGACGAGGTTCGCCAAGCAGCGAAGCTCTCCATTCGCCGAGGTTCGCCAAGCGTAAACCCTTCATCCGAGAGGTTCGCCAAGCAAAGAAAACCCTTCATCCGCATCGAGGTTCGCCAAGCAGCGAAGCTCTCCATTCAGTCGAGGTTCCAAGCAATGGCTTTCCATTCGTGACGAGGTTCGCCAAGCGTGGGCTCTCCATTCGGTCGAGGCTAAGCAAATGTAAGCCCTTCATTCGATGAGGGTCGCCTACGCCAGTGAGCCTCGACATTCAACCGAGGTTTGCTTACAGGTGATCCTCACAGCAGTAACCGAGGTTCGCTTCCGCAAAGAAGTCTCGACATTCAACCGAGGCTCGCCCACAATGTCAAAGTTTGACGAGGTTCGCCCATCAAAGTTTGACGAGGCTCGCCACAACATCAAAATTTGACGAGGCTAGACCATGCAAACTTTAAAACGAGACTTGCTCAAGAGACGAGGCTCGACCTCAATACGAGGTTCGCATGTGGAGCGGAGTTCGAGCTAACACGAGGTTCGCACGAGAAACGGCTCAACAGCCATGTGATGAGGTTCGCCATAATGCTGGTCCGACAAGTTCGCCCCACAAATGCTGATTTCCACTTTCATCCGAGGTTCACAAGAGGAGCGGCTCGACATTCGCCCGAAACCGGACTTTAATCTTAAGGCGAGGTTCGCCCACTTAGCTTAAGCTCGACTTTCATACGAGGTTCGCCTACGTAAGCTCGCTATCCAACCAAAATGCATAAATGCATTCGATCAAGTTCGCCCAAACAAATAAACTAGTCATATAGCCAAGTTCATCCAAGTAGCGGACCTCGTTATGCAATCAAGATTTGCCTGCAACGGTTCAAGAAGCTCGGCTCGTTATTCGACGAGGCTCGACGCCGACCTCGGTCGAATCCCCAATTTACCACGTGGATTAAGTAGTGGGCATCGCTTAACCCGCTTCCTAATTTTTGCATGGCGTGAGTAGCCATTAGCGTGAAGCTTTTGGAACTTTTGGAGATCAACACTTTGCTAGAGAAAGAGATCGCTTTTCATCAGAATCTCATCAATCATCAACAACATTGTTCTCGACGGCCATCGCGATCCAAGTTGCCATCCACTCATGCCCGCCGGCCGAGTCACTGGAGCTTCCGGCAAGAAAACGGTTGGAGCACCTCGCTCATTGCATGATGATCGAGGTAAAATTTCAATCAAAGAACGATTGGGCCCGCTAAGGAAGTCCGGGTCACTCCCGTACAGGGGTCGCACCCACCTCAACCGTGATAAGAAGATTCTCAGAGCCGCCTCACGAATTGGATCGAAGTTCAAAGCCCGCCGAACTTCGCCGCAGCTTAACGGAGACGAAAGTGACTCTTGGAACCTTTGATAATGTGGCTCATCCTAGGAGACGTTTTCGCCCGACGACGATGACGCATAACGAGAAGTCGCACTAACACACGAGGGTTGCTCCGCATTCATGCCATGAGTTGTACTATCGTGCCGGGGTACGAAAATCTCGAAATAGAAGTTCCCGAATGGACATTTGTCCGTTCCAAACTAATCGTAGGCGGTGTTGTCGAATGTAACGCACCTGCCACCAGGAAGGCGCCGGTCTTTGATAGGCTTGGCAACAAAATGCCAAAACCCAAGTCCCTCGAAGATGAATGCTCATGGTGATTGATAATAATCCACCCTGAGGGAGACTCGACATTCGCCCGATTCTTCGGCTTGGGATTCGACACCGTTCTGAGAAGCTTTCAAAGCTTTAATGTCAAATATGGCTTCGTTGATCCCCGCATCGTTGAGAGTGATGAAGACATGCCAACATGGGAAGACCCATGGATCCATCAACTCCAAGAGGCGGGGATAGGTTCAACAAAGAGAACCCCCACTAAGGATGAGGTAGTCCAGTTAATATGGGTGATGAAGAGCATCCTAAACTCATAAACATCGCTACTCTTCCCTCGGAAGAAAGGAAGAGTTGATTGCCTTAATCGTGGAGTATATCGATGTATTCACTGAGTTACGAGGACATGCCGTGACTCGACCTAATGTGGCAATACATCGCCAACATCAAGGCGGATGTCAAACCCGGCAAGCAACAAGAAGACGGTTTCGCCCACAAATATTGCGTGCAATCGCTGACGAAGTGAAGAAACTCATAGAATCGATTCATCAAGGAAATTCAACATCCGGATTGGGTGGCTAATATAGTCCCGGCCATGAAGAAGAATGGTTCGATTAGGACTGTATTTATCGCTGAGAGACCGAACGCCGCTGCCCCAAAGACGACTTTTCTCTACCAATCAACGATGTCATAGTTGACAATACGTGGATTTGAAAGAATATCGCTCATGGATGGTTTTCGATACAATCGATCAAGATGCATTCCCACACCCCGCATTTGTAAATGTGTCTTCTTCAAGGGTGGATTTTGGAGGATTTGGCTTTTGGGCTTGAGCGGGATTTTCGAGGATTTTCCAAAGAGTTCTCACGAGATCCACGAGCCGCCGACGACTGCCCGGAAAGAACAGCGAGCACAGTCCAATCGACGCCCGATCTACAAGCCGGAAGGTAACCAATTCGGTCGAACTACAGATACCCTCTAGGTTAAGCTTCGCCTTAACCTCGGATAGCCTGTGATTTCTCCTAGTAGATCTCACCGCTCCGTGATCCTCTCCTTCGTGAGTGTGATCCTGAGCGATCCTCTCCCGTGAGTGTGATCCCTTGACGATCCTCTCCTAGTCGAGGATTTTCCAAAGAGTTCTCCACGAGATCCACGAGCGTCGATGCACCGTTCGAGCACCGCGAGGTCCAATCGACGTCGATCTGGCGGAAGGTAACGAATTGGTCGAACTACTGAGATACCCTCTAGGTTAAGCTTCGTCTTAACCTCGGGGATAGCGCTGTGATTTCTCCTAGTAGATCTCACCCGCTCGGCGATCCTCTCCTTGGAGTGTGATCCCTTGACGATCCTCTCCCGTGAGTGTGATCCCTCAGGCTTTGTTTCCTTCGTCGCGAGCCTTTACATCTGTAGTTCCGGAACCGGTCTCTACCGGATTGGAATTGCGCGGTGGTCCACGGACACAAAAGTCCCGACACGGGCAAAGAACGGCGGGGACCTCGATATAACGAGATCCTCGTGTTTGTTCCAAGGATAAAAGTTGTAATCTTTTGATTTTCATTATGCATTGAAATAAAAGGCATTCTTTTGTTTGAATTTTTGTTGTAGGCCAAAGAAGGCGTAAGCAAGTTCAAGCGAAGCGAATAACAAACCGACTTTTACCGCGAACACCTAGCAATCATGGATTTCTCATCAAAAGTAACATCCTGGCGATCACGAACTTCGAATCTTCCGTTACACCAAAGGCGATAGCCTTTTCATGTTCATATCCCAAGAATATTGCCTTCTTGGCCCTCGCGTCAAGCTTTCCCTCGTTGGCGTGATAGTAAGGCGATATCTCAGATTACGAGCCTATCATAATCTGCATGCTCCCCACGACCACACCTTATAGGGTGTATCACCATCAATGTCGAATGTGGTGAGCGATTCACAATGTAACAAAGTAGCCACCGCTTACGCCCACCATTCGTTGCCCAATCACGCATAAGATCGCATACTCACTGCTTTCTCCCGTGTTCGGTTCGATCTCTCCGACCCCATTCAATGGTGTAGACACATCGTCGATCAAACAATTCCCTCCCGATCACAGAACTCCTTGGCACCATGCAGTATCTACGTACGTTATCGGATCTCGGCGTCTTCAATTTCTTTTCCTATCACGTTTCTCAACCATTGTTCTCCACTTCTTGAATGTCGAACACCTCATTCTTGTGAAAGAAAATCCAAGCATACCTAGAATAATCATCTATAAACGAGACATAATACTGGAACCACCCTTGAAGTTGTCCGAGCGGACCCCAAACATCCGTGTGCACATAATCTAGTATCCTCTCGCTCTTAGACTTGCTGTTCGAAACTTGACCTGTGTGACTTTCCATACACACAATCCTCGCAAAATCCATGCTAGGTTCCTTCGATTCTTTAGCGCATCTCTTTACCAAGCGTAACTAGACCCTTCTCGACATATGCCCAAGCCGCTTATGCCATAACCGTGTGTGCTCACATGGGTCTCCACCACTTCCTTCAATTCCAACCACAGATCCCCGCCACCGCTGCACTGAGAGTATATAGATTACCGTGGACGAACACCCTTCATCACTACTAAGGAACCACTTAACAACCTTCTTCACTCCGTTTTCCGTCACAATCCGCAACCACCGGAGTCCAAAGCACCAACTGAGATAAGATTCTTCCGCAAGTCGGAACATGCCTCACATCCGCCAAGGTTCGAACCACTCCATCATGCATCTTGATTTTGATATTACCTAGCCCCACTATTTTACAAGCATGGTTATTCCCCATCAATACGCCCACCATCAATGCCTCTCAGAGGTAGTAAACCACTTCCTATTTGGACACATATGGTAAGAGCAACCGAATCAAGTATCCACTTCCGGAGATATCCTCGCCACCCGTGACGACATAGCACTCCTTATCGCTCCCTTCCTCTCAAACGTAACTCGCTTCTTCCTTGCCCTCTCCTCTCGCCTTGTTGTTATTCTTCCTTCCACCTACTCTCTTGTTTGACAATCGACTTTGAAATGCCCAAATTTCACCGTGACTTGAAACATCCTTTTCCCGCAAGAGGTCTTGATTTAGATCTAGACTTTCCTCCCTTGCCTTTTCCTCGCTCATTGCTCCTTCCTCTTGCAAACAATCCCTACGCTTGTTCCTTGTTACCACCAGTGGCCATGTCACTAGTTGCAATCTTCAAAGATCGTCCGCTAGAAGTGCCGCTCTAGTCTCATCCATCTTCAAATTTTCTCCCACAAGCATCGGTGTTTGCACTGTGTTCTCATAAGACTGGCAGAGAGTCAGTAGAAGCTACCGATCCTCATCTCCTACTTTAACATCTATGTCTTTCAAATCTGATATGATCCTATCAAACTTGTTGATGTGTTCCCGGATTGGTGAGCCCTCCTCCATCTTGCAAGTATACAATTTGGATTTTAAGTAGATCCGTTAGTTAGACTCTTCGTCATGAAGGTACCCTCTAACTTCTTCCACACGCCGCATTACCGCTTTCTTCATCTACCAAGAAAGCTACATCCCTCTCAAGGCATAGGATAATCGACCGCGTTTCCAAATCCAACTCCTCCCAATCCTCACCGACATATCCTTGTTCTTCTTCTCCTTTCCATCCAAAGCCTTGTGCAATTTTTGCGAAATTAGAAAGTTTTTCATCTCATCCTCCAATAGGAAAAGTCGTTCTTCCCATTGAACTTTTCAATCTCGAATTTTCCCACTTTGACCGATTATCGTTGACGCCATCCTCTCGCTTTGTCTTCGTGAATCCGCTTCTCTCGTGAATCACCGAACACCCCTCAAATTAGAAATTACACCACTTCCAATCAACAATAGCTCATACCATTGTTCAGCACCGCGGAACCGCCGAGAGAAACCACCACAAACGATAGCAAATACACAAAGAAAACAAGAAGACACGAGATTTACGTGGTTCAAGTTGCCTACGCCCACGGGTAATGAGGGGATTTTCACTAATAGAAAGAGAGAATACAAATTAGGATTACAAGTTCTCACAAAGAAACCCTAAAACAAATCTCTCAATCTCTCAAAAGATCTCCTCTCCAAAGATGCACAAAACCCTCTCAAAGGTGCTCAAAAGCGTGCTTCAAACTTCCAAATAATCGTTTAGGGTTATATATAAACTCTAAACGAACCGGTTTAAAACCAAAACCCGTATTCGAATCGCCTTGATTAGTCGCTCATCGCTTGATTAGTCGACTAATACATCAGATTAGTCGACTACAATACGATTAGTCGACTACTCGCTCCTGCACCAAAACCGCCACTGTCTGCAGATTAGTCGACTACAATGCCTAGTAGTCTACTCATCAACCCAAAACTGTCTTGTGCATGTTTTTGTGCATGTTCTACATTAACACTAGATCAAAATCTTTTATCATCCCCATAACAATTAACTTTTCCATGTTAACACTAGAACAAAATCTTTTATCATCCCCATATCAATTAACCGCATGATATTGAATGAACAAGACGTTTCAAGTTTCAACTCCAAGCCCATTTCAGCGAATGAGTAGATACAGTAGCGAGAATTGTATATTTTGCACAAAAGCTTTTGTTTTGGAATAACCTTGGAGAAGTATACAAAGAATTATGATAAAACTGAATACGTTAGCCAGCTAAACACTTTAAAGTCAAGCCTTCTAGTGCCTGGGCAACTGATCTAATCTCTTGAGAGCAAAACAATTAATGAGACTATGTGAGTGGAGAATTAACAGCAAAGCACATATATATTTTGAAATTTTAAAGTATTTTATAATAAAAAAAGAAAAAAATCTCGATTTAGTCCTTTTGATGGTCAGTTGCCAGACTAACAAATCTTGATTTCACTACAACCTGCAACATTTAAAAGATGTCATTTTTGTTATACAGCACTCGCATATAACTGCAGTACTTTTGCAAATTCAATAAAATCCAGTTGCTTCATTTCACGTAATAGAGCATAAGTCGATCTATATAACACCATTAGACCATAGAGCTCTTAAGTTAGGGTTACAAAATCGAAAAGGACATGCCCTAAAATAAGATAATATTCATTCAAATACAAGTTAAGTCAGTGTAATGAGGATCTAGGGGCCGTGGCAATTCTCAGCATGAATTATATTCCCGATACCAGCCAATCCTCAATAGTGTTGAACTGAAAACAATGGAGAAGCAGAGTTCGTATGGATCATTTTTCTTTGTTTCTCTATTGAAAGAGAGGAGGATAAGTAATAGAGAAGAGGCTTTTTGGGAGATGAAAGCTTCGAAAGAAATATGCAACGAGGACTATCATTAATTTATAGCCATGTCGACAATATAGGGAGGAGTCACGAGTTGTTTACTCACTCAGGCGTGCGCACAAGAATCACGGGCAAACCTTTGTTCAGAGAATCGAAGGACAGAGGTAAATATCATTTGTACTGAAGTCGGAAAAATCTTTAAAATCTATAATCAGTGACAGTGTGAACTGAATAATCATGTTGCCAACTATGATCATGGGCAATTGTATATTAAATAAGATTTCACATGATATTCCCTTTGAACATACGGTTTGCCATTTCACAATCAATTGATGAGTATTTTAACTTTAGCCAACAATTTTGTATTGATTGTTGAGATTGAAAATAGTGTTGTGCATCCTAATTTTAGATGTCTGTCTACGTTTTCCCCTAGTTATTTCTTTTTTTGTTTTAGTCTCTTCTATTTATACATTTGTGATATGTTTTTATCGGCTAAATTATCATATTGGTATTTTAATTAGACCTAATAGGACATTTTAAATAGGCAACTCTTCATTAGGACATTTTAAATGAGTCAAATGTGCAACAAGACCTAGATTTTGTCGATATTGACTAACTTTCGATGTGTGAACTATTATTTTTGATAGAAAATTTCTTCTACCCCTTGATCTCTCAAAGTTATTGAATTTACACCTAAAGATGGGGGTTTATCGAAATTGACTCTTGAAAAATTTTCCTCCGCTCCATCATCAACTCCTCATCTTCTCCCTCCTTTTCCCTAACCCATTATTATCAATGGTCTCCGCCATTCTCACCCTCTCCTCCTAACTCCTCTCCTTTCCCTCCCTAATTCTCCCTTCCACTCAAACTTACTCAAAACCCTAGATAGAGTGTGGATAGGAAAGAGATCTTTTTAACAATTAACTTTTCCATGTTAACACTAGAACAAAATCTTTTATCATCCCCATATCAATTAACCGCATGATATTGAATGAACAAGACGTTTCCAAGTTTCAACTCCAAGCCCATTTCAGCGAATGAGTAGATACAGTAGCGAGAATTGTATATTTTGCACAAAAGCTTTTGTTTTGGAATAACCTTGGAGAAGTATACAAAAGGGGAATTATGATAAAACTGAATACGTTAGCCAGCTAAACACTTTAAAGTCAAGCCTTCTAGTGCCTGGGCAACTGATCTAATCTCTTGAGAGCAAAACAATTAATGAGACTATGTGAGTGGAGAATTAACAGCAAAGCACATATATATTTTTGAAATTTTAAAGTATTTTATAATAAAAAAAAGAAAAAATCTCGATTTAGTCCTTTTGATGGTCAGTTGCCAGACTAACAAATCTTGATTTCACTACAACCTGCAACATTTAAAAGATGTCATTTTTGTTATACAGCACTCGCATATAACTGCAGTACTTTTGCAAATTCAATAAAATCCAGTTGCTTCATTTCACGTAATAGAGCATAAGTCGATCTATATAACACCATTAGACCATAGAGCTCTTAAGTTAGGGTTACAAAATCGAAAAGGACATGCCCTAAAATAAGATAATATTCATTCAAATACAAGTTAAGTCAGTGTAATGAGGATCTAGGGGCCGTGGCAATTCTCAGCATGAATTATATTCCCGATACCAGCCAATCCTCAATAGTGTTGAACTGAAAACAATGGAGAAGCAGAGTTCGTATGGATCATTTTTCTTTGTTTCTCTATTGAAAGAGAGGGAAGGATAAGTAATAGAGAGAAGAGGCTTTTTTTTTTTTTGGGAGATGAAGAGCTTCGAAAGAAATATGCAACGAGGACTATCATTAATTTATAGCCATGTCGACAATATAGGGAGGAGTCACGAGTTGTTTACTCACTCAGGCGTGCGCACAAGAATCACGGGCAAACCTTTGTTCAGAGAATCGAAGGACAGAGGTAAATATCATTTGTACTGAAGTCGGAAAAATCTTTAAAAATCTATAATCAGTGACAGTGTGAACTGAATAATCATGTTGCCAACTATGATCATGGGCAATTGTATATTAAATAAGATTTCACATGATATTCCCTTTTGAACATACGGTTTGCCATTTCACAATCAATTGATGAGTATTTTAACTTTAGCCAACAATTTTGTATTGATTGTTGAGATTGAAAATAGTGTTGTGCATCCTAATTTTAGATGTCTGTCTACGTTTTCCCCTAGTTATTTCTTTTTTTGTTTCAGTCTCTTCTATTTATACATTTGTGATATGTTTTTATCGGCTAAATTATCATATTGGTATTTTAATTAGACCTAATAGGACATTTTAAATAGGCAACTCTTCATTAGGACATTTTAAATGAGTCAAATGTGCAACAAGACCTAGATTTTTGTCGATATTGACTAACTTTCCAGTGACGAACTATTATTTTTTGATAGAAAATTTCTTCTACCCCCTTGATCTCTCAAAGTTATTGAATTTACACCTAAAGATGGGGGTTTATGCGAAATTGACTCTTGAAAAATTTTCCTCACGCTCCATCATCAACTCCTCATCTTCTCCCTCCTTTTCCCTAACCCATTATTATCAATGGTCTCCGCCATTCTCACCCTCTCCTCCCTAACTCCCTCTCCTTTCCCTCCCTAATTCTCCCCTTCCACTCAAACTTACTCAAAACCCTAGATAGAGTGTGGATAGGAAAGAGATCTTTTTAAGAGTCAATTTCACATAAATGACCTATCTTTGATCACATTATGATAAGTTAGATGTAGATTCAATAATTTCGAGAAGTCAGAAAGGTAGAAGAAAGTTTTCCAGTATAATAGCAGTTCCTCACCGAAAAATTAGACGTCGACGAAAATTTTGGTCTTGTTGCACATTTGACTCATTTAAAATGTCTTAATATAGAGTTGCCTATTTAAAATGCTCTCTTGGCAAAAGAGGTCTATTAAAATATCAATATGATAATTTAGCCGTTTATTGTCTATAACATTTAATTAAATATTTTACCTATTTCTTTTATTGAATATTTTTTTTTGATGGCGCCTTTGGTGCAGACGGGAATCGAACCCAGGCCCCCCATGAGGGAGCGACACGGCTTTGCCATGTGACCTAATTATTTCTTTTATTGAATATTGGTATAGAAATTCGGAAGTACTCATATTTTGTAGTAGAAACTTTTTTATATCTGTTCTAATTTGTCAAGGACATATTGGATTGACTTTGTATCCTCTCCACTATTAATAAAAGGAAGAAACCGCTACTTTTAGTGATAATAGTCTATTGTTTACTAGATGTCGTGATTAATTCCAATTTTACACTTATCAAGCCCCATGTATTACACTCATTTTCCCTTCCATTCAAGATGAATCACTACCATGAACTGAATAATAAATGATTCTAAAGTTGATGCTTGATGGTCCCTCCATTAAGTTTTGATAGTAGAGAGATTCTAAGTCCAGTTCAAATTATGGCAATTTTATTATGACAATTTCTAGAAAATCCAAAAAATGTTTAAAAAGAAAATAAAAAGTATATGCTTTTGTTTAGTCTATAACTATACTATATATAAAAGAGGATTGGGGTGTTAAAACTTTTGATTGCTCTTTTACCCCTCTAAAATTTAATAATTCCAACTTTAATTAATTTGCTAATTCTCAACTTTACATTTGGCAAAAAATTATGTAGCTTTGGCCGTTAGACTTCCTCTCTCCCCAATTCGTAACTCTCTCTTTCTGTTATCATTAATCGTGCCCTTTTCAACTCCCTCACTCAATTATATCTCTTTATAATTAGTATTGTTTTTAATTAATCTTTCCAATTCTCCACGCATAGCATCCTTACATATACCCTAAAACCTGATTTCTTTGTCCCAAACCCATAAGCAATTCATCACTCTGTCTTCCACCACCTACAAACTCCGCCTCTCGCCTTTCATACCCGATCTTCTCCGGTAGCCTCTGCGTCGGCCCCCACTTACCCCTCTGATGGCCTCCTTCAACCCTCTACCTCTCTCACACTCAGTGTGTGCCACTTTCGATGCATCCCGTCGGATGCTACATGTTCGATGAAATTCTCTGTTGAGAAATTCACATGACATCGTGACCTTCAACATCCTCCCCAAATCCCTCCATCTGCTTGACGAAGTACTCTGGCGAAACAACGCTGTCAATGTCTTTCATCTACGCCATCATCTTCTAGTATGTCCGTGAGGCTTATTTGAGCTACGTTTTTAGAGATTGCTTTTTCATTCTTTTGTAGTATTTATAGCAAAATTTTTAGTGTGTATAGACTTTTTTTACTAGCAACTATAAATAATTTAAAGCACATTCTAGACAGCTGGCTATAATCAATATTTCTCAAGGAAAAGTAGTGGTCTTTAGGAAAAACTGAAGTGCAATGTGTAGGAAACTATCTTTGCTGTTGTGCATTTGGTTACTAAGATTAAACCGATTTAAATGTTTGCTCTTGTAATATCCTTTCACTTAAATTGCTTGATGCTTATTCAAGATTTTTTCATCAATGATGATCATTATCTATTATATTCATGAATAGAACTTAGGATGTTGGTGACGAACTTAAACATAAACTAAGTTGATAAATTATGTTTGGAAAAGCAGGTCCCTTGCTCTTGAAAAACTCATTCAGCCAAACGATAATTATCTTATCCATTTTTTTATAAGCCTCTAATCACTAAACTTGCTCATCATAGATTTGCATTTGTTCTTCCTAATGTATGTAAAAGTGATGGTGCTATATAGTATCTAGAAAGTGTAACTTATTGTATATTTGTCGATTCAAATAAGTTGATTCAATTAGTAATTTTCTATTTGATTTTAAGCTATACAAAGTTCTAAACTTGAGAATTACGAACGTGCACTTTAGAATTGGAAGAGTTGTCTCAATTTAGTTCAATTCTAGTATTATATATGGATAAAACACTAGAATAATCTAATAGAAATTAATTTTTACCTTCACTATTAAACTTAAAATTCTCCACTAATTTTCTCATCCTCCCTATTTCTTTATATAGTTAAATAAATTGTGGTATATATAAGCATGGGTCCTTGAGTTTTATTTATTTGTGTTTAAGTTACACAAATAGAAATAAAAATTACACAAATAGAGGCTAAAATCAAAGGGTTTTTTTTGAAGCAAAAAACAAGGGAATAAATCCCCGTTCATTTAAATTAAGAGTTTTTACAAAAATACTAATTACAAAAGAAGGATAAGAACTGTATCTAAAAAGTTGGAAAATAGAAAAACAGATTCCTGCATGATAGGGATGCATAACCTTCTTCTTCCAGACATCCACGACGATGAAGAGAGGGCCTTGCCGTCATTCACCGCAAACATGAATATAAGGAAGAACCAAAGCCGGCCATACATATAAGATACATGAAGTAAGTTTTCTATTAACCAACCAAAAAAGAAAACAAAAATATACACAGCATTGTCAAGTTTCTAAGATATTCACAACCAAAAGAATTCCTATGCCACCTCCTTTACTGAGACTACACTGAACCCTTCTTATCCACTGATATGTGGAATAGGTTGTGCTTCAAGACTTCTAGAAACCCCTGTAGTAGCAGCTCCACTAGATGAACCTGTCCATTCATTGAGACAGAAGATAGCCGAGCTTATAATTGAAACATGAGACGAAGGGATATGATCAAGATGCATCTGTTCCTTGTTAGCCATATGTTCCAGCAAACCGAAGAGAAAATAGTACGCCATAAATGACCTTTGTAGCCCTTCATAAGCTCTAACGAGATAAACATTTGGTCAAGAGAAGGTGGCCATTGAAGATGGGGACCATAGTTTCTAAAATGCAACCAGATTAGCAGTGTCATGGGACATTGAAAGAATAAATGATCTCTTGTTTCCAAAGGGGAATTACAAAAGGAGCATGTAGAGTCTCCTGTCCAACCCTTCTTTATTAGATTTTCTTTGGTATGTAATCGATCTTTAGATAGTAACCAAATGAAAAATTGAACTTTGCTAGGAAGAATAGAATTTCACACAGTCTTGAAGATACCTGAGCTAACTCCTCTGGAGTTAAGGAAAGTATATAAGGACTTGACAGAATAAACACCATTGGGAGTGAGAGACCAGAAAACTTGATCAACTTGATTGGTAATAGAAGAAGAACCCAGAAGTTCTATGAGAGAAGTTCTATCAATAGTTGTTATAGAAGAAATACCTCTTCTCAGCAAGGGATGCCAGTGCCATATATTTCCTTGCATGTAGCCTTGACTTTTAATAGAGACATTAGGAGAAAAAGAAAGTGAGTATAAAGATGAATAAAGACTAGCTAAAGAGTTCTTCGCTAGCCATTTATCCTCCCAGAAACGAATATTTTCTCGAGAGCCTAAAGTCCATGCAATGTGGTGTAAGAAAACATCTTTCTGACTAATAATTCCATTCCAAAAAGCAGAATTGGATGTATTTGGGGTATTGGATTGAAGACTAATGCTACTACTTGTGTAGAGTTGGTGAAGAAAATCACCAACATATGAGTCTCTACGCAAACATTTCCATAACCATTTGGAGATAAGTGAAAGATTAAAAGAGCTTAAATCCTTTACACCCACCCTTCCCTTTTACTTAAGCATACCATTTTCCGGTTTACAAGACATTTGTTGGTATCGAGGGTCAACGCCGCTTGCAGGCGATATCACGAGAGAAGGCTTTGTATATTCCGTCTCACGAAGAAAACAAGAATAGAAAGTAAAATATCCCAACAAAGTGAGATATCTACTCTTCCTCTCAACGATTACTAGGGTGAATCAAGGGAACCTACAAACAATAGCAAATACACAGCAAAACAGTAAAGACACGAGATTTACGTGGTTCGGCAAAATTGCCTACGTTCACGGGAGGGGGTGAGGGGAGATTTGACTATAAAGAACACCGACGACTTGTACAATCCACAAGCTCGTCCCAAAGAAAAAAGCTTTGATTTTTACCCAAGAGAAATTGACCTCTCTCTTGTAAAATCCCTCCAAGCTCTCTCTTTTTCTCTCTTTTCTCCACATCACAAATCCTAGGTTTAATTCCCTATTTAAAGGGAATTAATTAAGAACTTTCCTTCAGTTTTCCCGATGTGGGACTAAAATTTTTTCTTTTGTTTCTGGGTCGCCTGTGAGAGAACGGGAGGGGAGTTGGGATGCATCCCACGTGGGTGGCCCCCACCTACGTGGGATGTCCCCCCACGTTCACAATTCTCCACCTCGTACATCATTTGATAAACCTCAAATTTTGGACGAACACCGTAAGAACACCGCGAACATTACTAGAGATCTCCATCGGACCAGAGCCGGGGCCAATCCGACTGCACCGCTATGCATGCCTGCATTTTCCCTCATAGGGATCAAGCTAGCCGTAGTTCTGTAATTGTTCTCCATATAGTCTCCACCTCACCCCATCACATACAGAAGGGTCATGCCCTCTTAGGCGGATCAACAGGTTGATATGAAGCAAGTCCAAGCAATGCTTAAACTTGCTACACTGTGACCACCTTAGTTAACATGTGCGCGGGATTCCCATTCGTGTGTACCTTCATGAGAGAAATATCGCCTTCCTATGACATCTGCATGCGAAATGATACGACATCGATATGCTTGAATGCGAGCATGATGAACTTGATTCTTAGCCAAGTGAATTACTCATTTGTCGCACCACAGTTCACGTTCTCTGCTCAATCCCCAAATCATCTAGAAGACCCCACAACCACAATGCTTCCTTCACTCCCTGCGCCATGGCCATGTACTCGGCCTCTAGTAGTAGAAATACCATTGTAGCACAGCAACATCGATCGCCAACTAGCGGGCTCCATGTATCACGAATACATAACCCGGTAGAAGATCGCGTCTATCTAGATGCAGCATAATGAGTTCACAAACCCATCAATCGACATGTTTCTCCACAAAACCGGACCCGTATCAGCGGTACCCTTTAAGTACCTCGGGACCCACTTCCGCTGCTTCCCGGTCGTCTTTTCGGATCGCCATGAATCTCACGACGACCGCTGGTGCGGCGTGTACACACCATTAGTATGGCCGCTAGCATAGGGAACCGCGCTCCATGTGGCATTCTCTTTCATTTGTAGTAGGAGATTGTTTGGAAAGGCTAAAGTGTGGAGCCAATGGAGTCACCACCGACTTAGCACATCCCGAACCTCGCGATCACCCGCTCTATGTAGCCCTTGACTTAAGAATGGCGGTTGTTCGCTCTCTTTCTAATTTCCATACCCGGTATTTTCGCGGCCCATGTCCTTCATCTCAAACTCTTCACCAAGTTGAGATTTGACCTATCTATCTCCACCACGCTCTAGAAGCAATAAGCATGTCATCCACATATAAAGGAGATAGATATAATTACCTCCACGAAGCTTACGAATGTAAGCGCAGAGGGATGCCAAGGCATATATTTCCTTGCATGTAGCCTTGACTTTTAATAGAGACATTAGGAGAAAAAGAAAGTGAGTATAAAGATGAATAAAGACTAGCTAAAGAGTTCTTCGCTAGCCATTTATCCTCCCAGAAACGAATATTTTCTCGAGAGCCTAAAGTCCATGCAATGTGGTGTAAGAAAACATCTTTCTGACTAATAATTCCATTCCAAAAAGCAGAATTGGATGTATTTGGGGTATTGGATTGAAGACTAATGCTACTACTTGTGTAGAGTTGGTGAAGAAAATCACCAACATATGAGTCTCTACGCAAACATTTCCATAACCATTTGGAGATAAGTGAAAGATTAAAAGAGCTTAAATCCTTTACACCCAGCCCCCTTCCCTTTTACTTAAGCATACCATTTTCCAGTTTACAAGACATTTGTTGGTATGCGGGGTCAACGCTCGCACGCCGCGGAAGCGATATCACCTGAGAGAAGGCTTTGTATATTCCCGTCTCACGAAGAAAACAAGAATAGAAAGTAAAATATCCCAACAAAGTGAGATATCTACTCTTCCTCTCAACAAGATTAGGACTGAATCAAGGGAACCTACAAACAATAGCAAATACACAAAGAAAACAAGAAGACACGAGATTTACGTGGTTCGGCAAAATTGCCTACGTTCACGGGAGGGGGTGAGGGGAGATTTGACTATAAAGAACACCGACGACTTGTACAATCCACAAGCTCGTCCCAAAGAAAAAAGCTTTGATTTTTACCCAAGAGAAATTGACCTCTCTCTTGTAAAATCCCTCCAAGCTCTCTCTTTCTCTTTTCTCCACATCACAAATCCTAGGTTTAATTCCTATTTAAAGGGAATTAATTAAGAACTTTCCTTCAGTTTTCCGATGTGGGACTAAAATTTTTTTTTCTTTTTGTTTCTCGCGTCGCCTGTGAGAGAACGGGAGGGGAGTTGGGATGCATCCCACGCGTGGCTCCCCACCCACGGGATGTCCCCACGCTCACAATTCTCCACATCGTACATCATTTGATAAACCTCAAATTTTGGACGAACACCGTAAGAACACCGCGAACATTACTAGAGAGATCTCCATCACCAAACCAGCCAATCCACCGCACCACTATACCGCGGCCGCTTCACGCACCTCCACCGATCAAGCTAACCGTAGTTCGTAATTGTTCTCCATATAGTCTCCACCTCACCCCATCACCGCCCGGAAGGGCCATGCCTCTCAAGCGCATCAACACGGTTGATATGAAGCAAGTCCAAGCAATGCTTAAACTTGCTACCTGTGACCACCTTAGTTAACATGTTCCGGGATTCCCATTCGTGTACCTTCATGAGAGAAATATCGCCTTCCTCTATGACATCTCGCATCTAAATGATACCGACATCGATATGCTTGGTAATGAGCATGATGAACTTGATTCTTCGCCAAGTGAATTGCACTGACCGCCGCACCACAAGTTCACGCTCTCCCCGCCAATCCCCAAATCATCTAGAAGACCCCACAACCACAATGCTTCCTTCACTCCTCGCCATGGCCATGTACTTTACCAGAGTAGAAAGTACCATTGTAGCACGCAACATCGATCGCCAACTAAACGGAGCTCCATGTATCCCGAATACATAACCAGTAGAAGATCGCCGCCTATCTAGATCGCCCGCATAATCGTGAGTTCACAAACCCATCAATCGACATGTTTCTCCACCAAAACACGTATCAGATCAACGGTACCCTTTAAGTACCTCGGACCCACTTCCTTTGCTTCCCGTCGTCTTTTCGGATTCGCCATGAATCTACTCACCACACCGACCAGGAAATATCTCGTGTACACACCATTATGCATATTGCCGCTAACCGCACTAGCATAGGGAACACGCTCCATGTGCATTCTCTTCAGTAGGAGATTGTTTACCGAAGGCTAAAGTGTGGAGCCAATGGAGTCACCACCGACTTAGCACTTTACATCCCGAACCTCGCGATCACCCGCTCTATGTAGCCCTTCGACTTAAGAACAATCGCCGGTTCGCCGCTCTCTTCTAATTTCCATACCCAAGATTTTCCTAACAAGCTTATGTCCTTCATCTCAAACTCTTCACCAAGTTGAGATTTCACCTATCTATCTCCACCACGCTCTTAGAAGCAATAAGCATGTCATCCACATATAAAGGAGATAGATATAATTACCTCCACGGCTTACTTAAAACGCAACAATCATAGTCGCCGAAAACCCATGCTTCAACATGAAAGAGTCAAATCGCTTGCCCAATTGCCGAAGATTGCTTCAATCCATACAAAGGACTTCTTCAAACGACACACATGATCCTCCTTGTCCTCAACCTTGTAGCTCCCAGTTGATGCATGTAGATCTCTTCATCCAAGTCTCCGCAAGAAGGCCGCTTAACATCGAAGTTGTTCCGACCAAGATCGCCATGAGCAACAATACTCAATAGCACCGAATAGAAGTGTGTTTCACCACCGGAGAAAATATCTCATTGTAATCCACACCCTCTTTTGTGCAAACCCCTTAGCCACTAGCCTTGCCTTGTACCCCACCGAAGCTCTTAAAGATCTTCTTTTCTTTTATACACCCACTTACAACCATAGCTTTTCTTCCTACGGCAATGGGACCACCTCCCATGTTTGTTCTTCCAAGAGATTTCATCTCTTCCTCCATCGCAGACCAACCAACTCTCACTATCCTTGTCCAGAATAGCTTCCTTGAAGGAGCCGTCCTCCTCCACCGAGTCGTATTCAACCAAATTAACTTGCCCATAGTGCTTGGGGTTGATCACCCCGACTTACGTACCTTGTATGCTCGCCTTGGCCTAGTGGAAGCCAAACTATCCTCGGCTCTTTGTTGTGCGTAGTGCACGTGTATTCTCTGCTGAACCTCCTCTGCTCAAGCTCATCATCTACGACTTCCCTTGAACCGACTAGAACACGGTTGGTCTTTAGGTTCCATTTCAATAACACGAGACTTAGAAGTCTCATCGGTCCTAACACCATCATCCTTGGCCCTAGCAATCATGGATTTCTCATCAAAGGTAACATCCCACTGATCACGAACTTTGAATTTTCCGTTACACCAAAGGCGATAGCCTTTACCTTCGCATATCCCAAGAATATTGCCTTCTTAGCCCTCGTCAAGCTTTCCCTCGTTGGCGTGATAGTAGTACATCCAAAAATCTTAAGCCTATCATAATGCATGCTCGGCCACACATAGGGGTGTATCACCATCAATGTCGAATGTGGTGAGCGGTTCACAATGTAACAGGCACGCTTACGCCCACCATTCATTGCCCAATCCGGTATGATGCATACTCATTGCTTTCTCCGCAATGTTGTTCGATCTCTCTGCGACCCCATTACTGTGTGGTGTTGACTTTGTCGATGTCGAACAATTCCCTCGATCATAGAACTCCTTGAAAGCACCATCGTATACTGCCGTTATCGGATCTTAGTGTCTTCAATTTCTTTCCGTCTGTTCTCAACCATTGCTCCCACTTGAATGTCGAACACCTCATTCTTATATTTGGAAAGTAAATCCAAGCATGCCTCGAATAGTCATCTATGAGCGAGACATAGTATCACGGAACCACCCTTAGAAGTGGTGCGAGCGGACCCCAAACATCCGTGTGCACATAATCTAGTATCCTCCGCTCTTAGACTTGCTTCTCGAAGCCCAGACACATGTGACTTTCCATACACACAATCCCATAAAATCCATGCTAGGTTCCTTGATTCTTCATGGACCCTCTTTACCAAGCGAACTAGACCCTTCGACATATGCCCAAGCGCCTATGCCATAACGTGTGTGCTCACATGGGTCTCCACCACTTCAGCCGGTTCAACGCTCCTCGCCAAGCTTTTCCCTCGCTGACGGATAGTAGGCGTATCCAAAAATCTTAAGCCTATCATAATCCGCATTCCACCACACCCTATAGGGTGTATCACCATCCAATGTCGAATGTGGTGAACGGTTCACAATGTAACAAGCTGTAGCCACCGCTTCTGCCCACCATTCATTGCCCAATCCAGCGTATGATCGCATACTCATTGCTTTCTCCCGCAATGTTCGGTTCAGTCTCTCTGCGACCCCATTCTGCTGTGGTGTTGACCTGACTGTCCAGTGTCGAACAATTCCCTCCTGATCACAGAACTCCTTGAAAGCACCATCTGTATACTCTGTACCGTTATCAGATCTTAGTGTCTTCAATTTCTTTCCCGTCCTGTTCTCAACCATTGCTCTCCACTTCTTGAATGTCTCGAACACCTCATTCTTATATTTCAGAAAGTAAATCCAAGCATGCCTCGAATAGTCATCTATGAACGAGACATAGTATCCGAACCACCCTTAGAAGTGGTCTCGAGCCGACCCCAAACATCCGTGTGCACATAATCTAGTATCCTCTCGCTCTTAGACTTGCTTCTCGAACCGAACCCCGTGTGACTTTCCATACACACAATCCTCGCAAAAATCCATGCTAGGTTCCTTCGATTCTTCAGCAGACCTCTTTACCAAGCGTAACTAGACCCTTCTCGACATATGCCCAAGCCGCCTATGCCATAACCGTGTGTGCTCACATGGGTCTCCACCACTTCCTTCAGTTCCAACATTTGCATCTCCGTCACCGTCGTGCACGAGAGTATATAAATTACCGTGACAAACACCCTTCATCACTACAAGGGAACCCCGAACAACCTTCTTCACTCCATTCTCCGTAATAATTTTACAATCGCCGGAGTCCAATGCACCAACTGAGATAAGATTCTATCGCAAATCGGGAACATGCCTCACATCCATCAAGGTTCGAACCACTCCATCATGCATTTTGATTTTGATATTACCTAGCCCTACCGTTTTACAAGCATGGTTGTTTCCCATCAATACGGTTCCACCATCAATGCCTCTATAGGTAGTAAACTACTTTCTATTTGGACACATGTGGTAAGAGCAACCAGAATCAAGTATCCACTTCCCGGAGATATTCTCGTCACCCGTGACGACATAGCACTCCTTATCGCTCCCTTCCTCTGAAACGTAGCTCGCCTCTTCCTTGCCCTCTCTTCTCTCAGCCTTATTGTTGTTGTTCTTCTTTCCACCTACTCTCTTATTTGGACAGTCGATCTTGAAATGCCCAACTTCACCGCATTTGAAACACGATTTTCCCGCAAGAGGTCTCGATTTAGATCTAGACTTTCCTCCCTTGCCTTTTCCTCGCTCATTGCTCCTTCCTCTAGCAAACAATCCCTGCGCTTGTTCTTTGTTACCACCAGTAATCATGTCACTGGTTGCAATCTTTCGAAGGTCATCAGCTAGAAGCGCCGTTCTAGTCTCATCCATCTTCAAATTGTCTCCTACAAGCATCAGTGTTTGCACCAGGTTCTCATAAGACTTCGGCAGAGACAGAAGTAGTAGAAGCGCCTGATCCTCATCTATAACTTTCATATCTATGTCTTTCAAGTCTGATATGATCCTATCAAACTTGTTAATGTATTCCCGAATTGATGAGCCCTCCTCCATCTTGCAAGTATACAATTTAGATTTTAAATAGATCCGGTTCGTTAGACTCTTCGTCATGAAGGTACTTTCTAACTTCGACCACACGCCCGCAGCCATTTCCTCTCCATTTACCAAGAAAAATACATCCCTTTCAAGGCATAGGATAATCGACGCCCGTGCTTCCAGATCCAGCTCCTTCAATCCTCATCAGACATATCCTTGTGCTTCTTCTCTTTTCTAGCCAAAGCCTTGTGCAATTTTTGAGAAATCAGTGAGTTTTTCATCTGCATCCTCCAATAGGAAAAATCATTCTTCCCATTGAACTTTTCAATCTCGAATTTTCCTACTTTGACCGATTTACTGGTAAACGCCATTCTCCGTTTGTATTAATAAATCCGCTTCTCTCAGAAATTACCGAGCACCACCTCAAACCAGAAGCTACACCACTTTCAATCTGAATAACAGCTCTGATACCAATTGTTGGTATGCGGGGTCAACGCCCGCACACCGCAGAAGCGATATCACCTGAGAGAAGGATTTGTATATTCCCGTCTCACGAAGGAAACAAGAATAGAAAGTAAAATATCCCAACAAAGTGAGATATCTACTCTTCCTCTCAACAAGACTAGGACTGAATCAAGGAACCTACAAACAATAGCAAATACACAAAGAAAACAAGAAAGACACGAGATTTACGTGGTTCGGCAAAATTGCCTACGCCCACGGAGGGGGTGAGGGAGATTTGACTATAAAGAACACCAACGACTTGTACAATCCACAAGCTCGTCCCAAAGAAAAAACTTTGATTTTACCCAAGAGAAATTGACCTCTCTTGTAAAATCCTCCAAGCTCTCTTTTTCTCTCTTTTCTCCACAACACAAATTCTAGGTTTAATTCCTATTTAAAGGAAATTAATTAAGAACTTTCCTTCAGTTTCCGATGTGGGACTAAATTTTTTTTTTTGTTTCTCATGATCGCGCCGAGGAGAACGAGGAGTTGGGATGCATCCCACGTGGGTGGCTCCCCACCCACGTGGGATGTCCCCACGCTCACAACATTTGAAAGGCCCTGAGTTGATTTTGCCTGACCAAAGAAAACTTCTTCGGATTTTGTCAATCTCTTTTATGAGCCATTTAGGCAACTTGTAGAATGACATAAAGTAGAGAGGAATGGAAGTTAGTACTGAGTTTAACAAGACCACTGCCACCAAAAGAAAGGGTTGAAGAGAATATCTTAATTTTCTATCAATTTTCTCTTTATTAATGGTCACGTTACTTAGATTTGATGTTAAGAGAGGGAAAATGGTTTGCCAATAGTTTGAGGAAAGAGAGAAGCTTTATTGAAGGGTACTTTAGAGAAAATGGTAGAAATTAAATGGATTATAACAATTTTTATAATAGGGGGTGTTGTAATGAAAAATAGCATTCGGGGTTCTACAATAAATGAGGTTTCATAATAACCCTATAGGAAATATGATTATCAACATTTTAAAAGAAACTCCTCCAAGAAATGAGAAGAGATCCTATACACCACTCCACATAATGTCGACAATTATTCATGTGGATGAATTTATTGATTCGTCCAATAGGCCCCATAGCTAAAAAAGTTTTTAATATAATTTATGTAATTAATATCATTTATAGGGCCTACAAAATGAGAAGAGCTTATTGGTGAGTTGTAGGTATTTTCTACAATCGAGGATGTAGAGCATTCCATGGCCCAAGTTATAGAAATTCCCTACAATTGAAGATGTAGAGAATTTTAAAGCCTAGAGGATCTCAAACCTATATAATGCAATAAAGAGGAGGATTGCAAGGGCATAGCATTGAAATGAAAGATTATGGCAAACATGAAAAATATACTGAACAATAGAAAATAACATGAAAGATAAAAGATTAAAATAGAAAGTGACGAGTGATACATTATTTAAAGTATGTCTAAGGTAATTAACTTTATTTTCTTTGATAGCATATTATAAATTTTTGGCCTTGCTTGGTGAATAACAATCTCTTGTCACATAGAATGTGTTTCATAAATAGTCACAAGATTGCATGTGGAATATTACTTGGCTTTCAAATGTTTGACTCATGTGATTTCTTAAACAACCTCCATACGAAATCACACTAAAACCCACATCATTAAATAAACACTAGTACAAATATGATCAGCCCAAACGGTTTTAGGAACCGCTGGGCAGTGAAATAGCCCAACGGGCAAAACCGTTTGGGATAATTATACCCAAACGGTTACAACCGTATGGGCTATAGAAGGATTCCAAACGGCTTGCCCAAACGGTTTAACCCGTTTGGGAATGATAGCCCAAACGGGCAAAACTGTTTGGGAGTTTTGGTTGATTTCTGAAATAAAAGTAAATACTTATTTTCCTCCGTTGGCCTGTACCTAAACCCGCTTCCCCCCCCTAAAATTTCCCCAAAGTGAAAAAAACCCCGCGCGCCTCTCAAATCCCTAACCCCACGCGCCTCCCTCATCGACCCTCGACGTCCGACTGCTTCGCTAACCTCGACGTTTTCGACCGCCAGATCCCGACATCGACCTCGAATTAAGTCCACAATGGTAGCGGCGTTTCTTCGACATTTCTTCTCGCTTCTCTCAGCCGACCGCGACGACGCGCCGCCTCCTCGTGGTCGGCTGCAAGATCGCTTCCACCGCCTCCTCCTCGTCGCCTCTTTACAAAGAAATTAAATACTATCTCCTCTCTACAAAACCCTAACCCAAATTTCCTATTTACGCAGATTAATCGACTTCGGACGTCGCCTTCTCTTCCTCGGACATCGTCTTTCTCGAAAGCATATTTAGGGTAATTTCGAAAGTTTTGTTATTTTCGTGAAATATTGAGTTTTTGATGCTATTATCTTGTATTTTCTGATTTTTTGGTTATTCATAAAAATTAATGCAATGTATGATGTTGTGTATTGTGATATTTATGCATTCGTATTTTCATCATTGGATCCAAACTAGTTAAAATTCTAGGCGAGGAAGAGAATAGGTGAATTATTAAAATAAAACATGCATGATTCATTTAATTAGTTTGTTATCCTAAGCAAGCACCATCTAGTCGATGCAACATCAATCTAAGGTTTTAAAAATATATCTTGATATATAAATTTGTATTGAGAGGGTTCTACTAAAATTTTCCTTGAATTTTGAAAATCTCGTAATTTGAATATTTTCCTTGAATTTTGTAAGCTCGCTAGTTGTTTTAACTATTCCCTTTCCTTTTAAGATCGTAAAATAACATATTATGAAGAAAAATTTTCCGAAGTGCTACTTTGATAAATTCAACAACTAAATCATAATTCATAGAAGGCACAAAACAAAATAAAAATAAACTATTTGAGGTGCGTACATGTGAATCTTCACTTCCACTAGCTATAAAAGCCCGCCGCCGTTATTGATAAATCAGTTTATTTAGGTTAGCATGGCCCGTGACTACATAAGAGTTAAGGATTGATGTACAGCCCACGCGTATGCAACTGATTTGTTAATGGAGTTGGTGCTTTCATGGACTTTGCACGTACACGATATGGTTCGACGGGAGAGGCTCATTTGTCCGTAAATTATGTGTGAATAAGTTACATCAGCCGAAGAAGAAGTAGAACTTCACATTGTAAAGAATGGTTTTGTTAGTGATTATATGACTTGGGTATATCACGAGAAATTGAAGGTCTCGATGATGCGATGAGGAAGAACAAGAAGAAGACAACTTATATCCGGTGAGGAAATGGAGGAGATGGTAGAGGTTGCTCTTGGTGACACTAATTCTATTGAAGATCTTCCTTCGGACGAGGACAACGGAAGACAATTATGACAAATACATGAATGATGCTAGGAGGCCGATTTATGAGAATGCAAAACACTCCATGTTGTCATGGTTTGTTCATCTTTTCAGATTAAGTGTCTAAATAAATGGAGCAACAAGTCATTCACAATGCTTCGAGGTTTCTAAAGATTCTATGCCTCCGGGAACCATGTGCCCGAGAGCGGCACGAAGCTCAAAAGATAATGTCTAATCTGGTCCGAACTATGAGAAGATTCATGCATGTCCCAATGATTGTGTAATTGCATCGAAGGAAAATTCAGATAAGATAGAGTGTCCTACTTATGAGGCTAGATATAAGAAGAAAGTACATAGTCGAAGAAAGATATTCCTATTAAGATAGTACGATACTTTCCCATAACACGAGGTTGCAGAGGCTATTCAAGTGTAAGAAGACAGCGGTGACAATGACCTGGCATCATCGTGCTCATCCAAGTGAAAATGGAAGAATGAGTCATCTTAGAGATACCGCATGGAAGGATTTTGACAATAGACACCCAACATTTAGTAAGGAACCTCGCAATATCGCTCGGCTGGCTAGCGATGGCTTCGCCCTTTAGTTTTAAGGGCATAATGCCACATGGCCCGCTGTGATGATGGTTTATAATCTTTCACCATGGTTGGCAATGGACCAATCCTACTTTATGATGCCTCTTCTTATTGATGGTCCGAATTCACCAGAAACAATATCGATGTCTATCTTCGACCTCTCATTGAAGAGTTGAGGTCTTTATTCATCGACGCATACAAACATACGATGCGCATAACGGGACAACCTTCATGATGCGTGTAGCCTTATTGTGGACAATCAATGATTTTCCCGCATATGGAATGCTATCCGGTTGGTCCGTACATGGTTACAAAGCATGTCCTTCGCACCTCGAGACAACATCGAAAAGGTTGCCCTTTAGCAACAAGACTTGTTATTGCGGTCATCGGCGATGTTGCCCGAAAATCATCCCTATAGAAATGACAGCCCACTTTGATGGTACTACAGAGAATCGCCCACGCCCGCACTTTATCCCGAGAGGATATACTAGCTCGGGATGGTAAAACAATGTGACATTTGGGAAAATAAAGGGAAGACAGAGACACCGCAAGGATGGAACAAGAAAAGCATTTTCTTCGAATCGCCGTATTGGAAGACAAATAAAGTGTGTCACAACTGACGCCATGCACATTGAGAAGGGAGTATCCGAGCACATACTTAATTTGCTTCTCAGAAGATGGTAAATCGAAGACAACCTCAAAGCTCAAGGGATCTCCAAGCGTGGAACATTAGAAAAGAGTTGCATCCTATAGAAAGTGGGCAATCCGGACAAGTTTGTACTTCCCAATGCCGTATCACATGTCACAAGATGAAAAGAAAAGGTTCCTTCAGGTGTTACATGAGTTGAAGGTTCCTACGGGTTTTTCAGGATCATTTAGTAAGAAGATAAAGATTGTTAAAGGCAAGATCGATGGGTTGAAGAGTCATGATCACCATGTTATCATGGAGCACCTTCTCCCATTATCACTAAGGAGTGCCATTCCAAATTCAGTTGGTTTAGTGATTAATGAACTTTGCAGCTTTTTAAGGGAATTGTGTGCTAAAAACATCGAGGACGATAAGCTGGAGAAGCTAGAGGCTGAAATTCCTTTAATATTGTGCAAGCTTGAGCGTATTTTTCCGCCATCATTCTTTGATATCATCATACACTTGACTGTCCATCTTGCAACTGAGGCCAGGCTTGCCGGACCGGTGCAATATCGATGGATGTATCCCGTTGAAAGGTACATTTAGTTTTTCATTTAGTGTGATTGATATACTTATTCTATTTTGCAAGCTTGGATGTCGTAATTTAGTGTAAGTTTTTTGTAGGTATCTTCTCACTTTGAAAAATTATATACGTAATAGAAATCGGCCAGAGGGTTCTATTATGGAAGGTTATTTGTTGGAGGAAGTAACAACCTTTTGTTCTCGTTATTTGGACGAAGACATTGAGACAAAACTCAACAGACCTCTTAGTATCCACGATGGACCACATAAAAACCCGGATTACAAGAAAATGAAGCCTGAATTTATCAATAAGATTCATTCTTTTATCCTCCTCAATAGTGATTGCCTTGGAGAAGTTAGAGAGTAAGTCTGTTTCAGATAATAGCATATATATATATATATATATATATATATATATATATATATATATATATATATATATATATATATATATATATATGAAATAATATACTTCTAACACTAACTATTCATGTTGACTTTAGAATTCACAAGGATGAAATACATGTAATGCATCGAATTGGAGTGAGGCACGTGTGGAAAAACATCATCGATAATTTTTATGATCGGGTTTAAGCATTATGTGAGAATTCTCTTATCTCATATTTCTGAGTTATTGTATTAATTTAAACTATCATATTTATGTAATTACCACTTGAATTGTTTTGTCAGAGCCGACTATCGAGCATAGAATCAACATTAGATAAGGAACTTTTGTGCCTAGCTACACTTCCGGATGTTGAGATTCTGGTCTATAAAGGATTTGGTGTTGGCGGTTACAAGTTTGAAATCAAGTCTATCGAAGAATCTCGTACCACCCAAAATAGTGGAATTGCGACTCTAGGAACCAATGGCGATACATACTATGGGTACCTTGATAACATACTCGGTATCAACTATCCGGGACGAACAGGATGCATTTATGTATTTCGCTTGGTATGATATGAAGACCGAACAGAAAGTGGAGGGACAACTACGGGAGTTGGATAGATGAATATGGATTGACAAGTGTAAATACCACACGTTTTTCCTTCGAGGATGATCCATTTATATTTCCAGAACAAGCATTTCAAGTATACTACTCAAAGTGCTTGAAGCATCTGGGATGGAGTGTTGTATGCCAATGGAGGCCTAGGGATACTTATGATGTCCCGCAATTTGTAGATTCGAGATCGTAGAGGTCAATATTGAGGAAGACTTTGAGCAGGGAGAATTTGTATGTCAAGATGCATGTCCGAATCGATGAAGTTTCGTGGGTTAGAAATGATCCAATAGTGAAATTCTTGTAGATATTCCTACGACTTCTAATTCATCTATAAACGGAAAAGGTAACCATTTTAAAATTGCCGCACTATTGAAATGTTTAAATTCTAAGGTATTTTAATTAGTGGTATATTTTGTTGATATGTACATATGTTTAGCTCAACCTCATTATTTTGCTATCGACACATTCTTCGCATATATCTCATATGAATTATAAACTTCTTTTCTAGGGGTTAACGACGATGACTGGAGGGCGTCCATATCTAGCCAAATCTCGCACATATAGTCCTCAATGAATTAGAGCGTGAGGCAAGAGAGCGTAAGAGAAGTCTCAGAGTCGCCGCTTTCTATCCATCCCCAAAGATTGGGAGATTACTCGGCTAGAGGTTAGTAGCTATCCGATTGAAATTGGACATTTTATTTCATATGATCTACTTTCTCTTGCATCGATCTACTTTCTCTTGCACCAAATTGAAAAAATGAATCAAAGAAGCTCAGTCTTATGTTACCTTGATATGGTTCTTGTAGAGATGTGCACCTAACAAAAGAAATGGTTCTTGTAGAATTTGTGCCTGCTCTTGTTGCCCTGATTGTATTGAAGTGCGACTTTGTCCGAAATGTCGTACTAAAACTTGTTGTAGCGAACAATGCCTTTGTTAATTTAGAAATGTCTTCTCTTGATTCTTTGTTATGTAGACTTTGTTGCATTGTTTCTTATTAGCACGACTGTGCTTTTGCTAATAAATTTTAATGAATCTCGGATCTAGAAATTCATTTCGACGTTCCTTTTGAGCTCTTTCGTGCAATTATCGGTATTTAAGCTTATTCTAACGTCACACACGGCAAAGATGCGATTTGGGTCAATTGAATAGAGTTTATGATTATTCATATAAAATATCGCTGATGGTTTATGATTCTCACTATTTGACTTTATTTAGGCAGAGTATGTATAGATTCCGACTACATGCTACATAGTTTAGCACTTTAAATCCTACTATATATTCTTATTAACACTTTGGTGCATATCCAATTAGCCTTGCATGTTAGAACGTCCTTTTAGGATATTCATAAGTTTGTATTTGTGCTTATTCTTGTCAATGGTTAATGGTATTAGCGGTTTAGTTATTAGAGAAGGTTCAAGTTAGTTTGAAAACTTTCATATGTAGTGCATGCTAAGTTTGTCTTTCATTAAAATGCTACTGACTTGAAGGCTTATTCTAAAGTCTAAACCCAACAAGCTACAATACAATGACGCTGATTGGTTGTATTAGCAAAATGTCATTCATTTTGGTGCATCAGGCTTGTATTTTATAACAATAGTAAGGCTTTAGGTTGCACTCGCTTGTGTTGAAGGTTATTCTTCTCGCAAAGATGTTTTGAGGTCTTTAACAGAACATAACTTGCAGATGATTGGCATGCGGATTCAGAAGAGGCAACCAATTTGCAGACCCCCACTACACGCTCCACACCTTCAGATCACTCGGCAAGTTAGTATATTTTAGTTTATTAAAATGTCATATTGGTTATGTAGTATTTTATTCACATGGACCTTGTGTATCTCAATTGTTATTGTCCAGTTGCGGGTGATGCGTCTACATCTGCAGCAGCTTGTCTCCCTAATCACCCTTTTAATATACGTCCTAATCGCGCAGCTAAACGCGCGCAGGATCGTGTTGATAGACCCTCAGGTATATATATCACTCTATAATTGATGTCAAATTAGACTTATACTTTTTGAAACCTTTCCTATTATCCTTGCAGTGAATTTGATTTTACCTATGCTCCATATGTTGGCAGGTGTTTATTGTTCCATATCTCAGTGATAAATCATACTGCATGCATTAGGGTTGAGAGCAACAAATAACCGATTATTGTTGTGTATTCATGTAAAACTTATGACGACTAAATATTTGTATTTAATTGTTTTCCACAGGCAATCACAATGAGCTCAGAAAAGCCGTGAGTTCGAACAAAGCCAATAAGTTGCATCCCGATATTGAGAAGGGGAGACGGCATGGCCTCTATATGTCGATTCCAAAGACCGCCTTGTTGGCTTAATTATGCCGAAATGGGGCAAGTATGTGGGTGAAGATAGCCGCCATTATGGAAAATTTCCACTTCATCCGAATGGGGTGAGGAGCACGATAAGTCATTTGACGCTTCGGTCAAATGCTAAGGTACAAATATTTTTATTTTGATTTATAGGATTATTTTACATTCATTGGGTACCTAAAATTTAATGTGATTCATTTGTTTGTGCGAAATTCTACCAAATTCTCCCCGTGATCCTAATCGCCTCTCAATCATCTTGCTATCTACCAAGTGAAGTTGAGGATGCAAGATAGGGTTCGATATCATAGATGCCAGTCAAGAATGAGTGTTATAAACCATGGAATAACACTCGAAGAGAGAGGAAGCACTCTTTGACACTCCGGCATTCGAGTTGATTGATAGAGACAAATGGTCGCTCTTTGTGCCTATTTTGCTTCGAGGACAAGAAGGTGTATAAACTAATTAAATCAAAATTTAGAATGTAATTGGCTTTATCATTGTCAGATTACAAACCTAAATCTAACATTGATGTGCGATTGAGGCTGCACGCACACCGAGAACCGAAGGCCAAACAAGAATGGTAGAGCAACCTATACGGTGGCTCGAGGAGCATGAGTCGGCCATGGAGAAATTGGTAAATTTTCTTCTAATGGTTTTTAAAGTCCATATTACACATTTCTTAATGAGATGATCGATTATATATATATATATATATATATATATATATATATATATATATATATATATATATATATATATATATATATATATATATATATATATATATATATATATATATATATATATATATATATATATATATATATATATATATATATATATATATATATATATATATATATATGCATATGAATTTTTGGTGAATTGCAGAGAGCTGATATCATTGAGGCTGGCGGTACACCTACACTTCTGAAACTCTATCTGGGTACCCACTCCTCATCGCTGGACAAGAGCACAGGCGACTATATATACCCAGATGCATCCACTAAGGATTATTGTGTAAGTGTTAATGTGTTAGCTATTTCCAATTTTTTTTCTTAAATATGTCTTGCATTGTTTACTTACACTTGAATATTTTTACGTGGTGTAGAATCGGGTCATTGAGAAGGCTACCTCATCAGGGGTCGATTCCACCACAGAGGACGACACAGCCGCTTTTACCCGATTATTAGATTCCATGCACGGAGGGCATCACGGTGGCTACGAGAGAGGTCAGGGCATTGGTGCTCCCAGATTTTATTCGAGGGCATCCTCCGTTCCGGGAGTTGGCGCTAATCCAGAGCTAACTCGTGAGATGGAAGATCTTAAGTCTCGATTATCTGAGGTGGATGAGCTTAAGTCTGAGGTGCAATTCCTACGCCGCTTGATGGTATGTATGCTGACATACACATATAAACTTATACGCTATGACACTAAAAATCATATTTTCATATTCTTCCAAATCTAAAGTGACACTGTCAAGAGAGGAGTATATCTACTTCTCGCACACTTGAAACACCCTGTTTTGAATTTAATATATGCAACAAATACATTACATTCATGTCATAAATCCTTGCTATCCGTCAGCTTCAAGCGACTAGAGATAAGGGTAAGACCTATTTATAACAAGACTAGAAAACAGGAAACATAACCATTTCCCAGTATGGAAAAACATTAAAGTGTAAGTCATTAAAATATATTACATATGTAATAACTAGTTTCCAAATCAGATTTCTTTTTGTCCTTTCAAGATATAGTTTGTTCAACACCAAAAAAATGCAGTCTTGGTTTCCCTATCTTATCAATCCACTTGGATTCCTGTATCGGTAGGATTTCTCTTGAAATGTAGCACTCAAAATGCTCAGTGACTTGGTTGGCAACTAACTAATCATATGAAACAACTTACCCTATAACGAGGAGGCAAGCTCCGCATAAGTTTTACACGTCAACAAAGACCAATGATGGTAGCAATACTACAATGCTCAACCGTAGGAGTAAATGTCACCCTGCATCCAAAAGTGATTATTTCTTCAATAGTGTACAAAAAGAACAATATAGAGTGAAAGCTAGGTGTCTCCATACCTAACATGACTTTGCTTGTTATTGACTTCGATCGAGTCCTCTGTAGCGACTTTCCTAACAATATATAATGTATACACATATATGCACACTCAAACACATATACTCACACATATACACACTTACATGTACATACATTATACATTTACATGCACACTCATACATTGCTATTAATTATGTTGCGGTGAATTTTCAGTATTTGTCTGTTCCACCTCCTCGACCTTCCACCGATCCTCCTTTCACTCGTCATGCTCCGGTTTCTCAACCTCGAACTAATCCATCGACTTCGCTCATCCCGAAATTGCTACTCGCCCTTCTTCTTCTAGTGCTCGGGGTTCGTATGCAAGGTTCGACTCGAGATTCACTCGAGGCTTATCACAAGAGGATATTGCTAGGATGTTTGCGGACTTGAGGCGTTCGAGCCTATCCCAGAGGACATTCTTGGGGAATTTCTAGTTCCACGAGCAAATTAGACCAAGATTTTTTTATTTTGGATATTAGATGCAATGATATATTATATGTATTTTGTTTTAATTTGTCGTTTATTTGAGACTAGTGGAGACTTACACTTAATGTGTTTTTAATTTGGCTAATTGTTGGGTTGAATGTGTTTTATGATATATGTCAATGTTTTTGTTATTTCATTGTGAGATTTTGAAATATGTGCTTGTGATGTATATTTTGGATTGTAAGCCAGCCATAAGCGAGGGCAATCTTTTTAAAAAATATTGATATACTTGTCCAAAGCTGTTTGAGCCGTTTGGGATAGTTCTTACTTAAGCGGTGGAAACCGTTTGGGCAAAAATATGGTCAAACAGTTGAAACAACAACCCCAAACGGTTTACACCGTTTGGGTTGATAAGTCCAAACGGTTTAAACCGTTTAGGATTTACTTCAAACGGTTTGCACCGCTTGGACAATATTTTTACGCTTTTAAAAATAAAAATAAAATTTATTAGCCCAAACGGTTATAACCGTTTGGGCTATATCAAACGGTTGTAACCGTTTGAGAACGCCGTTGGACAAGCGCTAACGGCGTTTGTCCAAACGGTCATTTTGGCCCAAACGGTTGAACCCGTTTGGGACATGGTATAAACGGTTTCAACCGTTTGGGCAACGCAGGTTTGTACTAGTGAAAGAGTGCAATTCATTCTATTTTCCCCCTTTCCGTGCAAGGTTTTGTTCCATGTTAAAATTGCTTGTGTCTTTCTTCCAATTGTTCGTTCTTATCTGTTTGAGTCATCCGATTCAGAGAAATTGGGGCGATTGTTTACCCCTCCAGATCTGTAACCCCCCTAATAATTCAAAGATGAGAAGGAGAATTCATATACAGATAAAAATAATAGCAAATAAACGAAACTATCTTGTGTTGGATGGGGCAATGGAAAAAAAAAAAGATTAGTTGCTAAAAAGAAATACATGTTGAGATCTAGAGATTATCTAGTAACAATCTTTGGTTTGCTGACTTAGATCATAGTAATCGAGGTGTATCTGCAACTACCCTTTTAGCCAATAGAAAATTTTCTTAATTTCAGAAATTCGCTATAAAATTTACCAATAGATTTGAGATCTATATGATCCAAAATATCTAGAATTACATGTCGGATCAAAAATAGTTTAACGTTTGCTTTACCCCTTCTCTTTGCTTTTTAGTTATATAAAACCAAAGTTCACAATGACTTATTTTTAAACTCATCCACTTCCGAAAGTTAGTCCTAATTGCAAACGACCTTACTGATTTGATCAATCACTCTACATTTCCGGGGCCAAGATCCCAAGAAGAAGGCTGGAGTGGACCGAGGAGTCTTTGCGCCGCCGAGAGCTCAAGGTCTATCTGAGCACCAAGCCGCTCTTAAGCCAACCTACGAAGGAGACCCTATACGTATTTGGCGTCTGCTTTGAAGGTGAGCTCGGCCCTCGTTAGGAGGAAGACCACATCCGAGCGGTCTATTATGTCACCGGATCTTAGAGCGGGGAACTCAACTACCCCACAGTGAAAGCATCCTTCCAGCCCTCATCACCCGCGTGGGCTTAGCCCCTACTTTCGGCACACCCCATTGTCGTGCGGACGAGCCTCCCATTGAAGAAGTCCCTAGGGAGCCCCCACATCTGGAGAATGGTGGCGTGGTCGTCGAGCTCAGTGAATATGGCGTGCGTTCGAGCCGGGACCACCATAAAGGCACAAGCATTGGCCGACTTCCTCATAGAATCCACCTCGCCGGATGGCGAACGGATGACCTGTCCCACTTTCAACCCGTGCCCCTAAGGGCCAGGCCAACAGCGACACCTCCGCCATGTCCCAAGCACGGAGGCGGCTCCCCAGAAGTCGCCTCTTGGTGGGAATTGAGAGTGGATGGATCCTCAAATGAAGCGAGGCGGGGCGGCGTTGTCTTGCGTAGCCGAAGGAAGCGATCCACAGGCGGTCCATCGCCTTCAAGTTCCCCGCTCGAACAATGAGGCCGAATCTGAAACCCTCATCGCCCAGGCTGCGGGTCGCCACGAAGCCCAGGCCAAGAGATGATGGTGTTGGCGGCTCTCAAGCTGTCGTTCATCAAGTTAACG
This sequence comes from Asparagus setaceus, assembly GCA_012295165.1. Lineage (NCBI taxonomy): Eukaryota > Viridiplantae > Streptophyta > Magnoliopsida > Asparagales > Asparagaceae > Asparagus > Asparagus setaceus. The sequence goes on from CM022702.1 coordinate 71,222,685, forward strand.
GCAAATCGGCTGCCAAAGATAAGAGGATGGCTCATGCACAAGAAGATTGTCAAGGACTTGTTGCCCCGCCGCCAACTTCAAAATTGTCCGGGTCCCCGTGCACTTAGCGCCGGCGGGCCTTGTGCCAGCTTCGCATCAACCAGCTCCTTGAGTAGCTCCGGACCATCCCGCCAGACGCCTCCCGCATCCCGCATCGCGGGACCCTCTCGGGCGTCATGCAGCAGATACTCCCCGAGTCTGGCTGGATGGACCCTATCATCCAGTTCTTGGTGGCGGCTCTTTACCGACCTACCCGAAGCAAAGAGTTTGCAAAGAGCCTCCGCCGCTACCTCATGATTGGCGACCAGCTCTAGGGACGTCCTATCTAGCCGAGTGGGGCCTATCTCGGTGCCTCCGGCCGGCCGAAGCCGATTATGTTTTGAAGGAAATCCATGAAGGCACTGCGGCCACCCGAGCGAGAACCCTGAAGATCATCGCCGGGGATACTATTGGCGACCATTGTGGCGGACTCGGCTTCGTCCCAAGTGCAAGAAGTGTCAACTCTTTGCGGAGATTCCCGAGCAGCCGCCCGCAGAGCTAACTTCCATCTTCAGCCCCTTCCTTTAAGCCCAATGGGGTGGATATCTTGGGGCTGCTCTTGCGAGCATGAAGTTCGATAGTCGCCATCGACTACTTCACCAAATGGATCGAAAGAGCCTTTGAAAGATCGGAGAAAGCAACATCACCGGCTTTGCTTGGAAGTCGATCGTGTGTCGGTTCGGCGTCCCTCGCTCATTCATCACCGACAATGGCACTTTCGGTTCGGCGGCCGATTCCAAGATTTTGTGAAGAATGGGGATCAAGCTCAAGTTCGTTTGGTAGCCCACCCTAAGTGCAATGGGTGGCGAGGCAGCTAATAAATGCATCCTCAAGCTCGAAGAAGGTCGACCAGCGATGGGCAATGGGTCGAAGAACTACCGAGCATCCTGTGGTCATCTGGGGCGACCCACAAGAGTTCGGCCAGGAGAAACCCGTTCATGCTAACCTATGGAGCGGCGGTAACCCGTGGAGGTCGGCATGCCCACCATCCCACTCAACGTTCGACGAGGAGGTGAATCCGATGGACCGAGGGCAATGGACTGGTAGATGAAATCGAGGCGACCGCTCATGAGACAAGTCATCAATCGGCGGATCGCCGATATACTACAGACAAAATCGGCCGGAGATTCCAAGTCGGCGACCTAGTCTTGGAGACGCCGACAAAGACGGCGTGACAAGTTGGCCCTAGTGGGAGGGGCCCTACACGGTCCTGAAGAATCACGCCGGGACATCACAGGCTCGGAAGCCCAGATGGGAGAGTCCTACAACATCCACGAACATAGAGCACCTCGGGAAGTTTTTCAATAATTTTATGTTGCAAATTCAGTTCATTCCCTCCCATACAATTCGACTCTGCCTCTAATTATGCTGTTTGTCATAAGTTATGCGAAGCGTCAAAATCACCGTTGGCGAATCCAGCGCCGTCGACCCTCCCATAGGCTGCCGGCTGCCGAATTAGAAACCCAACCACGCTGGTAGAGTCGGGCAATTTTCTAGTCGAGAGGCGGAGAGCTGATCACGTAAAGCTAGCGAGTCAAGAAACCCTTCTCACTAAACCGAGTCAAGAAACTCTTCTCGTTTAGCAGAGTCAGAAACTCTTCTGCTAAACCGGTCAGAAACTCTTCTCGTTTAGTCGAGTCAAGAAACTCTTCTCCTTGGTGGTGGCGGTGATCTTACCCATTCCACTAAGAAAATGAGCCCTACTAGCCCGGAAAATCGGATTATCCTTCCTCGATGGTAGAGTGAGGCCACCTGGCTCGCTCAAGAACCCGGAGGAAGCCCGCAGTTGCAGGTAAGACCTAGGCACCACGTAAGTCCTAGGCACCCGACCTCTGCGGTGAGTCCTCCGCAGTGTGCGCTCGGGGAGCCAACTTCGAGCTTGCTCTTTGCCTCAAAGCAGGATCGGCTTTGCCAAGTAAGACCTAGGCACGCGTAAGTCCTAGGCACCCGACTGCCGTGCCGTCCTCCCAGTCGTCGGCTCCCCACGGGGGCGACTCGAGCTTGCTCTTTGCCTCAAAAGATCGGCTTTGCCAGTAAGACCTAGGCACCGCGTAGTCCTAGGCACCCGTTGGTTAGTAGGTTGGTCGGGCCCGGGGACGACTTCGGACTTGCTCTTTGCCTCAAAGCAGAGATGGGCTTTGCCGTAAGACCTAGGCACCACGTAAGTCCTAGGCACCCGACCTCTGTGATGCGTCCTCCCGCAGTCGTCGGCTCCACGGGAGCCGACTGAGCACTCTCTTGCCTCAAAGCAGTCGGCTTTGCCAAGTAAGACCTAGGCACCGCGTAAGTCCTAGGCACCCGACCCTCTGCGGTCGTCCTCCCGCAGTCGTCACTCCCACGGGGAGCCGACTCGGGCTTGCTCTTTGCCTCAAAGCAGATCGGCTTTGCCAAGTAAGACCTAGGCACCACGTAAGTCCAGGCACCCGTGCGTCCTCCCGCAGTGAAGTCGCTCCCGCGGGGAGCCACTCCGGACTTGCTCTTGCTTGCCTCAAAGCAGATCGTGCGCGGGAATAAGACCTAGGCACCACGTAAGTCCTAGGCACCCGACCCTCTGTGATGCGTCCTCCCGCGAGTCGTCGCTCCCAGGCCGGCTCGAGCACACTCTTTGCCTCAAAGCAGTCGGCTTTGCCAAGTAAGACCTAGGCCATGTAAGTCCTAGGCACCCGACCTCTCGGTCGCCCTCCATGAAGTCGTGGCTCCCAAGGGAACCGGCTTCGGTGGCTTCACACCGGAATGAAGATCGGCCTTGCCAAAGAATCAAGCGAAGATCGAGCGTAGGCGGGCCTTCTGCGACCACTGCGGGCGAAGGTGGACCCAAATGCCCCAGTGCAAGCGGACCAATGTGGTAGACCAAGCCTCACGAGGGGCGACCGTCTTCGGTCCACTTATTATGTTCATTGTAAGCGGGGGCGGCCCGTTACCGATGCGCTTATGTTCATTGTAAGCCCCACGGGGGCCGACCCGTTCGATGCTTATTATGTTCATTATAAGCCCCACGGGGGCGACTTCGTCTTCGATGCGCTTATTATGTTCATTGTAAGCCCAGCGAGGGCGACCCATTGATGCCTTATTATGTTCATGGTAAGCCCCGGGGGCCGACTTCGTCTTCGATCTACTTATTATGTTCATCGTAAGCCCACGAGGCCGACCGTCTTCGGTCTACTTACGTTCATTATAAGCCCCTTGGTACCATTCGTTCACCACACAACACAAGGGGAAAAGAGAAAGAAGAGCCAAAATGAGTCGAATAGACAACCACCATCGCTAAAATGCAACCTTTCATTGATATTCCAAACAAAAATTCGAGGGTCTAAAAAAAACAACAACAGCGCCAAGTCCAAAGCGTTCGGTCGCTACTCTTGACTTCCTCTCTTTAGTCGTCCCCTCAGCTCGTCTCGGTGCTTTCATGCTCTCCTCCGGTGCTCGGGAAAAGAGGCCCAATAGTTCGAAGTGAATGAAAGAGCCATGGTAAGCAAACCCATGGTTTCATATCGGCCTAATAGCGAAACCCATGGTTCCATATCGGCACAATAGCGAAACCCATGGTTTCATTATCGGCCTAATAGCCCGAACCCGGATGCAAACAAGGCCGCTCTTCCTCGGAGAGACCTCGGCTCAACTATTCCTCATTAAAAGCGAGCACGAGGCGGCGAGGCGATACCCCATCACCGGTGCAAGCAAAGGGATTTCCCCTTCTCCTGAGGATGATCCGAAACTCACCGGCTCCCAATTTGAGACCTCAAAAGTGAGTAGAGTGAATCAATTGCCAATCGCGAGAACACGAAAAGTAATGGTCTCCTCCCCTATTTATAATAGAGCCCATAAATGCTAAGCCCCTAAGTGGTCATGAGAGGAATTAATAACGTGGAACTCGAGGCACCACCTCGAAAAGCCGGGGTTGAATCGCCGCCTCGAAAATCGCCAAAATGCCTCTTTGGTTTAAATGAGATCTACCGCCCATCCCAGAAACCTAAAAGTCAGCAATTAGAGGACGACCCACAGATGACATCTGCGCTCCACTCTAGAGACGAACGGGCGCCCCCTCCGCGGCTGTCAATGACCATACCGCCCAGTGGTCGACCCGACTCACCTAGGGTCGACCACAAATCGAGCGCGAAGTTACCAATCAGGCCGACTGAGCTATGACCACCGCTCGACCCATTTGTCATATCGTACAAAGCATAGATGACGGCCATTCCGGCCAAAGTCGCTATTGTCACAAAGCCTAAGAAAGGGCATCACAAAAAAAGGGAGTTGAAAAGCATAAACTAAATTTTCATTTACAAGTAAAATGCATTACAAATACATGGGGACGTTCTAGTCAAAAACAAAGCAAAGAGAATGAACAAAATGCGAGAACGACCTAATCTCCTCCCTCGCCGCCATCTCCCTCCTCTCCATCTTAGTCCTCGTCCTCCCGTCGTCCTCATCCTCATCGGGATCGTCCTGGCGCTAAGTTGCACCCTGCCCCACGCTTCGGGCCTTGCAGCAGCAGAGAACCCTCCACCTAGGAGGATATCACGAGGCTCAATGTCGAGGCTTAGGAGAAGTTGGGCTTTAAGTAGTCGTAGCCCGCTTTGGCGACTAGGGCAGCTCTACTTTCCCCATAGGCCCTTGCCTATACTCTTCAATGACCTCCTTCTTGCCCTCCTCCGGCGCCAAAACTGAGCGGGTTTCAATCGACTTGGCGTCGTCCAAAGCCGATTGATGAGCGCTTCGACTCATCGAGGCGACCCTTAAGTCGGCCCTCAAGCCTCGCGGCCCCAGTCACTCTCGGCACCCGACAGGCCTTCCACTCCTCGATCTCCCTCTGGGACCTTCAACCGTCCTCTTGGTGACCTCTTCCCTTCAACTTATCGATGGCCTTTGCTTTGAATGGTGGAGTGCGGAGGTCGCAATGCGTGGGTGCTTAGCCTCCGTCAGTAGCGCCATTTGGTGCCGACCCTCGCCTTCTCGCTCTCAAAGGCGTAGCCTCTTCTCAATCCCTCTCGGGTCCCTTCTCCGCGTAAGCCTCTCAGCCAAGTGGGCAGCCGTCTTCATTGTGTGGGTTGAAAAGCTCCTCCCGACCCGAGCCCTCGGGTGCAGTAACTCAGGAGGCCAACCGAGAGGCAGTCGAGGGTGTTCCTCCAAGAACTCCCTATCATGAGGGAGGGTGAACTGTTCAGCGGCAGAGCTGCCCCACCGGGAGAAGCACCATACCCTCCTTGTGGAGGGAATGGTGAGAAGGAACCGGTCGCAGGGAGGGTTCCTCTCTCTCGAATACCCTTCGGATCACCAGAGGAGGGATCGTAACTCTTTCCACCTCGAACCGCCCACCCGGCAATCCGGTGGCAAAAGGAAGCTCTATGCGAGATCCTTGAGTAAACTCAAAGGCCCGGCTCGGGCGAGTCATCGAGATAGCGCCTCCTTCCCCGACCTTTGAGTGGGCTCGTCGGAAGACACCTCGGCTGCTTGGCGGCAGGGCCTCTTCGTCGCCCGCAGGCGACCCTCGCGCCGATGGTGGGAGCCTGCCGGCGGGGCGTGATTCCCCCTCAGACACGCCCTCGCCAGGTTGGGGCAAGGGAAAGAAGGTTCCCGAGGGCGACTCTCCCGCAGCAATTGGAAGTTCCCCCGCGATACCCTCGATGCGCCGAGGCGCCAGCTTGGTCGCCCCTCAAAGTTGACCCCATCGACTTTTTCGTCTTCTTCTTCTTCTTCTTCTTTGGTTGGTTGGCCCGGACTTGGAAGAGCCCTCTTCACTGCAACCTGAGCGTGACTCTTCAAACCTCTCCTCCACTGCTGCCCTCCGCGGCCGGCAACCCCTCCTCCGACTTTCTGCGGGAGTTGGGTTCGATTGCTTTGGTGGTGGAACCCCCACTCTTGGGGTCTTCAACCCGTGGGGGAACCGCCTCTAGCAACCCTTTCTCTCTTTATTCATTGACCGGTCGGTCGAGCGAGCGACAACCATACCCTCGGCGTTATCCGAACAAGTTGTAGCCCCGACCACGAATAGAGGCGGAACTTGTCCAGTCGCGCCTCGTCCGCAGAGGGAAGATTCTTCAGGCCGTCCTTGTTGATCGACGACGGCAAGCCAATTCGGCGGCGCCCGAACCCGACGAACTTGTTCTTCCGGTCCTTGTTAGTCGAATGTCAACAAGCCGACCGCCCACATACCGAAGAAGAAATGCGTCTTTCTTGTCGCCCTCACCGTGGCGAGATTGCCGGTGAAGAGTCGGCACCACCTTCACTCGATGTGGATCACCGGCATCATTATCGTAGCAATGGCGTTAGGGAATAAGCTGCATCGGGACACTGGCCGCTCGCCTGACCTCTTCCGAACGCCGGCAAAGGAAGGCTGATCCGTTGTCCAAGTCGCGTATAATGGCGAGCTTATCAGCGCCATGATCAACAATAGCGTCCTGGAAGAAAGCGTAAATCCTCGGGAGATCGTACCTCTCCGCGGAGCCCCTCGAATCCTCTTCTCTGCCTTTGTTGCCAAGACTTGAGCTTGGCGATCATCAATAGTGGGGCGAAGCGACCATGGCGAAAGCTCTTTAAAGTATTCAGTTGAGGAGGCGAGTCTTTAGAAAGTCGCGAAAAAGAAACCCCAAATAGGGTAAGGCATATATAGACACCCAGCGCACGTGTCCATTCACGGGCGGCGGTTTAACCGAAATCAGCGGTCGGATTGGCTCGGATCTGAACCGCCTCTTGAAAATTGAAAATCCCGCCTTGACCCACGTCTCCTCGCTCGAAATTGAGCGCCTTTGGCTGCTAGAGTACGTGACGTCAAGCCTTATCCCCTACGATAGCGCCCGTTTGCTGAAAACTAAACCCGTTATTTGTGCGGCGGGGCGGCTCCCACTCGGCCCGATGAACTAACAGAGCGAAGAATAAGTAATCTCAAGACCGACCCACCCCATGGGTCAACCATCTCCGGGAAGTCCATGCTAACCCTTCAAGGCACGCGATCAAGTCACGGCGTCCAACCAATCAATTCACCGATCGTCTGACCATAGAAAGCAACACAAAGCACAACTTGAAAAAACTCTCACTGCATTCATTTCGGATAGAGTACAAAATATACACACCCGATTACATTACAAATGAATGATTAAAACCTAAGCTCGACCCGAATCGGCCTCACTCGAAGAACCATCGCTTGATGACCCGTCCTCCTCTCCCTCCTTGGCGTCGTTGTCACCCAGTGTGCTTGCCCCGCCGCCTCAAACCTTGAAGGGAGACTATCGGCGGCTATACGGTGTACGGGCCGACACAGGACACCTGATACTCGGTGGCGGTTGCTTAACCATGAAATCAACCCGCCTTGCGGGCGGGCGACTTCAACCTTCCCTGCGCACTCTGCCGGTATTCTTCGATGATGGCGGTCGGCTCTTTCTCGGGGGCCCGATGATCGGCGACTCGGATACTTCACCCTTTCCTCCATACTCAAAGATTCCTTAAGTTGGCGCTCCTAGCTAGTCGTTCACAGGCGGCCGACTCCTCCGCCAAGCCCGAGGCCTTGGCGTCTTGGCATAACCTTTCAGCGCAAACTGCGCCATCGCCAGAATCCGCTCTCTCTATAACTTAGGGCGGACCAGGTGCACCCGCCGTTTGAAGGCTGCGAGTTCTCAAGCTCGGCGTATTTTCTCCGGACTCTTTAAGCCCGCAATGACTTGATCCTTGACCTCCGTTTAGCGTCGCCCCATCGAGCTCGGCTTGCTTAATCGAAAGTTCCTTGATAACTTCGGTCAAGATCCTCGTTGGAGCCGCCCTCGGAAGATAGATGCTCCTTTGAAGCCTTTCATAGGCTTGGTGGCCTGGCGCAACCGACCAACATTTCGTCCTCCACTAAACAACCCACGGTCAAGTAACTCCAGCGGGGATGATATGCGGTGCGACGCCGGAATCGTCTTCAAAATCTCGATCGGCGGGTGAAGCGCTCTCTACCTTTCCTTATGCGTAACTTCGACCTTAATACCGATGAGCGAGCATCCATATACCATCTTTGGCCTATGCCGATGCTCCGCATCGAGCTCCCATCATAGCGGCGATGGGAGAGAGTCCCCATCATCAGTCCACTCACTTTGTTCCAGTCCTCACCCTCAACCGTAGCGATAGGGGAGGGCCACGGCGGAACAAAACCGTTCCCGACCATCGGTGGTTCTTTTCCTGTCGGTGAGGAGCCACCCCCGATGATCGACCCGCGCCCGACTGCGCCACTCCCGCGTGGGATACCCCCCACGGGAATCTCCCGGTGTAGCTCCGGGGGCCACACACTGTGACTTCGGGGCGACCTCCCCGGCCTCGGCCGATGGTGGTGTCCTCATGTTCCTCCGACTCAATAGCTCCTCTTCTATGGTGCTCCGCACTCTCCCCGCCCGTCTAGCACCCGGGGCCACGGATGGTCTTCTTCTGCGAGTCCTCGGCAACGTGTCCGCGCCCAGCGGCGCCTTCGAATGCTTTCGCGTCCGAAGCGGTCGTCCCCATGTTGGCCCTCTCGCCTCCTCCCGTGGGGGTGAACTCCCTCAAGGGCGACTTCGGCCTCGGCGGTTGGCCGGCCGAGCAAACCCGGGTTCCTCCGGGAACTCCTCATCAGTGGGATCGACCCTCAGCGCTCTCCCAATTCCACCCCGAAAGTCACGTTATGAGCCCTCGCCTCGCCGGAAGGGCGGGAGGGTGGAAGAAATCCCATGGAGCCGCAAGGCGATCTGTCAAACAAAGCGTCCATCGTCGTGGCCCGTGTATTGGAGGATCTGCTCCAATTCCACGGCGGTGCTTCCGGTGACAAGGGTTTAGGCTCGGGGTTTCTCTCTAAATCCAGGCGCGCACCCTAAGTTGAGTCGTCCCCGATGACCCAAGCGACCTGTCTTTCCACCCCTTGATCGACTTGGGCAAATCAAGGCGACCTTGAATTCAGACACACGAAGATAGTAGAGGCATCTTACGGACCGTAATGCCGACCAAGTGGCTCGGCCGCTCATCGTTGGCGAATCGAGAGCCCGTGACGGATATGGCGGTGAAGCCAGGCCAATATGGCTATCGAGTTTGGCGTCATTTGTCTTGGAGACACACCTAACTCATCGAACACTTTTCGAGAAAGGGTGCAGCGGTGGCCGGCGCACTCCAAGTGCTTGAGATCTGAGCCCTCACTTCGCCATGCATTTGTACAGGAGATGATTTCGCCGGAGCCTCCAACTTGTAACCCTTGAATGTCAAACTTCGGCAAAGACTTCATCGCTGGAATCAACCGAGCAGACTTCGTCAAGCTGCTTATGATCGTAATCCATGAATCTGTATCGCTTCGCCGAGAATCGCTGGATTTCGCGGTTGGAGAGGAAAGCGGATGCCTTCTCCCCACTCACCACTCGCATTTATATGATGGAGCCCGACACCACACCTTTTGGCGATCAAGCGGAGGAGATGAAACCCCACTCGGCGCCGCCGAGGAAAAGCAACCCTACCTATTCGGAGGGCCCCACTTCGGCGTCTAGAAGGCGCGTGATGGCGAGGCGCCGGCGACATCAGCCACGTCCCATCGATGAAGCGTTGAACCCCTCTGGAACCCTCTCCTACCCAAAGGCGATATTCATTTCACTTGGACTCGTTCCAACCGACTCAAGCGAAAGGGAAGCTGTTATGGTCATAACCACTAACCGGTGATTTAAGGAGAAAAGCGAGGCACTAACGGATAAGCGGCATGCGTCAGCGAAAACAGGCTCGAGCCTCCGTGCACCCGACCCACGGGGACTGCACCTGAGCCCACCATGGTCCATCAAGCGACTATCACCATAGTAGCGAAGGCGGTGCAAGCGGTCCGGCGGCAACTCTCTCGGTGAGCGAAAGCGGTAACGGTCGTCCGCCCGGCGATTGACGCCTTAGAGCTATTCCGTCGCTTTCGTCCCGGCCGAAGCGTGAGGCTGACTCCAGCGTCGTCTTCCAACCCGCTGATCGCTCGAGCAGCGGCGAGGCCGTGTCCTCAACCGTCACCCATTATAGCCCCATCCAACCAATGCGGCCTCTCCCGACAATGCGAGGCAGGCCCCCTCTTCGGCCGCCAATCCTCTAAGGCAGTAGCGGCAGTGCGTCCCTTTCGATTGATTGCCCCAAAGGGCGTCAGGGCGATGCGAGCCGACCGCCCGACCTCGGCTCCCCTATCTCGTCTGCGTGATTCCTCCACTCTACGGCGGTTATCACGGTGCTTTCGAGCCCATCAGCATCGCATTAAATGCGGCGGCGGCCCTTAACTCCCCATCTCTCCGCGGTATTTAAGGCACCTCGGACCCATGCATTCTGATGGCGTCAATCCCATCCCATTAATGGCGAATAGACCACACTAACCCTCAAAGTACCGCAAGTTGACACATAAAGCCAGCCACCGTAGCGGATAGAGATGCTCGGCAATCAACTGCTCAGCGTGAAGAAAGGTGACTTCGGCAATGGTTCCTTAGCCAACGGAAGAGCGAAAACACCCCGCAACCCTAGGTATAAGTAGCGGCGTGAACATCGAACCAAGTAAGCAATCTTTTCGAGTGAATTCTGCTCCATTACATTATCTCCTACTCTACTAACTTGACCGTCGGAGGAACCACGAGATCCCAACTCGACTCTTCCACGGTCTCTCTTCCGCTGCGGTAGTCCCTTGATCAGTCGGCGTTTGGCTTTAGGAGAGAAGCGGACTCGCTCTCTTAAAAGCTAAACTCACCCGAGGTTAGTGGTTGTGATTATATACATCAACAAATAGCAGTTCCTCAGAAAAATTAGACGTCGTGAAATTTTGGTCTTGTTGCACATTTGACTCATTTAAAATGTCTTAATATAGAGTTGCCTATTTAAAATGCTCTCTTGGCAAAAGAGGTCTATTAAAATATCAATATGATAATTTACCCGTTTATTGTCTATAACATTTAATTAAATATTTTACCTATTTCTTTTATTGAATTTTTTGATTTGCCTGAGCGAAATCGAACCAGGCCCCCACGAGGGGCGACAGCTTTGCCATGTGACCTGATTTTTCTTTTATTGAATATTGGTATAGAAATTGGGAAGTACTCATATTTTGTAGTAGAAACTTTTTTATATTTGTTCTAATTTGTCTAGGAAATATTGGATTGACTTTGTATACTCTCCACTATTAATAAAAGGAAGAAACCGCTACTTTTAGTGATAATAGTCTATTGTTTACTAGATGTGCGTGATTAATTCCAATTTTACACTTATCAAGCCCATGTGTATTACACTCATTTTCACTTCCATTCAAGATGAATCACTACCATGAACTGAATAATAAATGATTCTAAAGTTGATGCTTGATGGTCCCTCCATTAAGTTTTGATAGTAGAGAGATTCTAAGTCCGTTCAAATTATGGCAATTTCTAGAAAATCCAAAAAATGTTTAAAAAGAAAATAAAAAGTATATGCTTTTGTTTAGTCTATAACTATACTATATATAAAGAGAGATTGGGGTGTTAAAACTTTTGATTGCTCTTTTTACCCCTCTAAAATTTAATAATTCCAACTTTAATTAATTCGCTAATTCTCAACTTTACATTTAGCAAAAATTATGTAGCTTTGGTGTTAGACTTCCTCTCTCCCAATTAGTAACTCTCTCTTTCATTATCATTAATCGTGCCCTTTTCAACTCCCCACTCAATTATATCTCTTTATAATTAGTATTGTTTTTAATTAATCTTTTCAATTCTCCACGCATAGCATCCTTACATATACCCTAAAACCTGATTTCTTTGTCCCAAACCCATAAGCAATTCATCACTCTGTCTTCCACCACCTACAAACTCCGCCTCTCGCCTTTCATACCCGATCTTCTCTGGTAGCCTCTGCGTCGGCCCCCACATCCCCCTCTGATGGCCTCCTTCAACCCTCTACCTCTCTCACACTCAGTGTGTGCCACTTTCGATGCATCCCGTCGGATGCTACATGTTCGACGAAATTCTCTGTTGAGAAATTCACATGACATCGTGACCTTCAACATCCTCCCCAAATCCCTCCATCTGCTTGACGAAGTACTCTGGCGAAACAACGTTGTCAATGTCTTTCATCTACACCATCATCTTCTAGTATGTCCGTGAGGCTTATTTGAGCTACGTTTTTAGAGATTGCTTTTCATTCTTTTGTAGTATTTATAGCAAAATTTTTAGTGTGTATAGACTTTTTACTAGCAACTATAAATATTTTAAAGCACATTCTAGACAATGGCTATAATCACTATTTCTCAAGGAAAAACAGTGGTCTTTAGGAAAAACTGAAGTGCAATGTGTAGGAAACTTTCTTTGCTGCTGTGCATTTGGTTACTAAGATTAAACCAATTTAAATGTTTGCTCTTGTAATATCCTTTCACTTAAATTGCTTGATGCTTATTGACATTTTTCCTATCAATGACGATCATTATCTATTATATTCATGAATAGAACTTAGGATGTTGGTGAGAGAACTTAAACATAAACTAAGATGATAAATTATGTTTGGAAGCGGTCCCTTGCTCTTGAAAACCTCATTCACCAAACGCGATTTATCTTATCCATTTTTTATAAGCCTCTAATCACTAAACTTGCTCATCATAGATTTGCATTTGTTCTTCCGATGTATGTAAAAGTGATGGTGCGCTATATAGTATCTAGAAAGTGTAACTTATTGTATATTTGTCGATTCAAATAGTAATTTTCTATTTGATTTTAAGCTATACAAAGTTGAACTTGAGAATTGCGGGCGTGCACTTTAGAATTGGAAGAGTTGTCTCAATTTAGTTCAATTCTAGTATTATATATGGATAAAACACGAGAATAATCTAATAGAAATTAATTTTTACCTTCATTATTAAACTTAAAATTCTCCACTAATTTTCTCATCCTCCTATTTCTTTATATAGTTAAATAAATTGTGGTATATATAAGCATGGGTCCTTGGGGTTTTATTTATATGTGTTTAAGTTACACAAATAGAAATAAAAAATTACACAAATAGAGGCTAAAATCAAAGGGTTTTGAAGCAAAAACAAGGGAATAAATCCGTTCATTTAAATTAAGAGTTTTTACAGAAATACTAATTACAAAGAAGGATCTGACTGTATCAAAAGTTGGAAAATAGAAAACGATTCTGCATGATAGGGATGCATAACCTTCTTCTTCTAGACATCCACGACAATGAAGAGAGGGCCTTGCCGTCATTCACATAAACATGGATATAAGGAAGAACCAAAGCCGACCATACATATAAGATCACAGAAGTAAGTTTTCTATTAACCAACAAAAAGAAGACAAAAATATACATAGCATTGTCAAGTTTCTAAGATATTTACAACCAAAAGAATTTCTATGCCACCTCCTTTCTTGAGACTACTTGAACCCTTCTTATCCAGCGATATGTGGAATAGATTGTGCTTCAAGACTTCTAGAAACCCCTGCGTGCAGCTCCACTAGATGAACCTATCCATTCATTGAGGCAGAAGATAGGCTGAGTTTATAATTGAAACATGAGACGGAGGGATATGATCAAAGATGCATCTGTTCCTTGTAAGCCATATGTTCGACCAAGAGAGCCATAAATGACCTTTGTAGCCCTTCATAAGCTCTAATGAGATAAACATTTGGTCAAGAGAAGGTGGCCATTGAAGATCGGGACCATAGTTTCTAAAGTGCAACGGATTAGCGATGTCGTAGGACATTGAAAGAATAAATGATCTCTTGTTTCCAAAGGGAATTACAAAAGGAGCATGTAGAGTCTCTGTCCAACCCTTCTAATTAGATTTTCTTTGGTATGTAATCGATCTTTAGATAGTAACCAAATGAAAAATTAAACTTTGCTAGGAAGAATAGAATTTCCACAGTCTTGAAGATACACGAGCTAACTCCTGCGGAGTTAAGGAAAGTATATAAGGACTTGACGAATAAACACCATTGGGAGTGAGCCGAGAAACTTGATCAACTATATTGGTAATAGAAGAAGAACCAAGTTCCATGACGAAGTTCTATCAATAGTTGTTATAGAAGAAATACCTCTTCTGGGGGTGCGATGCCATACATTTCCTTGCATGTAGCCTTGACTTTTAATAGAGACATTAGGAGAAAAAAAGTGAGTATAAAGATGAATAAAGACTAGCTAAAGAGTTCTTCCTAGCCATTTATCCTTCGAGAAGAATATTTTCTCGAGCCTAAAGTCCATGCAATGTGGTGTAAGAAAACATCTTCGACTAATAATTGCATTCAAAAGCGAGAATTGGATGTATTTGGGGTATTGGATTGAAGACTAATGCTTCTACTTGTGTAGAGTTGGTGAAGAAAATCACCAACATATGAGTCTCTATAAACATTTCCATAACCATTTGGAGATAAGTGAAAGATTAAAAGAGCTTAAATCCTTTACACCCAGCCCCCCTTCCCTTTTACTTAAGCATACCATTTTCCAGTTTACAAGACATTTGAAAGGCCCTGAGTTGATTTTGCCTGACCAAAGAAAACTTCTTCGGATTTTGTCAATCTCTTTTATGAGCCATTTAGGCAACTTGTAGAATGACATAAAGTAGAGAGGAATGGAAGTTAGGGCTGAGTTTAACAAGACCACTCTGCCACCAAAAGAAAGGGTTGAAGAGAATATCTTGATTTTCTATCAATTTTCTCTTTATTAATGGTCGATGTTACTTAGATTTGATGTTAAGAGAGGAAAAATGGTTTGCCAATAGTTTGAGGAAAGAGAGCTTTATTGAAGGGTACTTTAGAAAATGGTAGAAATTAAATGGATTATAACAGTTTTTATAATAGCAGGGTGTAATGAAAAAAAATAGCATTGAGGGGTTCTACAATAAATGAGGTTTCATAATAACCCTATAGGAAATATGATTATCAACATTTTAAAGAAACTCCTCCAAGAAATGAGAAGAGATCCTATACACCCTTTTATAATGTCGACAATTATTCATGTGGATGAATTTATTGATTCGTCCAATAGGCCCCATAGCTAAAAGAGTTTTTAATATAATTTATGTAATTAATATTAGGGCCTACAAAATGAGAAGAGCTTATTGGTGAGTTGTAGGCATTTTCTACAATCAAGGATGTAGAGCATTCCATGGCCCAAGTTATAGAAATTCTCTACAATTGAAGATGTAGAGAATTTTAAAACTAGAGGATCTCAAACCTATATAATGCAATAAAGAGGAGGATTTCAAGGGCATAGCATTGAAATGAAAGATTATGGCAAACATGAAAAATATACGAACAATAGAAAATAACATGAAAGATAAAAGATTAAAATAGAAAGTGACGAGTGATACATTATTTAAAGTATGTCTAAGGTAATTAACTTTATTTTCTTTGATAGCATATTATAAATTTTTGGCCTTGCTTGGTGAATAACAATCTCTTGTCACATAGAATGTGTTTCATAAATAGTCACAATATTGCATGTGGAATATTACTTGGCTTTCAAATGTTTCGACTCATGTGATTTCTTAAACAACCTCCATACGAAATCACACTAAAACCCACATCATTAAATAAAGAGTGCAATTCATCCTATTTTTTTTCCCTTTTCCAGACAAGGTTTTTGTTCCATGTTAAAAATTGCTTGTGTCTTTCTTCCAATTGTTCGTTCTTATCTCTGTTTCAGTCATCACAGTTCAGAAATTGGGGCGATTGTTTACCCCTCCAGATCTGTAACCCCCCTAATAATTCAAAGATGAGAAGGAGAATTCATATACAGTAAAAATAATAGCAAATAAACGAAACTATCTTGTGTTGGATGGGGCAATGGAAAAAAAAAGAAAAAGATTAGGTGCTAAAAAGAAATACATGTTGAGATCTAGAGATTATCTAGTAACAATCTTTGGTTTGCTGACTTAGATCATAGTAATCGAGGTGTATCTGCAACTACCCTATTTAGCCAATAGAAAATTTTCTTAATTTCAGAAATTCGCTATAAAATTTACCAATAGATTTGAGATCTATATGATCCAAAATATCTAGAATTACATGTCGGATCAAAAATAGTTTAACGTTTGCTTTACCTTCTTTTTGCTTTTTAGTTATATAAAACCAAGTTCACAATGACTTATTTTTAAACTCATCCACTTCCGAAAGTTAGTCCTAATTGCAAACGACCTTACTGATTTGATCAATCACTCTACATTTCCAAGTTCCAACTCCGCCTATCTCAGCCAACGAGTGGATAAAGTAGTAGAAGTTATTCAATTTGCATAAACACTTTCGTTTTAGAGTAACTATCATTGAAAATTATACAAAAGTGTATTTTACAAAATAAACTCTTTAAGACTTTTGGTTCTTAGGACAAGCTGTTAGACTAAAACTTTAAAGTTATGATGAGGATTATTGTTTTATATTTTAACATGCCCTCGTAAGCTAGCGTCCTTTTATGGGCCAATATGCTTTAAAATGCGACCAATGGGATTTGAACTTGAATTATCGTGATACCATCTCAAATTAAGTTTTTCTAACCATTACATCAAAACTCTAAAATTATAGTGAGATTGATGATTATTGTTTTATATTCTAAAAGAAAGCTTTGAAGGAAATGGACAAGGGAGCTTTGCTTTATAGTCATATGGCCATTATTAGTGGAAATAATATAAAACAAGGGGAAATAATATAAAGAGAAAGAAGAGGTTTAGAGGATGAAGAGGTTTGAAAGAAATGAACAAGGGTAGCTTCGCTTTATAGCCATATCGCCATTATTAGTGGAGAGTCATGGGCTGCTTCTCACTCAGGCATGCGTACAAGTATCACAGGCAAGTCTTTGTTCATGGAATCAAAGTACAGCAATATCAGAGGAAAAGGTTACTTGGATTTTAGTCCCAAACATTAATCAATGAGCACTGAACCCTATCATCCAGCTTGTGCGGCCTTTTACCTACCGACCTACAAGCAAAGAGTTTGCAAAGAGCCTCCCGCCGCTCTCATGATTGATTCCAGCCACGGACGCCCTATCTAGCAGCCGAGGGGCCCTATCTCCGTGCTCCGACCGGACAAGCCGATTATGTTTTGAAGGAAATCCATGAAGGCACTCCGCGAACCACTGTGGCGAAACCCTTAAGATCATAATGGATACTATTGGTCAACCATTGTGGCGCAGACTGGGCTGCTCGGCCCCAAGTGCAAGAAGTGTCAACTTTTATGAGATTCCCAGAGCCGCCACAGAGCTAACTTCCATCTTCAGCCCCTTCCTTTCCCAATGGGGACTGGGATATCGGTCGCTTCCCTTGCTTCAAGTGGAAGTTCTCGATAGTCGCCATCGACTACTTCACCAAATGGATCGGGCCGAGCCTTTGGCGAAGATCGGAGAAACATCACCGCTTTGCTTGGAAGTCGATCGGTGTCGTTCTGGCCCTCGCCATTCATCACCGATAATGGCACTCGCCAAAGCCGCGATTCCAAGATTTTGTGAAGAATGGGGATCAAGCTCAAGTTCGCTTCGTAGCCCACCCTAAGTGCGTAATGGATCGGGCAGAGGCCGCTAATAAATGCATCCTCCAAGCTCGAAGAAGAAGGTCGACTGCAAGCAAGGCAATTGGGTCAAGAACTACCGAGCATCCCCGTGGTCATACAGACGCCCACAAGAGTTCGACCGAGAAACCCCGCTCATGCTAACCTATGGAGCAGAAGAATCCCTGTGGAGGTCGGCATGCCCACCATCCCACTCCAACGCTCGACGAGGAGGTGAATTCGATGGACTTCGAGGACAACCGACTGTAGATGAAATCCGGGCACGCTTCACGCAGACAAGTCATCAATCAAAGAACGGATCGCCTGATACAACAAAGAAAGTCCGCCGAGGAGATTCCAAGTCGGCGCCTAGTGCCGAGGAAGGCGCCTTCGACAAAGACACCCGACGTGACAAGTTGGCTCTAATTGGGAGGGGCCCTACACCGCCCTTGAAGAATCACGCCTCGACATACCGACTGTAAGCCCCGATGGGAGAGTCCTACAACATCCCCGAACATAGAGCACCTCGAAGTTTTTTCAATAATTTTATGTTGCAAATTCAGTTCATTCCTCCCAATACAATTCCTCGCTTAATTATTAATGCTTGTCATAAGTTGCGCGTAAACGCCAAAATCACCGTTTAATCCAACGCCGATCGACCCTCCCCAGCCAGGCAGCCCCCGACGGCTACCAATTAGGGAAACCCAACCACGCCGCCGAAGTCGTGGCAATTTTCTAGTCGAACGGGCCGAAGCTGATCCCGTCCGGCTAAGTAGTCAAGAAACCCTTTCACTAAAACCGAAGTCAAGAAACTCTTCTCGCTTAGCCGAAGTCAAGAAACTCTTCTCGCTAAACCGAAGTCAAGAAACTCTTCTCGCTTAGTCGAATCAAGAAACTTTTCTCTCGCTGGTCGTGACGTGATCTTACCCATTCCACTAAGAAAATGAGCCCTACCAAATAAAATCGGATTATCCTTCCTCGATAGGCCGCCGAGGCCACCGCCGCCAAGAACCCCGAGGAAGCCAAGTTTAGTAAGACCTAGGCACCACGTAAGTCCTAGGCACCACTCCACGCTGGTCGTCCCTCCACGGAGTCGCCGCCTCCACGGAGCCAACTCCTCAGCTTGCTCTTTGCCTCAAACAGATCGGCTGCAAGTGCAAAGACCTAGGCACCACGTGTCCTAGGCACCCGACCTACGCCGGTCGCCCTTCACGGAGTCGCCGCTCCCACGGGGAGCCGACTCAGCTTGCTCTTTGCCTCAAAATGTAGATCGGCTTTGCTAAGTAAGACCTAGGCACCACGTGTCCAGGCACCCGACTCCACGCTGCCCTCCACGGAGTCGGCCCTCCACCGGAGCCGCACTGACTTGCTCTTGCCTCAAAAGTAGATGGGCTTTGCTAAGCAAGACCTAGGCACCACGTAGTCCAGGCACCACCTACGCTGGCCGCCCTTCCACGGAGTCGCCGCCTCCCACGGAGCCACTCAGCTTGCTCTTTGCCTCAAAACAGATCGGCTTTGCTGGCAAGACCTAGGCACCACGTAAGTCCTAGGCACCGACCCACGCGGTCGCCCCTCCACGGAGTCGCCACTCCCACCGGAGCCGCACTCGCTTGCTCTTTGCCTCAAAATGTAGATCGGCTTTGCCAAGTAAGACCTAGGCACCACGTAGTCCTAGGCACCACCTACGGCCGTCTCTCCACGGAAGTCGCCTCCCCACCTGAGCCGCACTCGACTTGCTCTTTGCCTCAAAACAGAGAGATCGCCTGGAATAAGACCTAGGCACCACGTAAGTCCTAGGCACCCACCACGGCTGCCCTCCACGGAGTCGCCGCTTCCCACGGGAGCCGGCCAGCTACTCTTTGCCTCAAAATGTAGATCGGCTTTGCCAAGTAAGACCTAGGGCTTGTAAGTCCTAGGCACCCACCCACGCGGTCGCCCTCCATGAAGTCGCCGCCCTGTGGAACCGCCACTCAGCCGCTTCACACCCTGCACGAAGATCGCCTTGCCAAAAGAATCACAAACGAAGATCCGAACGTATAGCGGCCCACGACCGAACTTGCGGGTCGGCGGTGGACCCAAATGCCCCAATGCGGTAAACGACCAATGTGGTAGACCAAGCCTCACGTAATCACCCGCCTCATCTCCACTTATTATGTTCATTGTAAGCCCCACGTGGGCCCCCGCTTTGGCCTTATTATGTTCATTGTAAGCCCCACGTGGGCCCAACCCGCTGTCCGCTTATTATGTTCATTATAAGCCCCACAGGCCTAACTCGCCTTCGGCCCGCTTATTATGTTCATTGTAAGCCCCATAGGGCTCACCCATTTTGGCCCGCTTATTATGTTCATGGTAAGCCCATGTGGGCCGCACTTGCTTCTCGATCTACTTATTATGTTCATCGTGAAGCCCCACAAAATCGCCTTCGGTCCTACTTTACTACGCTCATTATAAGCTCAGGGCCACTCGCTTTCACCACACAAAAGAGGGGAAAAGAGAAAGAAGAGCCAAAATGAGTCGAATAGACAACCACCATCGCTAAAATGCAACCTTTCATTGATATTCCAAACAAAAATTTACGAGGGTCTAAAAAAAACAACAACGCCGCAAGTCCAGCATGCTCCAGCCGCTACTCTTCAGCTTCCTCGTTGCCCCTCCGGCTGCCTGCGTTCGCCGCTGTTCTCTCACGGTGTTCTCGAAAAGAGGCCCAACAAAGGCGGTGAATGAAAGGGCTTACATGAAACTAAAACCCATGGTTTCATATCGCATCAATAGCCCAAAACCCATGGTTCCATATCGACATAGCCCAAACCCATGGTTTCAGACGACAATAGCCCAACCCACGGATGCAAACAAGGCCGCTTTTCCTGAGAGACACTCGGCCCAACTATTCCTCATTAAACGGCAACAGGGCTTAATGAGGGAACGCACTTCATCACCTGCAAGCAAAGGGATTTCTCCACAGATGATCGAACTCACCGCCCCAATTTGAGACCTCAAAAGTGACGGTAGAGACCAATCAATTGCCAATCTAACGAGAACACTAAAAGTAATGGTCCTCCCCATTTATAATAGAGCCCATAAATGCTAAGCCCCTCGTGGTCAACAGAGGGAATTAATAACGTGGAACTCGAGGCACCACCTCAAAAGCACGGGTTCAATCGCCACGAAAATCGCCAAAATGCCTCTTTGGTTTAAATGAGATCTACCGCCCATCCCGTAAACCTAAAAGTCAGCAATTAGAGGATCTACCCACAGATGACATCCGCTCCACTCTAGAGACGAACGGCGCCTCCTCCGGGTCGCCAATGACCATATATCCAGCTGGTCATTCGACTCACCTAGGGTCGCACTAACCACAAATCGAGCTGGTTACCAATCAGCCGACCAGCTATGACCACCGCCGACCCATTTGTCATATCGCATAAAGATAGATGACGCCATTCCGCCAAAGTCGCTATTGTCACAAAGCCTAAGAAAGGGCATCACAAAAGAAAGGGGAGTTCGCAGAGAAAAACGCAAACTAAATTTTCATTTACAAGTAAAATGCATTACAAATACATGGGGACGCCTAGTCAAAACAAAGCAAAGAGAATGAACAAAATGCCAACGACCTAATCTCCTCGCCGCCATTCCCTCCTCTCCATCTTCGCCCGCCCCTCCCCGCCGCCCTCATCCTCATCGATCGCCCTCGCTTAAGTTGCACTCCCGCCTCGCTTCCGTGCCTTGCAGAACGCCGCAGAGAACCCTCTCCACCAGGAGGATATGCGAGGCTCAATGTCGAGCGCCTCGAGGAAGTTGGGCTTTTGCGGTCGTAGCCCGCTTTGATGACAGATTTACTTTCCCCATAGGCCCTTGCCTATACTCTTCAACAGCCTCCTTCTGCCCTCCTCCCGACGCCAGAACTCGAAGTCGGTTCAATCGACTAGGCCGCCCAGCCGATTGATGAGCCGCTGACTCATCGAGCGCACTTTAAGTCCCGCCCTGCCTCGCGAGCCCCCGTGTCACTCTCCAAAGACCCTAACTTGAGCCTTCCACTCCTCGATCTCCCTCTCTGAGCCTTCAACCGTCCTCTTCAGCTACGCTCTCTTCCTTCAACTTATCGATGACGTCGCCGCTTTGAATGGTGGTTCGAGGTCGCGAATCGATTGCTTAGCCTCCCGAAGTCAACCATTTTCCGACCTTCTCTCGCTTCATAGGCTAACCTTCTCCAATCCCTCTCGGTCCCTCTCCGCCGAAGCCTCTCCGCTGGGCAACCGCTTCATTGTACATGACACCGGTTAAAAGCTCCTCCCCACTGTGAGCCCCTGCCCTGTAACTCAGAGGGCCAACCAAGGCCGGCCGAGGGTGTTCTCCAAGAACTCCCTATCATGAGGGAGGGTGAACTGCTCAAGCGATTAGTCAGCCTCCACCTCGAGAGAAGCACCATACCCTCCTTGTGGAGGGAATGGTCGGAACCAACCGTCGCTTGGGGAGGGTTCCTCTCTAATACCCTTCCCAATATCACCAACGCAGGAGGGATCGAACTCTTTCCACCTCGAACCGCCCACTTCAGAATCCTGGCAAAAGGAAGCTCTATGCCCGTGATCCTTGAGTAAACTCAAAGGGCCCACCGAGCCGAAGTCATCCGAGATGCCAGCCCCTTCCCCGACCTTTGAGTGGGCTCGCCTGAAGACACCTCCGCCGCTTGGCCCAGGGCCTTCGCTCGCCACACAACACCTCGGGCGCCGACGTGGATCGAGCTCTCACGCCTCGAGGACGATTCCCCGCACACGCCAGTTAGCAAGGAAAGAAGGTTCCCGAGCGACTCTCCCCAAAGCATTGTTCCTCTCGCTGATACCCTCGTCCGCTCGAGCCGCCGCTTGGCCGCCCCTCGTTGACCCCATCGACTTTTTCGTTTCTTCTTCTTCTTGGTTGTCTTCCCGGACGACCGAAGAGCCTCTTCACCGCAACCTAGACGCCAACTCTTCAAACCTCTCCACCACTGCGCTCCAGACAATATCCTCCCCGACTTTCTTCTCATGCTGGAGTTGCGCTCACGAGCTTTGTCATCGAACCCCCACTCTTGGTCTTCAACCCGGGGAACCGCCTCTAGCAACCCTTTCTTTATTCATTGACCCGGCCGGTCGAACGAACGACAACCCCGCTACCCTCAATGGCGCTAGTCGAAAAGTTGTAGCCCTTCCGACCTCAATAGAGACGGAACTGTCCAGTCGCTTCGCCCCAGAGGGAAGATTCTTCAGCCGCCCTTGTTGATCTCAGCCACGAACGGTAAGCTAATTCGGCGCCGGCGCCAAAACCCGTACGAACTTGTTCTTCCAGCCCTTGTTCGAGTCCGAATGTCAACAAGCCGATCGCCACATACCCAAGAAGAAATGGGCGTTTCTTCGCCGCCTCACCGTGACGAGATTGCCAAGAGTCGAAGAGTCGGCACCACCTTCACGGCAGACATCACCGTAAACGCCATTATCGAGCAATGGCGTTAGGGCAAACCGCATCGGGACACCCTGCCGCCGCATACCTCTTCACTTAACGCCAGAAGGAAGGCGTTTGTCCAAGTGCGCGCCATGTATAATGGCAGCTTATCCGCCATGATCAACAATAGCTGTCCTTCTCTCGAAGAGAAATCAGAATCCTCCGGGAGATCACTCTCACGGAGCCCCTCCAGATCCTCTTCTCGCTTTGACGCCAAGACTTGAGCTTGGCGATCCCGGCTAATAGCGGGGCGTATACCATGGCGTAAAGCTCTTTAAAGTATTCCGCATTGAGGAGACGAAGTCTTTAGAAAGTGCTAAAGAAACCCCCAAATAGGGTAAGGCATATATAGACACCCAAACGCCCACGGTCCATTCCTCGACGGCAGCTTTAACTTCAAACTAACGGCGATTGGCTTGGATACTAACCTCTCTTGAAAATTGAAAATCCCGCTTTATGACCCACGCCTCGCCGAATTGCCTTTGGCGGCTAGAGTACCGCTGACGCCAAGCCTTATCCCCTACAGAATACCAAGCAGTTTCTAGAAAACTAAACCCGTATTTGTCCAAGTGGACGGCTCCACTCTACCGCCCAGTTGAACTAACAGACTAAGAATAAGTAATCTCAAGACCGACTCCAACCCCATGGGTCAACCATCTCACTAAGTCCATGCTAACCCTTCAAGGCACGAAGCGATCAAGTCACGACGCCCAACCAATCAATTCAACCAATCGCCTCACCATAGAAAGCAACACAAAGCACAACTACAAAACGAAAAATCTCACCGCATTCATTTGCCGGATAACGAAAGTACAAAATATACACACCGCCAATTACATTACAAATGAATGATTAAAACTCTGTTATCGAATTCGAAGTCCTCACCAAGAACCATCGCTGATGACCCGCCCTCCTCCCTCCCTTGCCGTTGTCACCTGTGTCGTAGCCCCGCCTCAAACCTTGAAAGGAGATCTATCCGCCTACCCGGAGTACCGGAGCCGACTGACACTCGATACTCAGCGGCAGTTGCTTAACCATGAAATCGCGAACCCGCCTTGCGTGCCGAGCGACTTAACCTTCCTCAGCAAGACTCACGGATTCTTCGATGATGGCCGGTCGGCTCTTTTCTCCTGTGGACGATCGATGATCGAGCGACCGATACTTCACCCTTTCCTCCGCCTACTCAGGATTCCTTGTTGAGCGCTTCTAGCTAGTCGCTTCACGGCGATCACTCCTCGCTAACCGAAGCCTTGGCGTCAAGAATCTTCCTTTCAAGCTGACTGCGCCATCGCTAAGTCACTTTATAACTTCGCTGACGGACCTGTCGCTTCGCTGCTTTAGTATGCCGAGTTCTCAAGCTCGCCGTATTTTCACCGGACTCTTTAAGCCCCGCGAATGACTTGATCTCTGACTCCGCTTCGCCGCTACCATCGAGCTCGGCTTGCTTAATCGAAGTTCCTTGATAACTTGGTCAAGATCCTCGCTGGAGCCGCCTCTAAGATAGATGCTCCTTTCAAGCCTTTCATAGGCTTGGTGGCTCCCGACGCAACCGACCAAACAAGCTCCTCCACTAAACAACCCCCGTCAAGTAACTCCGCAGATGATATGCGCCGCGACATCGGAATCGCCTTTCAAAATCTCCGACCGCGGCAGTTGAACCGCTTCTACCGCTTTCCTTGTAATGCGAATCTCGACCTTAATACCGATGAACGAGCATCCATATACCATGCCGTTTGCGCCGATGTTCGCATCGCTCCCCATCATAGCGCCGATGGGAGAGAGAGTCCCCATCATCAGCCCACTCACTTTGTTCCAGCCTCACCCTCAACCAAGGAGGAGGGGCCACCCCGCTGAACAAAACCCGCTCCCCGACCATCGGCCGGTTCTTTTCCCCTGCCGGAGGAGCCACCCCGATGATCGACTCACGCCGACTCTCGGCCACTCCCACGTGGATACCACCCCCACGGGAATCTCCCCGTAGCTCTGGGGCCACACTCGTGGACTCGGGGCCGACTCCCCCGCCTCGACCGATGGTCTGGCTCGCCCTCATGTTCCTCCGACTCCATAGCTCTTTCTATCGGGTGCCTGCACTCTCCCTCGCCTGCCTAGCACCCCTGGGCCACGGATGGTCTTTCGCTGAAGTCCTCCAAGAATCAGGTCCGGCTTGGCGACGCTGCATATGCTCGTCTCCAAACGTCGCCCCATGTTGGCTTCCTTCGCCTCCTCCCGATCGGTGAACTCCTCCAAGGACGATTTCAGGCCGCCGCTTGGCCGCCGAGAAACCCTCTTCGGGTTCCTCCAGAACTCTCATCCGGGCGGATCACTCAACGCTTCTCCCACTTCCACCCCAAAGTCACGCATGAGCCCTCGCCATCGGAAGGGCCAGGAGGGGTGGAAGAAATCCCATGGAGCCGCAAGACTGACTGCCAAACAAAGCGCCCATCGGCGTGGCCCCGTATTGGAGGATCTGCCCACCACACGGTGCTCTACCGACAAGGGTTTAGGCTCCGTGGTTTCTCCTAATCTCCGCCAAGACGCTGCGACCCTAAGTTCGAAGTCGCCCCGGACCCAAACGAACTCGTCTTTCCACCCCTTGATCGACTTGGGCAAATCAAGGACGACCTTGAATTCTCGCGACACCAAGATAGTAGTGAGGCATCTTCGACCGTAATGCCGACAAGTGGCTCAAAGACGCCATCGCTATCAATCGAGCGCCGATGATGACGGTGAAGCCGCACCAATATGGCTATCGAAGTTTGGCGCCATTTGTACCGAGACACACCTAACTCATCGAACACTTTTCTCGAGAAAGGTGCGCAGTAGTCAAGGTCGCACCTAAGTGCTTGAGATACGAGGAGCCTCTGCTCGCCATGCCATATCGCATTAACGAGATGATTTCGCCGAGCCTCCAACTTGTAACCCTTCTAATGTCAAACTTCGAAGCAAAGACTTCATCTCATACCGGTAACCTTTCAACGGAACTCGCTGCCGCTTATGACGATCGTAATCCATAACAGATTCAGATCGCCGCCAGAATCGCCTCGATTTATGGTTGGAGAGGAAAGCGGATGCCTTCTCCCCACTCACCACTCCGCATTTATATGATGGAGCCCAATCGACACCACACCTTTTGGCGATCAACGAGGAGATTGAAACCCCACTCCAGGGCGCCTCGAGACTAAAAGCAACCCTACCTATTCCCAGAGGCCCCACTCGCTGCCTAGAAGGCTAAACGCCAATGGCTGTGGAACCCCTACGACATCAGCCACGCCCCATCGATGAAACGCTCGAACCCTCCTCGAACCTCTCTCCTACCTGCCGATATTCATTTCACTTGGACTCGCTTCCAACCGACTCCAAGCTTAGGCCAATCATATGGTCATAACCACTAACCGCGATTTAAGGAGAAAACGAGGCACTAACACCTGATAAACGCCTCTGCCAACGAAAATGCTCGAGCCTCCGATTCGACTCCACGGGCGTTCGCAGACCACCGAATTCACCATGGTCCATCAAACGACTATCACCATAGCCGACGCTGAAGGCGGTGTAAGCGGTCCGACAAAGAACTTTCTCCAAAACGACGCCGAAGGCGAATAGCCGTCCGCCACGATTGACCGCTTTAGAGCTATTCCACGCCGCCGTCCCCACCGACCGACGAGGGCTTACCACCGCCGTTTTCCAACCGCTGATCCGGCCGAACGACGCGAAGCGGCGTTCGCCGCCCTCCCAACCCGCCACCCATTATAGCCCCATCCAACCAATCACGCCTCTCCCGACAATACAGGCGAGCTCGGGCCCTCTTCTCACCGCCAATCTTCTAAGACGGCGCTGAAGGCGCACCGGTCGCCCCTTTCGCTGATTGCCCCAAAGGACGCCCCAGGAGCAAGTGGAAGCCGACCGCCTCGGCCTCAGCCCCCCTATCTCGCCCCGCTGCGGATTCTCCACTCTAACGACGGTTATACGGTACTGAGCCCATCAAGATCGTGATTAAATGCGCCGATGCCCCTTTAACTCCCCATCTCTCACGGTATTTAAGGCACCTCGACCCATGCCTACAGCCGCCACAATCCCATCCCATTAATGGCTAATAGACCACACTAACCCTCAGTACCCGCAAGTTGACACTGTGAAGGCCACCACAGAAGGGGATAGAGAGATGCTCTACCAATCACCGCTCACGCTGGAAGAAAGGGTCGACTCAAGAATGGTTCCTTAGCCAACGGAAGACGAAAACACCCCGCAACCCTAGGTATAAGTAGCAACAGTGAACATCGAACCAAGTAAGCAATCTTTTCCAGTGAATTCCGCTCCATTACATTATCTCCTACTCTACTAACTTGACCGTCTGAGGAACCACGGAGATCCAACTCCGACTCTTCCATGTGTCTCTTCCACCGCAGTAGTCCCTTGATCGGAGTCAGCCGGGCTTTAGGAGAGAAGGCGGACTCCGCCTCTTAAAAGCTAAACTCCCAGGTTAGTGACTGTGATTATATACATCAACAAATAGCAGCTCCTCACCAAAATTAGACGCCGACGAAAATTTTGGTCTTGTTGCACATTTGACTCATTTAAAATGTCTTAATATAGAGTTGCCTATTTAAAATGCTCTCTTGGCAAAAGAGGTCTATTAAAATATCAATATGATAATTTACCCGCTTATTGTCTATAACATTTAATTAAATATTTTACCTATTTCTTTTATTGAATTTTTGATGATGCCTTTACAGAGAATCGAACCCTGTGCCCCCAGGGAGCCATAACTTTGCCATGTGACCCGATTTTTCTTTTATTGAATATTGGTATAGAAATTGGGAAGTACTCATATTTTGTAGTAGAAACTTTTTTATATTTGTTCTAATTTGTCTAGGAAATATTGGATTGACTTTGTATACTCTCCACTATTAATAAAAGGAAGAAACCGCTACTTTTAGTGATAATAGTCTATTGTTTACTAGATGTCCGTGATTAATTCCAATTTTACACTTATCAAGCCCATGTGTATTACACTCATTTTCACTTCCATTCAAGATGAATCACTACCATGAACTGAATAATAAATGATTCTAAAGTTGATGCTTGATGGTCCCTCCATTAAGTTTTGATAGTAGAGAGATTCTAAGTCCGCCAAATTATGGCAATTTCTAGAAAATCCAAAAAATTTAAAAAGAAAATAAAAAGTATATGCTTTTGTTTAGTCTATAACTATACTATATATAAAAGAGGATGGGGGTGTTAAAACTTTTGATTGCTCTTTTACCCCTCTAAAATTTAATAATTCCAACTTTAATTAATTCGCTAATTCTCAACTTTACATTTAGCAAAAATTATGTAGCTTTGGTCGTTACTTCCTCTCTCCCCACCAGAACCTTTCTCTCTATCATTAATCGTGCCCTTTTCAACTCCCCACTCAATTATATCTCTTTATAATTAGTATTGTTTTTAATTAATCTTTTCAATTCTCCACGCATAGCATCCTTACATATACCCTAAAACTGATTTCTTTGTCCCAAACCCATAAGCAATTCATCACTCGCTTCCACCACCTACAACTCACTCTCGCTTTCATACCCGATCTTCTCCTTCCGCCGCCCCCACATCCCTCTCGATGGCCTCCTTCAACCCTCTACCTCTCTCACACCTCAGGTGCCACTTCGATGCATCCCGCCGGATGCTACATGTTCACGAAATTCTCTCTGAGAAATTCACATGACATCGTGACCTTCAACATCCTCCCCAAATCCCTCCATCCGCTTGACTAAGTACTGCGAAACAACGTTGTCAATGTCTTTCATCTACACCATCATCTTCTAGTATGTCCGTGAGGCTTATTTGAGCTACGCTTTTAGAGATTGCTTTTCATTCTTTTGTAGTATTTATAGCAAAATTTTTAGTGTGTATAGACTTTTTACTAGCAACTATAAATATTTTAAAGCACATTCTAGACAATGGCTATAATCACTATTTCTCTCAAAAAAAAGTGGTCTTTAGAAAAACTGGTGCAATGTGTAGGAAACTTTCTTTGTCGCAGGCATTTGTTACTAAGATTAAACCAATTTAAATGTTTGCTCTTGTAATATCCTTTCACTTAAATTGCTTGATGCTTATTCAAAGATTTTTCCTATCAATGACGATCATTATCTATTATATTCATGAATAGAACTTAGGATGTTGGTGAGAGAACTTAAACATAAACTAAGATGATAAATTATGTTTGGAAAAGGTGTCCCTTGCTCTTGAAAACCTCATTCACCAAACGATAATTATCTTATCCATTTTTTATAAGCCTCTAATCACTAAACTTGCTCATCATAGATTTGCATTTGTTCTTCCCGATGTATGTAAAAGTGATGGTGCTATATAGTATCTAGAAAGTGTAACTTATTGTATATTTGTCGATTCAAATAGTAATTTTCTATTTGATTTTAAGCTATACAAAGTTCTGAACTTGAGAATTGGAACGCTGCACTTTAGAATTGGAAGAGTTGTCTCAATTTAGTTCAATTCTAGTATTATATATGGATAAAACACCGTAATAATCTAATAGAAATTAATTTTTACCTTCATTATTAAACTTAAAATTCTCCACTAATTTTCTCATCCTCCTATTTCTTTATATAGTTAAATAAATTGTGGTATATATAAGCATGGGTCCTTGGGGTTTTATTTATATGTGTTTAAGTTACACAAATAGAAATAAAAAATTACACAAATAGAGGCTAAAATCAAAGGGTTTTTGAAGAAAAACAAGGGAATAAATCCCGCTCATTTAAATTAAGAGTTTTTACGAAATACTAATTACAAAGAAGGATACTTAATCAGATCCAAAAGTTGGAAAATAGAAAAACAGATTCCTGCATGATAGGGATGCATAACCTTCTTCTTCTAGACATCCACGACAATGAAGAGAGGGCCTTGCCGTCATTCACCGCAAACATGGATATAAGGAAGAACCAAAGCCGGCCATACATATAAGATACAGGAAGTAAGTTTTCTATTAACCAACCAAAAAAGAAGACAAAAATATACATAGCATTGTCAAGTTTCTAAGATATTTACAACCAAAAGAATTTCTATGCCACCTCCTTTACTGAGACTACACTGAACCCTTCTTATCCACTGATATGTGGAATAGATTGTGCTTCAAGACTTCTAGAAACCCCTGCAGTAGCAGCTCCACTAGATGAACCTATCCATTCATTGAGACAGAAGATAGCTGAGTTTATAATTGAAACATGAGACGGAGGGATATGATCAAAGATGCATCTGCTCCTTGTAAGCCATATGTTCCAAAGAAACTGAAGAGAAAATAGTACGCCATAAATGACCTTTGTAGCCCTTCATAAGCTCTAATGAGATAAACATTTGGTCAAGAGAAGGTGGCCATTGAAGATCGGGACCATAGTTTCTAAAGTGCAACCAGATTAGCAAAGGTCGAGGACATTGAAAGAATAAATGATCTCTTGTTTCCAAAGGGGAATTACAAAAGGAGCATGAGTCTCCTCGTCCAACCCTTCTTAATTAGATTTTTTGGTATGTAATCGATCTTTAGATAGTAACCAAATGAAAAATTAAACTTTGCTAGGAAGAATAGAATTTCACAGCCTTGAAGATATTCGAGCTAACTCCTCCTCGAGTTAAGGAAAGTATATAAGGACTTGACGTAATAAACACCATTGGGAGTGAGAGACCAGAAACTTGATCAACTATATTGGTAATAGAAGAAGAACCCGTAAGTTCCATGACAAGTTCTATCAATAGTTGTTATAGAAGAAATACCTCTTCAAAGAAGGTGCCAAGCATACATTTCCTTGCATGTAGCCTTGACTTTTAATAGAGACATTAGGAGAAAAGAAAGTGAGTATAAAGATGAATAAAGACTAGCTAAAGAGTTCTTCCCTAGCCATTTATCCTTCCAAACTAATATTTTCCAGAGCCTAAAGTCCATGCAATGTGGTGTAAGAAAACATCTTTCTCGACTAATAATTGCATTCCAAAAGCGTAATTGGATGTATTTGGGGTATTGGATTGAAGACTAATGCTTCTATTTAGGTAGAGTTGGTGAAGAAAATCACCAACATATGAGTCTCTACGCAAACATTTCCATAACCATTTGGAGATAAGTGAAAGATTAAAAGAGCTTAAATCCTTTACACCACCTTCCCTTTTACTTAAGCATACCATTTTCCAGTTTACAAGACATTTGAAAGGCCCTGAGTTGATTTTGCCTGACCAAAGAAAACTTCTTCGGATTTTGTCAATCTCTTTTATGAGCCATTTAGGCAACTTGTAGAATGACATAAAGTAGAGAGGAATGGAAGTTAGGACTGAGTTTAACAAGACCACTCACCACCAAAAGAAAGGGTTGAAGAGAATATCTTGATTTTCTATCAATTTTCTTTATTAATGGTCGATGTTACTTAGATTTGATGTTAAGAGAGGAAAAATGGTTTGCCAATAGTTTGAGGAAAGAGAGAAGCTTTATTGAAGGGTACTTTAGAGAAAATGGTAGAAATTAAATGGATTATAACAGCTTTTATAATAGCAGGTGGGTGTTGTAAAAAAAAAATAGCATTCGAGGGGGTTCTACAATAAATGAGGTTTCATAATAACCCTATAGGAAATATGATTATCAACATTTTAAAAGAAACTCCTCCAAGAAATGAGAAGAGATCCTATACACCATCGCATTACATAATGTCGACAATTATTCATGTGGATGAATTTATTGATTCATCCAATAGGCCCCATAGCTAAAAGAGTTTTTAATATAATTTATGTAATTAATATTATTTATAGGGCCTACAAAATGAGAAGAGCTTATTGGTGAGTTGTAGGCATTTTCTACAATCAAGGATGTAGAGCATTCCATGGCCTGTTATAGAAATTCTCTACAATTGAAGATGTAGAGAATTTTAAAGCCTAGAGGATCTCAAACCTATATAATGCAATAAAGAGGAGGATTTCAAGGGCATAGCATTGAAATGAAAGATTATGGCAAACATGAAAAATATACTAACAATAGAAAATAACATGAAAGATAAAAGATTAAAATAGAAAGTGACGAGTGATACATTATTTAAAGTATGTCTAAGGTAATTAACTTTATTTTCTTTGATAGCATATTATAAATTTTTGGCCTTGCTTGGTGAATAACAATCTCTTGTCACATAGAATGTGTTTCATAAATAGTCACAATATTGCATGTGGAATATTACTTGGCTTTCAAATGTTTCACTCATGTGATTTCTTAAACAACCTCCATAATGAAATCACACTAAAACCCACATCATTAAATAAAGAGTGCAATTCATCCTATTTTTTTCCCTTTTCCAGACAAGGTTTTGTTCCATGTTAAAATTGCTTGTGTCTTTCTTCCAATTGTTCGCTCTTATCTCTGCTTTACCATCACAGCTGTAAATTCTGATTGTTTACCCTCCGTGATCAGAACCCCTAATAATTCAAAGATGAGAAGGAGAATTCATATACAGTAAAAATAATAGCAAATAAACGAAACTATCTTGTGTTGGATGGGGCAATGGAAAAAGAAAAAGATTAGGTGCTAAAAGAAATACATGTTGAGATCTAGAGATTATCTAGTAACAATCTTTGGTTTGCTGACTTAGATCATAGTAATCGAGGTGTATCTGCAACTACCCTATTTAGCCAATAGAAAATTTTCTTAATTTCAGAAATTCGCTATAAAATTTACCAATAGATTTGAGATCTATATGATCCAAAATATCTAGAATTACATGTCGGATCAAAAATAGTTTAACGTTTGCTTTACCCCTTCTTTTTGCTTTTTAGTTATATAAAACCAAGTTCACAATGACTTATTTTTAAACTCATCCACTTCCGAAAGTTAGTCCTAATTGCAAACGACCTTACTGATTTGATCAATCACTCTACATTTCCAAGTTCCAACTCCGCCTATCTCAGCCAACGAGTGGATAAAGTAGTAGAAGTTATTCAATTTGCATAAACACTTTCGTTTTAGAGTAACTATCATTGAAAATTATACAAAAGTGTATTTTACAAAATAAACTCTTTAAGACTTTTGGTTCTTCTGGACAACTGTTAGACTAAAACTTTAAAGTTATGATGAGGATTATTGTTTTATATTTTAACATGCCCTCGTAGCTAAACGCCTTTTATGGGCCAATATGCTTTAAAATCACACCAATGGGATTTGAACTTGAATTATCGTGATACCATCTCAAATTAAGTTTTTCTAACCATTACATCAAAACTCTAAAATTATAGTGAGATTGATGATTATTGTTTTATATTCTAAAAGAAAGCTTTGAAGGAAATGGACAAGGGAGCTTTGCTTTATAGTCATATGGCCATTATTAGTGGAAATAATATAAAACAAGGGGAAATAATATAAAGAGAAAGAAGAGGTTTAGAGGATGAAGAGGTTTGAAAGAAATGAACAAGGGTAGCTTCGCTTTATAGCCATATCGCCATTATTAGTGGAGAGTCATGGGCTGCTTCTCACTCAGGCATGCGTACAAGTATCACAGGCAAGTCTTTGTTCATGGAATCAAAGTACAGCAATATCAGAGGAAAAGGTTACTTGGATTTTAGTCCCAAACATTAATCAATGAGCACTGAACGATTCTGTAATTGTGTACATTAAATAAGGTGTCACATGCATGATATTTCCTTTTCAGCATAAAAATATTTGAATTTGAATCTTTCTCACCATCAAAAGTAGTAGTAGAACCACTAATTTTAATCTGTCTTTGATTTTAGGGATTTTTACAGTTAGAGATTAAAATTATAGTGTTATGCATCAAAATTTTAGGAAATAAATGCATATCTTCTTTTTCCCTCCCTTTTTCTTTTCTTTATTGTTTTTTGTTGATTTGTTCTACTATCTATAAGCATTTTATTAGACTTCTTTACCCATTTCTATTATTGATATTGATACAGAATTGACTCTTTTTCAGTCAATGAGGCATATACTTTATCTCCATTTCAGTTGTCAAGAAAATAATGAATTTGACTTTACTTTTTTAAAATAATTAAGTAATATATAGTAAAAATTATTCTTAAAATTTTAGAATCATCTTTTATAGTATAGAATAATCATACATTGTGATGTAACTAACATATGGAACTAGATCCTCATGGTAATTGGAGACAGTTTAATACTTACTCACTATTTCAATTTCTAGGATTAGGTCACATCGGATTTTCACTATTGTCTTAAAACCACTATAATCTTTTAAAAAAAAATTACTATGTAAATCATTATTACGATAGTGAAAATGTTACATGGCCTTATCTCATTCCCTAAAATTGGAATGGATGCTAGGATTGAGGTAACTGTCGAGAATCAATCCTACAACATATAGCATTGATGAAGTGAAAAACAAAAAATTATATTAAACATAGGAGAAATTAAAGGAAAGATAGAGGGATGTTTTTCTCTCCTATAAAATAGGATGCATAAACCTAATTTTAATCTTAGTCTTCCAAACATAATTGGGAGGGCCCTACACCGCCCTTGAAGAATCACGCCTCGACATACCGACTGTAAGCCCCGATGGGAGAGTCCTACAACATCCCCGAACATAGAGCACCTCGAAGTTTTTTCAATAATTTTATGTTGCAAATTCAGTTCATTCCTCCCAATACAATTCCTCGCTTAATTATTAATGCTTGTCATAAGTTGCGCGTAAACGCCAAAATCACCGTTTAATCCAACGCCGATCGACCCTCCCCAGCCAGGCAGCCCCCGACGGCTACCAATTAGGGAAACCCAACCACGCCGCCGAAGTCGTGGCAATTTTCTAGTCGAACGGGCCGAAGCTGATCCCGTCCGGCTAAGTAGTCAAGAAACCCTTTCACTAAAACCGAAGTCAAGAAACTCTTCTCGCTTAGCCGAAGTCAAGAAACTCTTCTCGCTAAACCGAAGTCAAGAAACTCTTCTCGCTTAGTCGAATCAAGAAACTTTTCTCTCGCTGGTCGTGACGTGATCTTACCCATTCCACTAAGAAAATGAGCCCTACCAAATAAAATCGGATTATCCTTCCTCGATAGGCCGCCGAGGCCACCGCCGCCAAGAACCCCGAGGAAGCCAAGTTTAGTAAGACCTAGGCACCACGTAAGTCCTAGGCACCACTCCACGCTGGTCGTCCCTCCACGGAGTCGCCGCCTCCACGGAGCCAACTCCTCAGCTTGCTCTTTGCCTCAAACAGATCGGCTGCAAGTGCAAAGACCTAGGCACCACGTGTCCTAGGCACCGACCTACGCCGGTCGCCCTTCACGGAGTCGCCGCTCCCACGGGAGCCGACTCAGCTTGCTCTTTGCCTCAAAATGTAGATCGGCTTTGCTAAGTAAGACCTAGGCACCACGTGTCCAGGCACCCGACTCCACGCTGCCCTCCACGGAGTCGGCCCTCCACCGGAGCCGCACTGACTTGCTCTTGCCTCAAAAGTAGATGGGCTTTGCTAAGCAAGACCTAGGCACCACGTAGTCCAGGCACCACCTACGCTGGCCGCCCTTCCACGGAGTCGCCGCCTCCCACGGAGCCACTCAGCTTGCTCTTTGCCTCAAAACAGATCGGCTTTGCTGGCAAGACCTAGGCACCACGTAAGTCCTAGGCACCGACCCACGCGGTCGCCCTCCACGGAGTCGCCACTCCCACCGGAGCCGCACTCGCTTGCTCTTTGCCTCAAAATGTAGATCGGCTTTGCCAAGTAAGACCTAGGCACCACGTAGTCCTAGGCACCACCTACGGCCGTCTCTCCACGGAAGTCGCCTCCCCACCTGAGCCGCACTCGACTTGCTCTTTGCCTCAAAACAGAGAGATCGCCTGGAATAAGACCTAGGCACCACGTAAGTCCTAGGCACCCACCACGGCTGCCCTCCACGGAGTCGCCGCTTCCCACGGGAGCCGGCCAGCTACTCTTTGCCTCAAAATGTAGATCGGCTTTGCCAAGTAAGACCTAGGGCTTGTAAGTCCTAGGCACCCACCCACGCGGTCGCCCTCCATGAAGTCGCCGCCCTGTGGAACCGCCACTCAGCCGCTTCACACCCTGCACGAAGATCGCCTTGCCAAAAGAATCACAAACGAAGATCCGAACGTATAGCGGCCCACGACCGAACTTGCGGGTCGGCGGTGGACCCAAATGCCCCAATGCGGTAAACGACCAATGTGGTAGACCAAGCCTCACGTAATCACCCGCCTCATCTCCACTTATTATGTTCATTGTAAGCCCCACGTGGGCCCCCGCTTTGGCCTTATTATGTTCATTGTAAGCCCCACGTGGGCCCAACCCGCTGTCCGCTTATTATGTTCATTATAAGCCCCACAGGCCTAACTCGCCTTCGGCCCGCTTATTATGTTCATTGTAAGCCCCATAGGGCTCACCCATTTTGGCCCGCTTATTATGTTCATGGTAAGCCCATGTGGGCCGCACTTGCTTCTCGATCTACTTATTATGTTCATCGTGAAGCCCCACAAAATCGCCTTCGGTCCTACTTTACTACGCTCATTATAAGCTCAGGGCCACTCGCTTTCACCACACAAAAAGAGGGGAAAAGAGAAAGAAGAGCCAAAATGAGTCGAATAGACAACCACCATCGCTAAAATGCAACCTTTCATTGATATTCCAAACAAAAATTTACGAGGGTCTAAAAAAAACAACAACGCCGCAAGTCCAGCATGCTCCAGCCGCTACTCTTCAGCTTCCTCGTTGCCCCTCCGGCTGCCTGCGTTCGCCGCTGTTCTCTCACGGTGTTCTCGAAAAGAGGCCCAACAAAGGCGGTGAATGAAAGGGCTTACATGAAACTAAAACCCATGGTTTCATATCGCATCAATAGCCCAAAACCCATGGTTCCATATCGACATAGCCCAAAACCCATGGTTTCAGACGACAATAGCCCAACCCACGGATGCAAACAAGGCCGCTTTTCCTGAGAGACACTCGGCCCAACTATTCCTCATTAAACGGCAACAGGGCTTAATGAGGGAACGCACTTCATCACCTGCAAGCAAAGGGATTTCTCCACAGATGATCGAACTCACCGCCCCAATTTGAGACCTCAAAAGTGACGGTAGAGACCAATCAATTGCCAATCTAACGAGAACACTAAAAGTAATGGTCCTCCCCATTTATAATAGAGCCCATAAATGCTAAGCCCCTCGTGGTCAACAGAGGGAATTAATAACGTGGAACTCGAGGCACCACCTCAAAAGCACGGGTTCAATCGCCACGAAAATCGCCAAAATGCCTCTTTGGTTTAAATGAGATCTACCGCCCATCCCGTAAACCTAAAAGTCAGCAATTAGAGGATCTACCCACAGATGACATCCGCTCCACTCTAGAGACGAACGGCGCCTCCTCCGGGTCGCCAATGACCATATATCCAGCTGGTCATTCGACTCACCTAGGGTCGCACTAACCACAAATCGAGCTGGTTACCAATCAGCCGACCAGCTATGACCACCGCCGACCCATTTGTCATATCGCATAAAGATAGATGACGCCATTCCGCCAAAGTCGCTATTGTCACAAAGCCTAAGAAAGGGCATCACAAAAGAAAGGGGAGTTCGCAGAGAAAAACGCAAACTAAATTTTCATTTACAAGTAAAATGCATTACAAATACATGGGGACGCCTAGTCAAAACAAAGCAAAGAGAATGAACAAAATGCCAACGACCTAATCTCCTCGCCGCCATTCCCTCCTCTCCATCTTCGCCCGCCCCTCCCCGCCGCCCTCATCCTCATCGATCGCCCTCGCTTAAGTTGCACTCCCGCCTCGCTTCCGTGCCTTGCAGAACGCCGCAGAGAACCCTCTCCACCAGGAGGATATGCGAGGCTCAATGTCGAGCGCCTCGAGGAAGTTGGGCTTTTGCGGTCGTAGCCCGCTTTGATGACAGATTTACTTTCCCCATAGGCCCTTGCCTATACTCTTCAACAGCCTCCTTCTGCCCTCCTCCCGACGCCAGAACTCGAAGTCGGTTCAATCGACTAGGCCGCCCAGCCGATTGATGAGCCGCTGACTCATCGAGCGCACTTTAAGTCCCGCCCTGCCTCGCGAGCCCCCGTGTCACTCTCCAAAGACCCTAACTTGAGCCTTCCACTCCTCGATCTCCCTCTCTGAGCCTTCAACCGTCCTCTTCAGCTACGCTCTCTTCCTTCAACTTATCGATGACGTCGCCGCTTTGAATGGTGGTTCGAGGTCGCGAATCGATTGCTTAGCCTCCCGAAGTCAACCATTTTCCGACCTTCTCTCGCTTCATAGGCTAACCTTCTCCAATCCTCTCGGTCCCTCTCCGCCGAAGCCTCTCCGCTGGGCAACCGCTTCATTGTACATGACACCGGTTAAAAGCTCCTCCCCACTGTGAGCCCCTGCCCTGTAACTCAGAGGGCCAACCAAGGCCGGCCGAGGGTGTTCTCCAAGAACTCCCTATCATGAGGGAGGGTGAACTGCTCAAGCGATTAGTCAGCCTCCACCTCGAGAGAAGCACCATACCCTCCTTGTGGAGGGAATGGTCGGAACCAACCGTCGCTTGGGGAGGGTTCCTCTCTAATACCCTTCCCAATATCACCAACGCAGGAGGGATCGAACTCTTTCCACCTCGAACCGCCCACTTCAGAATCCTGGCAAAAGGAAGCTCTATGCCCGTGATCCTTGAGTAAACTCAAAGGGCCCACCGAGCCGAAGTCATCCGAGATGCCAGCCCCTTCCCCGACCTTTGAGTGGGCTCGCCTGAAGACACCTCCGCCGCTTGGCCCAGGGCCTTCGCTCGCCACACAACACCTCGGGCGCCGACGTGGATCGAGCTCTCACGCCTCGAGGACGATTCCCCGCACACGCCAGTTAGCAAGGAAAGAAGGTTCCCGAGCGACTCTCCCCAAAGCATTGTTCCTCTCGCTGATACCCTCGTCCGCTCGAGCCGCCGCTTGGCCGCCCCTCGTTGACCCCATCGACTTTTTCGTTTCTTCTTCTTCTTGGTTGTCTTCCCGGACGACCGAAGAGCCTCTTCACCGCAACCTAGACGCCAACTCTTCAAACCTCTCCACCACTGCGCTCCAGACAATATCCTCCCCGACTTTCTTCTCATGCTGGAGTTGCGCTCACGAGCTTTGTCATCGAACCCCCACTCTTGGTCTTCAACCCGGGGAACCGCCTCTAGCAACCCTTTCTTTATTCATTGACCCGGCCGGTCGAACGAACGACAACCCCGCTACCCTCAATGGCGCTAGTCGAAAAGTTGTAGCCCTTCCGACCTCAATAGAGACGGAACTGTCCAGTCGCTTCGCCCCAGAGGGAAGATTCTTCAGCCGCCCTTGTTGATCTCAGCCACGAACGGTAAGCTAATTCGGCGCCGGCGCCAAAACCCGTACGAACTTGTTCTTCCAGCCCTTGTTCGAGTCCGAATGTCAACAAGCCGATCGCCACATACCCAAGAAGAAATGGGCGTTTCTTCGCCGCCTCACCGTGACGAGATTGCCAAGAGTCGAAGAGTCGGCACCACCTTCACGGCAGACATCACCGTAAACGCCATTATCGAGCAATGGCGTTAGGGCAAACCGCATCGGGACACCCTGCCGCCGCATACCTCTTCACTTAACGCCAGAAGGAAGGCGTTTGTCCAAGTGCGCGCCATGTATAATGGCAGCTTATCCGCCATGATCAACAATAGCTGTCCTTCTCTCGAAGAGAAATCAGAATCCTCCGGGAGATCACTCTCACGGAGCCCCTCCAGATCCTCTTCTCGCTTTGACGCCAAGACTTGAGCTTGGCGATCCCGGCTAATAGCGGGGCGTATACCATGGCGTAAAGCTCTTTAAAGTATTCCGCATTGAGGAGACGAAGTCTTTAGAAAGTGCTAAAGAAACCCCCAAATAGGGTAAGGCATATATAGACACCCAAACGCCCACGGTCCATTCCTCGACGGCAGCTTTAACTTCAAACTAACGGCGATTGGCTTGGATACTAACCTCTCTTGAAAATTGAAAATCCCGCTTTATGACCCACGCCTCGCCGAATTGCCTTTGGCGGCTAGAGTACCGCTGACGCCAAGCCTTATCCCCTACAGAATACCAAGCAGTTT
The DNA here is from genome assembly GCA_012295165.1 of Asparagus setaceus. Classification (NCBI taxonomy): domain Eukaryota; kingdom Viridiplantae; phylum Streptophyta; class Magnoliopsida; order Asparagales; family Asparagaceae; genus Asparagus; species Asparagus setaceus. The sequence continues at coordinate 71,262,744 of CM022702.1, forward strand.
CTAGAAAACTAAACCCGTATTTGTCCAAGTGGACGGCTCCACTCTACCGCCCAGTTGAACTAACAGACTAAGAATAAGTAATCTCAAGACCGACTCCAACCCCATGGGTCAACCATCTCACTAAGTCCATGCTAACCCTTCAAGGCACGAAGCGATCAAGTCACGACGCCCAACCAATCAATTCAACCAATCGCCTCACCATAGAAAGCAACACAAAGCACAACTACAAAACGAAAAATCTCACCGCATTCATTTGCCGGATAACGAAAGTACAAAATATACACACCGCCAATTACATTACAAATGAATGATTAAAACTCTGTTATCGAATTCGAAGTCCTCACCAAGAACCATCGCTGATGACCCGCCCTCCTCCCTCCCTTGCCGTTGTCACCTGTGTCGTAGCCCCGCCTCAAACCTTGAAAGGAGATCTATCCGCCTACCCGGAGTACCGGAGCCGACTGACACTCGATACTCAGCGGCAGTTGCTTAACCATGAAATCGCGAACCCGCCTTGCGTGCCGAGCGACTTAACCTTCCTCAGCAAGACTCACGGATTCTTCGATGATGGCCGGTCGGCTCTTTTCTCCTGTGGACGATCGATGATCGAGCGACCGATACTTCACCCTTTCCTCCGCCTACTCAGGATTCCTTGTTGAGCGCTTCTAGCTAGTCGCTTCACGGCGATCACTCCTCGCTAACCGAAGCCTTGGCGTCAAGAATCTTCCTTTCAAGCTGACTGCGCCATCGCTAAGTCACTTTATAACTTCGCTGACGGACCTGTCGCTTCGCTGCTTTAGTATGCCGAGTTCTCAAGCTCGCCGTATTTTCACCGGACTCTTTAAGCCCCGCGAATGACTTGATCTCTGACTCCGCTTCGCCGCTACCATCGAGCTCGGCTTGCTTAATCGAAGTTCCTTGATAACTTGGTCAAGATCCTCGCTGGAGCCGCCTCTAAGATAGATGCTCCTTTCAAGCCTTTCATAGGCTTGGTGGCTCCCGACGCAACCGACCAAACAAGCTCCTCCACTAAACAACCCCCGTCAAGTAACTCCGCAGATGATATGCGCCGCGACATCGGAATCGCCTTTCAAAATCTCCGACCGCGGCAGTTGAACCGCTTCTACCGCTTTCCTTGTAATGCGAATCTCGACCTTAATACCGATGAACGAGCATCCATATACCATGCCGTTTGCGCCGATGTTCGCATCGCTCCCCATCATAGCGCCGATGGGAGAGAGAGTCCCCATCATCAGCCCACTCACTTTGTTCCAGCCTCACCCTCAACCAAGGAGGAGGGGCCACCCCGCTGAACAAAACCCGCTCCCCGACCATCGGCCGGTTCTTTTCCCCTGCCGGAGGAGCCACCCCCGATGATCGACTCACGCCGACTCTCGGCCACTCCCACGTGGATACCACCCCCACGGGAATCTCCCCGTAGCTCTGGGGCCACACTCGTGGACTCGGGGCCGACTCCCCCGCCTCGACCGATGGTCTGGCTCGCCCTCATGTTCCTCCGACTCCATAGCTCTTTCTATCGGGTGCCTGCACTCTCCCTCGCCTGCCTAGCACCCCTGGGCCACGGATGGTCTTTCGCTGAAGTCCTCCAAGAATCAGGTCCGGCTTGGCGACGCTGCATATGCTCGTCTCCAAACGTCGCCCCATGTTGGCTTCCTTCGCCTCCTCCCGATCGGTGAACTCCTCCAAGGACGATTTCAGGCCGCCGCTTGGCCGCCGAGAAACCCTCTTCGGGTTCCTCCAGAACTCTCATCCGGGCGGATCACTCAACGCTTCTCCCACTTCCACCCCAAAGTCACGCATGAGCCCTCGCCATCGGAAGGGCCAGGAGGGGTGGAAGAAATCCCATGGAGCCGCAAGACTGACTGCCAAACAAAGCGCCCATCGGCGTGGCCCCGTATTGGAGGATCTGCCCACCACACGGTGCTCTACCGACAAGGGTTTAGGCTCCGTGGTTTTCTCCTAATCTCCGCCAAGACGCTGCGACCCTAAGTTCGAAGTCGCCCCGGACCCAAACGAACTCGTCTTTCCACCCCTTGATCGACTTGGGCAAATCAAGGACGACCTTGAATTCTCGCGACACCAAGATAGTAGTGAGGCATCTTCGACCGTAATGCCGACAAGTGGCTCAAAGACGCCATCGCTATCAATCGAGCGCCGATGATGACGGTGAAGCCGCACCAATATGGCTATCGAAGTTTGGCGCCATTTGTACCGAGACACACCTAACTCATCGAACACTTTTCTCGAGAAAGGTGCGCAGTAGTCAAGGTCGCACCTAAGTGCTTGAGATACGAGGAGCCTCTGCTCGCCATGCCATATCGCATTAACGAGATGATTTCGCCGAGCCTCCAACTTGTAACCCTTCTAATGTCAAACTTCGAAGCAAAGACTTCATCTCATACCGGTAACCTTTCAACGGAACTCGCTGCCGCTTATGACGATCGTAATCCATAACAGATTCAGATCGCCGCCAGAATCGCCTCGATTTATGGTTGGAGAGGAAAGCGGATGCCTTCTCCCCACTCACCACTCCGCATTTATATGATGGAGCCCAATCGACACCACACCTTTGGCGATCAACGAGGAGATTGAAACCCCACTCCAGGGCGCCTCGAGACTAAAAGCAACCCTACCTATTCCCAGAGGCCCCACTCGCTGCCTAGAAGGCTAAACGCCAATGGCTGTGGAACCCCTACGACATCAGCCACGCCCCATCGATGAAACGCTCGAACCCTCCTCGAACCTCTCTCCTACCTGCCGATATTCATTTCACTTGGACTCGCTTCCAACCGACTCCAAGCTTAGGCCAATCATATGGTCATAACCACTAACCGCGATTTAAGGAGAAAACGAGGCACTAACACCTGATAAACGCCTCTGCCAACGAAAATGCTCGAGCCTCCGATTCGACTCCACGGGCGTTCGCAGACCACCGAATTCACCATGGTCCATCAAACGACTATCACCATAGCCGACGCTGAAGGCGGTGTAAGCGGTCCGACAAAGAACTTTCTCCAAAACGACGCCGAAGGCGAATAGCCGTCCGCCACGATTGACCGCTTTAGAGCTATTCCACGCCGCCGTCCCCACCGACCGACGAGGGCTTACCACCGCCGTTTTCCAACCGCTGATCCGGCCGAACGACGCGAAGCGGCGTTCGCCGCCCTCCCAACCCGCCACCCATTATAGCCCCATCCAACCAATCACGCCTCTCCCGACAATACAGGCGAGCTCGGGCCCTCTTCTCACCGCCAATCTTCTAAGACGGCGCTGAAGGCGCACCGGTCGCCCCTTTCGCTGATTGCCCCAAAGGACGCCCCAGGAGCAAGTGGAAGCCGACCGCCTCGGCCTCAGCCCCCCTATCTCGCCCCGCTGCGGATTCTCCACTCTAACGACGGTTATACGGTACTGAGCCCATCAAGATCGTGATTAAATGCGCCGATGCCCCTTTAACTCCCCATCTCTCACGGTATTTAAGGCACCTCGACCCATGCCTACAGCCGCCACAATCCCATCCCATTAATGGCTAATAGACCACACTAACCCTCAGTACCCGCAAGTTGACACTGTGAAGGCCACCACAGAAGGGGATAGAGAGATGCTCTACCAATCACCGCTCACGCTGGAAGAAAGGGTCGACTCAAGAATGGTTCCTTAGCCAACGGAAGACGAAAACACCCCCGCAACCCTAGGTATAAGTAGCAACAGTGAACATCGAACCAAGTAAGCAATCTTTTCCAGTGAATTCCGCTCCATTACATTATCTCCTACTCTACTAACTTGACCGTCTGAGGAACCACGGAGATCCAACTCCGACTCTTCCATGTGTCTCTTCCACCGCAGTAGTCCCTTGATCGGAGTCAGCCGGGCTTTAGGAGAGAAGGCGGACTCCGCCTCTTAAAAGCTAAACTCCCAGGTTAGTGACTGTGATTATATACATCAACAAATAGCAGTTCCTCACCGAAAAATTAGACGTCGACGAAAATTTTGGTCTTGTTGCACATTTGACTCATTTAAAATGTCTTAATATAGAGTTGCCTATTTAAAATGCTCTCTTGGCAAAAGAGGTCTATTAAAATATCAATATGATAATTTACCCGCTTATTGTCTATAACATTTAATTAAATATTTTACCTATTTCTTTTATTGAATTTTTGATGATGCCTTTACAGAGAATCGAACCTGTGCCCCCAGGGAGCCATAACTTTGCCATGTGACCCGATTTTTCTTTTATTGAATATTGGTATAGAAATTGGGAAGTACTCATATTTTGTAGTAGAAACTTTTTTATATTTGTTCTAATTTGTCTAGGAAATATTGGATTGACTTTGTATACTCTCCACTATTAATAAAAGGAAGAAACCGCTACTTTTAGTGATAATAGTCTATTGTTTACTAGATGTCCGTGATTAATTCCAATTTTACACTTATCAAGCCCATGTGTATTACACTCATTTTCACTTCCATTCAAGATGAATCACTACCATGAACTGAATAATAAATGATTCTAAAGTTGATGCTTGATGGTCCCTCCATTAAGTTTTGATAGTAGAGAGATTCTAAGTCCGCCAAATTATGGCAATTTCTAGAAAATCCAAAAAATGTTTAAAAAGAAAATAAAAAGTATATGCTTTGTTTAGTCTATAACTATACTATATATAAAAGAGGATGGGGGTGTTAAACTTTTGATTGCTCTTTTACCCCTCTAAAATTTAATAATTCCAACTTTAATTAATTCGCTAATTCTCAACTTTACATTTAGCAAAAATTATGTAGCTTTGGTCGTTACTTCCTCTCTCCCCACCAGAACCTTTCTCTCTATCATTAATCGTGCCCTTTCAACTCCCCCACTCAATTATATCTCTTTATAATTAGTATTGTTTTTAATTAATCTTTTCAATTCTCCACGCATAGCATCCTTACATATACCCTAAAACCTGATTTCTTTGTCCCAAACCCATAAGCAATTCATCACTCGCTTCCACCACCTACAACTCACTCTCGCTTTCATACCCGATCTTCTCCTTCCGCCGCCCCCACATCCCTCTCGATGGCCTCCTTCAACCCTCTACCTCTCTCACACCTCAGGTGCCACTTTCGATGCATCCCGCCGGATGCTACATGTTCACGAAATTCTCTCTGAGAAATTCACATGACATCGTGACCTTCAACATCCTCCCCAAATCCCTCCATCCGCTTGACTAAGTACTGCGAAACAACGTTGTCAATGTCTTTCATCTACACCATCATCTTCTAGTATGTCCGTGAGGCTTATTTGAGCTACGCTTTTAGAGATTGCTTTTCATTCTTTTGTAGTATTTATAGCAAAATTTTAGTGTGTATAGACTTTTTACTAGCAACTATAAATATTTTAAAGCACATTCTAGACAAATGGCTATAATCACTATTTCTCTCAAAAAAAAGTGGTCTTTAGAAAAACTGGTGCAATGTGTAGGAAACTTTCTTTGTCGCAGGCATTTGTTACTAAGATTAAACCAATTTAAATGTTTGCTCTTGTAATATCCTTTCACTTAAATTGCTTGATGCTTATTCAAAGATTTTTCCTATCAATGACGATCATTATCTATTATATTCATGAATAGAACTTAGGATGTTGGTGAGAGAACTTAAACATAAACTAAGATGATAAATTATGTTTGGAAAAGGTGTCCCTTGCTCTTGAAAACCTCATTCACCAAACGATAATTATCTTATCCATTTTTATAAGCCTCTAATCACTAAACTTGCTCATCATAGATTTGCATTTGTTCTTCCCGATGTATGTAAAAGTGATGGTGCTATATAGTATCTAGAAAGTGTAACTTATTGTATATTTGTCGATTCAAATAGTAATTTTCTATTTGATTTTAAGCTATACAAAGTTCTGAACTTGAGAATTGGAACGCTGCACTTTAGAATTGGAAGAGTTGTCTCAATTTAGTTCAATTCTAGTATTATATATGGATAAAACACCGTAATAATCTAATAGAAATTAATTTTTACCTTCATTATTAAACTTAAAATTCTCCACTAATTTTCTCATCCTCCCTATTTCTTTATATAGTTAAATAAATTGTGGTATATATAAGCATGGGTCCTTGGGGTTTTATTTATATGTGTTTAAGTTACACAAATAGAAATAAAAAATTACACAAATAGAGGCTAAAATCAAAGGGTTTTTGAAGAAAAACAAGGGAATAAATCCCGCTCATTTAAATTAAGAGTTTTTACGAAATACTAATTACAAAAGAAGGATACTTAATCAGATCCAAAGTTGGAAAATAGAAAACAGATTCCTCAGATGATAGGGATGCATAACCTTCTTCTTCTAGACATCCACGACAATGAAGAGAGGGCCTTGCCGCCATTCACCGCAAACATGGATATAAGGAAGAACCAAAGCCGCCATACATATAAGATACGTGAAGTAAGTTTTCTATTAACCAACCAAAAAGAAGACAAAAATATACATAGCATTGTCAAGTTTCTAAGATATTTACAACCAAAAGAATTTCTATGCCACCTCCTTTACTGAGACTACACTGAACCCTTCTTATCCACTGATATGTGGAATAGATTGTGCTTCAAGACTTCTAGAAACCCCTGCAGTAGCAGCTCCACTAGATGAACCTATCCATTCATTGAGACAGAAGATAGCTGAGTTTATAATTGAAACATGAGACTGAGGGATATGATCAAAGATGCATCTGCTCCTTGTAAGCCATATGTTCCAAAGAAACTGAAGAGAAAATAGTATGCATAAATGACCTTTGTAGCCCTTCATAAGCTCTAATGAGATAAACATTTGGTCAAGAGAAGGTGGCCATTGAAGATCGGGACCATAGTTTCTAAAGTGCAACCAGATTAGCAAAGGTCGAGGACATTGAAAGAATAAATGATCTCTTGTTTCCAAAGGGGAATTACAAAAGGAGCATGAGTCTCCTCGTCCAACCCTTCTTAATTAGATTTTCTTTGGTATGTAATCGATCTTTAGATAGTAACCAAATGAAAAATTAAACTTTGCTAGGAAGAATAGAATTTCACACGCCTTGAAGATACTCGAGCTAACTCCTCCTCGAGTTAAGGAAAGTATATAAGGACTTGACGTAATAAACACCATTGGGAGTGAGAGACCAGAAACTTGATCAACTATATTGGTAATAGAAGAAGAACCCGTAAGTTCCATGACAAGTTCTATCAATAGTTGTTATAGAAGAAATACCTCTTCAAAGAAGGTGCCAAGCATACATTTCCTTGCATGTAGCCTTGACTTTTAATAGAGACATTAGGAGAAAAAGAAAGTGAGTATAAAGATGAATAAAGACTAGCTAAAGAGTTCTTCCCTAGCCATTTATCCTTCCAAACTAATATTTTCCAGAGCCTAAAGTCCATGCAATGTGGTGTAAGAAAACATCTTTCTCGACTAATAATTGCATTCCAAAAGCGTAATTGGATGTATTTGGGGTATTGGATTGAAGACTAATGCTTCTATTTAGGTAGAGTTGGTGAAGAAAATCACCAACATATGAGTCTCTACGCAAACATTTCCATAACCATTTGGAGATAAGTGAAAGATTAAAAGAGCTTAAATCCTTTACACCACCTTCCCTTTTACTTAAGCATACCATTTTCCAGTTTACAAGACATTTGAAAGGCCCCGAGTTGATTTTGCCCGACCAAAGAAAACTTCTTCGATTTTGTCAATCTCTTTATGAGCCATTTAGGCAACTTGTAGAATGACATAAAGTAGAGAGGAATGGAAGTTAGGACTGAGTTTAACAAGACCACTCACCACCAAAAGAAAGGGTTGAAGAGAATATCTTGATTTTCTATCAATTTTCTTTATTAATGGTCGATGTTACTTAGATTTGATGTTAAGAGAGGAAAAATGGTTTGCCAATAGTTTGAGGAAAGAGAGAAGCTTTATTGAAGGGTACTTTAGAGAAAATGGTAGAAATTAAATGGATTATAACAGCTTTTATAATAGCAGGTGGGTGTTGTAATGAAAAAAATAGCATTCGAGGGGGTTCTACAATAAATGAGGTTTCATAATAACCCTATAGGAAATATGATTATCAACATTTTAAAAGAAACTCCTCCAAGAAATGAGAAGAGATCCTATACACCATCGCATTACATAATGTCGACAATTATTCATGTGGATGAATTTATTGATTCGTCCAATAGGCCCCATAGCTAAAAGAGTTTTAATATAATTTATGTAATTAATATTATTTATAGGGCCTACAAAATGAGAAGAGCTTATTGGTGAGTTGTAGGCATTTTCTACAATCAAGGATGTAGAGCATTCCATGGCCTGTTATAGAAATTCTCTACAATTGAAGATGTAGAGAATTTTAAAGCCTAGAGGATCTCAAACCTATATAATGCAATAAAGAGGAGGATTTCAAGGGCATAGCATTGAAATGAAAGATTATGGCAAACATGAAAATATACTAACAATAGAAAATAACATGAAAGATAAAAGATTAAAATAGAAAGTGACGAGTGATACATTATTTAAAGTATGTCTAAGGTAATTAACTTTATTTTCTTTGATAGCATATTATAAATTTTTGGCCTTGCTTGGTGAATAACAATCTCTTGTCACATAGAATGTGTTTCATAAATAGTCACAATATTGCATGTGGAATATTACTTGGCTTTCAAATGTTTGACTCATGTGATTTCTTAAACAACCTCCATACGAAATCACACTAAAACCCACATCATTAAATAAAGAGTGCAATTCATCCTATTTTTTTCCCTTTTCCAGACAAGGTTTTGTTCCATGTTAAAATTGCTTGTGTCTTTCTTCCAATTGTTCGCTCTTATCTCTGCTTTACCATCACAGCTGTAAATTCTGATTGTTTACCCTCCGTGATCAGAACCCCTAATAATTCAAAGATGAGAAGGAGAATTCATATACAGTAAAAATAATAGCAAATAAACGAAACTATCTTGTGTTGGATGGGGCAATGGAAAAAGAAAAAGATTAGGTGCTAAAAAGAAATACATGTTGAGATCTAGAGATTATCTAGTAACAATCTTTGGTTTGCTGACTTAGATCATAGTAATCGAGGTGTATCTGCAACTACCCTATTTAGCCAATAGAAAATTTTCTTAATTTCAGAAATTCGCTATAAAATTTACCAATAGATTTGAGATCTATATGATCCAAAATATCTAGAATTACATGTCGGATCAAAAATAGTTTAACGTTTGCTTTACCCCTTCTTTTGCTTTTTAGTTATATAAAACCAAGTTCACAATGACTTATTTTTAAACTCATCCACTTCCGAAAGTTAGTCCTAATTGCAAACGACCTTACTGATTTGATCAATCACTCTACATTTCCAAGTTCCAACTCCGCCTATCTCAGCCAACGAGTGGATAAAGTAGTAGAAGTTATTCAATTTGCATAAACACTTTCGTTTTAGAGTAACTATCATTGAAAATTATACAAAAGTGTATTTTACAAAATAAACTCTTTAAGACTTTTGGTTCTTCGGACAACTGTTAGACTAAAACTTTAAAGTTATGATGAGGATTATTGTTTTATATTTTAACAGGCCCCCGTAAGCTAAACGCCCTTTTTATGGGCCAATATGCTTTAAAATCGCGACCAATGGGATTTGAACTTGAATTATCGTGATACCATCTCAAATTAAGTTTCTTTTAACTATTACACCAAAACTCTAAAATTATAGTGAGATTGATGATTATTGTTTTATATTCTAAAAGAAAGCTTTGAAGGAAATGGACAAGGGAACTTTGCTTTATAGTCATATGGCCATTATTAGTGGAAATAATATAAAAACAAGGTGAAATAATATAAAGAGAAAGAAGAGGTTTAGAGGATGAAGAGCTTTGAAAGAAATGAACAAGGGTAGCTTCGCTTTAGAGCCATATCGCCATTATTAGTGGAGAGTCATTGGCTGCTTCTCACTCAGGCATGCGTACAAGTATCACAGGCAAGTCTTTGTTCATGGAATCAAAGTACAGCAATATCAGAGGAAAAGGTTACTTGGATTTTAGTCCCAAACATTAATCAATGAGCACTGAACGATTCTGTAATTGCGTACATTAAATAAGGTGTCACATGCATGATATTTCCTTTTCAGCATAAAAATATTTGAATTTGAATCTTTCTCACCATCAAAAGTAGTAGTAGAACCACTAATTTTAATCTGTCTTTGATTTTAGGGATTTTTACAGTTAGAGATTAAAATTATAGTGTTATGCATCAAAATTTTTAGGAAATAAATGCATATCTTCTTTTTCCCTCCCTTTTTCTTTTCTTTATTGTTTTTTTGTTGATTTGTTCTACTATCTATAAGCATTTTATTAGACTTCTTTACCCATTTCTATTATTGATATTGATACAGAATTGACTCGTTTTTTCAGTCAATGAGGCATATACTTTATCTCCATTTCAGTTGTCAAGAAAATAATGAATTTGACTTTACTTTTTTTAAAATAATTAAGTAATATATAGTAAAAATTATTCTTAAAATTTTAGAATCATCTTTTATAGTATAGAATAATCATACATTGTGATGTAACTAACATATGGAACTAGATCCTCATGGTAATTGGAGACAGTTTAATACTTACTCACTATTTCAATTTCTAGGATTAGGTCACATCGGATTTTCACTATTGTCTTAAAACCACTATAATCTTTAATAAAAAATACTATTACGGAAATCATTATTACGATAGTGAAAATGTTACATGGCCTTATCTCATTCCCTAAAATTGGAATGGATGCTAGGGATTGAGGTAACTATCGAGAATCTGAATCCTACAACATATAGCATTGATGAAGTGAAAAACAAAAAATTATATTAAACATAGGAGAAATTAAAGGAAAGATAGAGGGACGTTTTTCTCTCCTATAAAATAGGATGCATAAACCTAATTTTAATCTTAGTCTTCCAAACATAATTGGGGACTAAAATTACAAGCATCGATTCAAAGTCAATCCTGTGAACATGATTCAAATGGATCCAATAAGGAAATCATTACTTTTAATAACAACCGCCAAATTTTTAGTGGATGGTTGTGACTTATTTTAAAATTTAGTAATTTCGATCTGCAGTATTGCACTTATTTTTAACTTTTCATGACAACCATAAACAAAACATTAGATGATTACGCTTAAATATTATAATCTATCCCTGCTTTTGATTGTAAAGAAACCGAATCCAACTCAAGTTATGACTTATAAAAACAAAAGCAAAAAGACATATTTATAGTATATATATCAAACATGTGGATACTATCAACCCGAATTATTAATAGTATCCGACTCGGATGGGATCTAGTACACATAAACTAGTCAAAAATAAAATTTCAAAGGATTTCATGTGTTTTAAATCATATATCAAGGGAAAAGAAATAAGTAACTTTATAAAAATTCAAACGTTGATTTTTGTGGCATATGATTCATGGGTTAACGATGCTAATGTTAGAATGTTATTCGTGCAATATCTCTTATTTGATTAATAACAAACTCTCATTTGCTTCTGATAAGTTTGTGAGATGATATATTTTAGGTATAAACAAGTATGAATAAGTTGCGGTTCAAAATGATGCAAAAATCAACACGAACGTTGATTTAGCCTTTAAACCATCGATGATCACGAGGCACCATCGATGGTCAAGTCAACTCATCGATGGACTATAGGAAAGAATCGAAGAAATAGAAACCAGATTTTGAACCATCGATGGTTTACAGTCGACCATCGATGATCGCCAGGACCATTAATAGACTACAGTCAACAATCGCAGAAATCCTGAAACCAGAATTTACACAATCGATGATCTACAACTAGCCATCAATGATCAAGGACCATTGATGATCGTGATCCACCATCGATGGTTGCGACGAGTTTTGGCAGATTTCAAGTTTTAATCTTAGCAGTTCGTCAATTCTTTTGATCTCCTATTTAGACTCTGATTAGGGTATCTCTTTCCTGTGCTGTCAAGGTCTATTTAAAGGGGAATTGAGGAAGGAAAAAAAAGAGAAGAGAAGAGAGAAAGGTCTATTTAAAGGGGAATTGAGGAAGGAAAAAAGAGAAGAGAGAGAGAGAGAGAGAGAGAGAGAGAGAGAGAGAGAGAGGAAATTGCAAAAAAAAGGAAGAGAGTTTATTAGGGTTTGTGAGAGCCTCGTTCAACTTTTTCTCGGTGCTCTTTTCATTGGAGTTTTGTTCAGAGAGAATGAGTGCCCTACGCCTACAACGCTACATCACTTCTTCACAGATCTTCATCTACATTGGTTTTGAAGAACGATTTGATAAAGGGCTATAAGATTTTTTTTATTCTTTATTTGCTTGGGTTGATTGTATTTCAAACTTGCGAGTTTGACGGCATACTCAAGCCGGGGTAATTGAGGGTTAGCGTACTCAAGCCAGGTTAATTGAGGATTTCGCTAGCCAGGGCTAGGTTTCTTCTGATCATTGTGAAGATTTAAGTTAGACGACTGGTTTCGAGTATATTACAGAGTGCGGTCTTTGAATCCTACTGAATCGGGTTGTGATTCAGGTGAACTCTGATCATAGTGAAGAAGGCCCTTCACGAGAAGGAAGAGTGGACGTAGGATTTTGATCTGAACCACTATAAAAATCTCGTGTGTTTCTGTGTTGTTTTGCTTTTAGTTTTTCACTTATTATATTTTAGCTGCTTATTCTAAGTTAGTCAAAAAATTGTAGCAATTCTATTCACCCCTCTAGGCTTGCATCCCAGTTTCAACAGCTAAATCATTTGAAATTGCATTTCTAGAGAGGTTCATAATAGATTGCATAATTCAGCAGTTTAAATTTTTATTTTTGGACTCCAAATTTTAAAACTTGGTTGACAGTATCTCGACATTGGATGCTATTAAAAATAACCTAGGTCGAACACTTTCAACTTTTTTAGTGTAAACAAGGAAGTAAACAAGCATTGGCACCTCAATGCAAATCACACTCAAACATGAAACGAAGAGTACAACTCATCCTCACATGCCCTCTCTCCATTTTATTACTCACTCGACTCACTAAGTATATGGGATTGAGAGCCTTAAAATAAGAAGCAAATCATTAAGCGCAGATAGTGGGATTGGCAACAAGGTAGGCTTCTGCAGCCTTGATAGCATTTGTCATCATCTCTTTTCCCTTTGCGACCTCATCGTTCGTATCAACTCCTGGTAGAGTCTTGTAAGTACCCTCAAGCTTAACAACACATCCGCCATTGCTCGATGGCACGAGCTTGAAATAAGAAGAGGCTGACTCAAGCTTAGTACCGAGATCACCACCTTCAATTAGGCTACTCTTGCACTCAAAATTAGCCTCGTCTAAAAAGTCCAACCTCTCCTTAAGGCACGGAAAGGGCATTGCTGCACATATATATACAAACAAATTACTTATTACTAAGGCAATTGATAATCATAAGTTCTTCATTAGGATGGACATAAAAGGTCAGTAATTAAACCTGAAGTGAAATTGATCTGCCTAATGCTACCCACGCCACCATCAGAGGCTACAACGCTAGCACTTGACACAATTTCAGGCAAGATCTTAGGAGCCAAGTTGTGCCATTCCATCATAGCAGCCTTAAAAAGGCGAGCAGCAGAGACTGAGGACTCAATCTCATGGCTAACAGTGATGGAGCTCATGTTGGCTTAAGTTTATAAGAGAATCTAATTAATTTGCTCAATAAGATGAAGAGGTTTTTGATGAAAGATGGGTGAGTTATGAATGGCGTTTTATAGATGTGTAGTGATTACTATATAACTAATATAAAATGTGCGTTGGGTCGCTAGCTAGCTCACCTAACAATTCAAAGATGGACGGTGTTTTCCCCTTTTTTGAGATGGACGATTCAAAGTGAACCGTTGATGCTCATCATGGCTGAAATATTGGTAGTTAAGAAATTAAAATTTGGAGCATGTATTGCGTTGGTAATTGGACTTCGCGATAAAAACGAAATGCATATGAAGGCTTCTAGAAATTATATATATTTTATCTAATTAATTGACAATCTGTGTGATGCCTACGACGCCTTGCACTTTCTTGTTCCTGGCCCATCAGTCACGTTGATCACTCCTCACTAGCTCTTTCAGGCTCCTCTTAAGATTGGATTGGCTCATTTTAATGGATGTAAACCATGTGCATTCTATACTTATCAAGTCGAAAATTATAACTTAAAACTCTGATATCAATTATCAAAATTTGATTAAGGATCAATCTAGTAGATGTACATTCATGGATCGATTAACAAGAAAGAAACTGCATTTGATGGTAAGAAGAAACTCCCGTAGGATTTGAATCAAATCTCATTTATATTCAATTATATTTGTTAATGGTGTTTGGTAAAACTTTATATATATACTTATTGAAACTGCTTCTATTTTTAAGGAGCTGTTTTAGAAGTGACCTGATTATGCTTTTAAGTGAAGCTTCTGCTTTTATAGCTTTTATACTGTGTATTATATACAAGCTTTTGATAATATTACATTAGTTATCTTGGAATTCTACTAATGCTGATAAAAAAGTTGTCCAACAAACATACTATGGTTATAATAAGAAGCGTTATTGAAAATTGCATTGGAACATAATAATTGTTTCAAGAAGTTAGAAGAAATGATATTTTGATATCAATATTACCTGTTTAAGCTGCTGCTTAAGGATGAAGCTGGATAAATCCAAAAGTAATCAAAAGAGCAAAGTAAAAATATAAATACCGTTGACTCCTCGGCGAGGCTGCAAATTAAGGAAATGTTGTCCTAAAGTTTTTGGGTAGAAGGTTGCTTCGTTCTTTTTAGACACTGATAGAGGGGATGTGAAACTTGTTAGTGGAGATAAGTCATAAATCGTGTGTTAGTTGAGCAAATACCTGAAGGTTGTTTTGGGACGTGGGGGTACAGTCAGATGATTTCAGTATTTAAATTTTTTTTTTTTCAAAATTGTCGCTCATTTGAGATCAGTTTAATTATTGCACGGTGTGAGTTTTTTTTTTTTTTTTTTCCATGGGATAGTATTTGGAATATTTTAAAAAGCTACTAAGATAGGGGTGGAACATCAAAAGTAGTTTTTCTTTAATAATAGTAATATATTTTCACTACCAATAGACATGTAGGGAAAGTTATGCCTATTTTGGCAAGCTTCACTTATAATGATTTTAAACACAGTTTTATCAAGCACTTTATTTTCTTTACCAAACAAGTTTTTTCAGCAATTTATATAGTTGCTTCTATAAACTACTTAAATACGCAACTTATCATAAGCTCCACAAGTATCAAATTGGCCCAACATCCTCAGAATATTCAGGCACAAACAATAGCCCATCTTCTATCTATTCAACACCTTGATTAAAATCCTCTCTAAGTCTTGAGCATGTTTGGGAACTATGGATTATAATCTACTTGGACTATAGTCCTCAAAATGTTTATAATTGAGGTGGATTTTAATATAGAGTGGTTGGTAAATTTAGTGGATTTTAATAGACAAAAAATAAACTTATTTATCAGCCTATCGCCATAGAGTTTTCAATTCATTTAGTCAAAGCCGAAAAGAATAAACCTTAAATACTAAACCGTACACATGCATGCAAACAAAGGCTGAAAGGTCGATAGAAATTAATAATAAGCCCTTTGAGTTGTTGTGCTTTGCCTCGAATTATATTCCGATACCATCCAATCCTAAAACCTTCTGAAGTAATAATAAAGAATCCAACTTGTGTGGAAAGTTTAAATTAAGTCTCTTTAATCATTAGATGGGTTGAAACCCAGACTTACATAGTAGTGTCGGCCTAGACTCACACAGTAGTGTCAATTTCTAGAAAATCCGCTTACATTCGTGGTCAGTGGGATTTGAACCTGAGTTGCTCTGATACCATCTTAAATTAAGTTTATCTAACCATTACACAAAAACTCCTAAGTTATGGTAATAATTGAGAATTATTGTTTTATATTCTAACAAAAAGCATTGAATGAAATGAACGAGGGGAGCTTCGCTTTATAGTCATATGGCCATTATCAGTGGAAAAAATTATATAAAGATAAGGAGAAATAATATAAAGAGAAGGGAGCGATTTAGAGGATGAAGAGCTTTAAAAGAAATGAACTAGGGGAGCTTCGCTTTATAGCCATATCGCCGTTACTAGTGAGGAGTCACGGGTTGCTTCTCACTCAGGCATGCGCACAAGTATCACGTGCAAATCTTTGTTCATGGAATCAAAGTACAGCAATATCAGAGGAAAATGTTATTTGGATTTTTCCCGAACATTAATCAATGAGCACTGAACGATTCTGTAATTGCGTACATTAAATAAGGCGTCCCATGCATGATATTTCCTTTTCAGCATAAAAATATTTGGATTTGAATCTTTCTCGCCATCAAAAGTAGCGGTAGGAATCCTACGCCATTGCTTGAATAGTCATAATTTCTAAACTAACCCTTTAACCACTCGTGAATGATATAAATCACCCTTTCTATGAGGTGTTATAATAGAATCCTTACTCCAAAAGTAGTAGTAGAACCACTAATTTTAATCTTTGTTTTTTATTTTAGGGTGTGTTTGACAATCTTCTCAAAACTAGGCCAGAACATGACCTAGTTTTGAGAAGAACTGATTCTTTTTTTATCCAACCCCCCATGGATCAAAAAAGAACCGGTTTAGTGGGGGTTATTGGTCTGGGTAAAATTGGGCTAGTTTTGGCCCACTTTTACCCGAACAACATTCCTCTCAAAATGGGATCCGGTTCAAACTTGACCCCATTTTTGATGGTTGCCAAACAGGCCCTTAGGGATTTTTATAGTTAAGATTAAAATTATAATATTATGCATCAAAATTTTTAGGGAAATAAATGCAATCTCCTTTTTCCCTCCCTTTTCTCTTTTCTTTATTGCTTTTTTGAAAGCATTTTATTTAGACTTCTTTTACACATTTCTATTATTGATATTGATACGAATTGACTCGTTTCTTTTCTAAGATGAGGCATATGCTTTATCTTCATTTTAGTCAAAAAAAAAAAAAATCAAATTGACTTTACTTTTTAATAGTAAAGTGATATGTATAAAAATTATTCTTAAGGTTTTAGAATCAACTTTTATAGTTCAGAATAATCATAAATTGTGATGTTACTAACATATGGAACTAGATCCTCATGGTAATTGGAGAAAGTTTCAACACTTAACCATCTGTTTTATTTTCTAGAGATTAGATCACATCGAATTTTCACTATTATTTTGAAAACTATTATAATCATAAAAATCACTATTGTGAAAATCATTATTAGATGGCGAAAATGTTACATGGCCTTATCTCAACCCCTAAAATTGAAATGGATGCTAGGGCTTGAGGTAATTGGAGAGAATATGTATCCTACAACATATAGCATTGCTGAAGTGAAAAACAAAAATTAATATTAAACGTAGGAGAAATGGGAGGAAAGATAGAAGAGAAGATGTTTTTCTATACTACAAATTAGGAAGCATAAAACTAATTTTAATTTTAGTCTTGCGATTAAAATTAAAAGCATTGATTCAAAGTCAATCCTGTGAACATGATTCAAATGGATCCTCTCAACTACTAAAATCGTAATAAGGAAATCATTACTTATAATAACAGCTGTCAACTTTTAGTGGATGCTTGTGACTTATTTTAAATTTTAGTAATTCCCAATTCTCTGTGTATTGCACTTATTTTAACTTTTCACGAATGACAACCACAAACTAAACATTAGATGATTATGACTAAATATTATAATCTATCCATTGCTTTTTTATAGTAAAGGACCAAATCCAACTCAAGTTATGACTATTTCTAGAAAAGAAAAGCCAAAAGACATATTTATAGTATATATCAAATATGTGGATACTATCAACCCGAAATATTAATAGTATCCAACCGTTGGATGTGATCTACTATACATAAACCGCTTAAAAATAAAATTTCAAAGGGTTTCAAAGTGTTTTATATCATTTATCAAGGGGCAAAAACTAAGTAACTTTATGAAAATTCAAACGTTGATTTTACGACATATGATTCATGGGTTAATAATACTAAATCATTTGAAATATTATTTCTAGATAGTTCATGTGTAATAGATTACATTTAGTGGTTTGGATTTTTATTTTCGACTCCAAAATTTAAAATTAGGTTGCTAATATCTGGACGTTGGATACTATTAAAAATAACCTAGCTTGAACTCTTTCAACTTTTTTATTGTAAACAAGGAAGTAAAACAAGCATTGACACCTCCATGGAAATCACACTCAAACATGAAACAAACTCATCCTCACGTGCTCTCTCTCTCTCTCTCTCTCTCTCTCTCTCTCCATTTTATTACCCATTCGACACACTAAGTATATGGATCGAGAGCCTTAAAACAAGTAGTAAATCATCAAGCGCAGATAGTGGGATTGGCAACAAGGTAGATTTCAGCGGCCTTGACAGCATTTGTCATCATCTCTTTTCCCTTTGCAACCTCATCAGTCGTATCAACTCCAGGGAGAGTCTTGTAAGTACTCTCAAACTTAACAACACATCCGCCATTGTTCAATGGCACGAGCTTGAAATGAGAAGAGGCTGACTCAAGCTTAGTACCGAGATCACCACCTTCAATTAGGCTACTCTTGCACTCAAAATTTGCCTCATCTACGAAGTCCAAGCGCTCCTTAAGGTAGGGAAAGGGCATTGCTGCACATATATATTTAGAAACAAAATAGTTAATACTTAATACTAAGGCAATTGGTAATTATAAGTTCTTCGCATTAGGATGGACATAAAATGTCAGTTATTAAACCTGAAGTGAAATTGATCTGCCTGATGCTACCCACGCCGCCATCAGTTGCTACAACGCTAGCACTTGACACAATTTCAGGCAAGATCTTAGGAGCCAGGTTGTGCCATTCCATCATAGCAGCCTTAAAAAGGCGAGCAGCGGAGACTGAGGACTCGATCTCATGGCTAACAGTGCTGGAACTCATATTGCCTTAAGTTTATAAAAGAATCTAATTAATTTGCTTAATAAGATGAAGAGGCTTTCGATGAAAGATGGGTAACTTATGAATGGTCTTTTATAGATGTGGAGTGATAACTATATAACTACTATAAAATGTGCACAGGGTCGCTAGCTCACCAAACAATTCAAAGATGGACGGTGTGTTGCCCGTTTTTTAAGATGGACGATTCAAAGATGAACCGTAAGTGCTCATCATGGCTGAAATATTGGTAGTTGAGAAATTAAAATTAGGAGCATGTATCGCGTTCGTAACTGGACTTTGGGATAAAAACGAAATGCATGTGAAGGCTTCTAGAAATTATATATATTTATCTAATTAATTAATAATCTATGTGATGCCGACGATGCCTTGTAGTGTCGTGTTCCTGGTCCATCAGTCACGTTGATCACTCACTAGCTCTTTAGTCTCCACTTAAGATTTGGAGTAATTACTGGCTTGATTTGCTATATATATATATATATATATATATATATATATATATATATATATATATATATATATATATATATATATATATATATATATAGCAAGGCTCCTATGAACTTAAGTTCATAATGAATAGTGGTGCACCAACTTTTCTAACCACTCATCTTGCCTTGAGATTTGTGATGCACAAATCTCAAAGTGTCTTTATATCTTTCACGGATCCCAAAGCAAGATGAGTGGTTAGAAAAGTTGGTGCACCACTATTCATTATGAACTTAAGTTCATAGGAGCCTTACTATATATATATATATATATATATATATATATATATATATATATATATATATATATATATATATATATATATATATATATATATAGCAAGGCTCCTATGAACTTAAGTTCATAATGAATAGTGGTGCACCAACTTTTCTAACCACTCATCTTGCTTTGAGATCCGTGAAAGATATAGGCCACTTTGAGATTTGTACATCACAAATCTCAAGGCAAGATGAGTGGATAAAAAGTTGGTGCACCACTATTCATTATAAACTTAAGTTCATAGGAGCCTTACTATATATATATATATATATATATATATATATATATATATATATATATATATATATATATATATATATATATATATATATATATATATATATATATTGGTTTGACGAGGGACTTTTCCACGATGATGTAGAATGCGCTATGGATATATTCATGGAGAAACGGATCGCCATAAGCCCAAACGCGGACCTGGCCGAAGTAAATAGCTTGCAACGAAGAACATGTCGTATCTTTCAAACCGTAAGTCGGAATTGGACGAACTTTGTTTTTAAATCACTTATTTTTTCGAGACGGAGTCAACCAAACCTACCAAAGTTCAGTTTGTCAGTCCGCTTCACCAAATTCGCCGATTGAGAGATATCGTGGTTTTTGTTAGTTTTTTACTATTTTTAGTAATATTTTAGGAGTCTGTTTTGATTAGGAAGCAAATCCGGTTTGATTCTAAATTTGACCGATTTACTTCCCTAATCATAGGGAGTCTCTTAAGGATAATTTTTTTATTTCTATTTTTGGTAAAGTTCGGGTCAATTAGAAGTCTTGTTTATTTTTAGTAAAGTTCGAGTCATAGTAGGAGTCTTGTTTATTTTCTATTTAAACAGAGTCTTGTAAGCCCTAGAGGCATATCTTTTCATCAATAAAATTTCGTTTATTACATTTTCTTCATGGATTCGAAGCTCTTCGTGGATTCGGAGATCGCTCTTTATGGATTCAGAGAGCAACCCTTGGTGGATTCCAAGGTTTCAACTTCTGCGCTGCATCACACGATCCTTTAGATAATGAGTAATAAACCTCCTGATGGCTAAGGCGCACCCCTAACTCACGGCCTCGGGTATTCCAGGAAATTAAATTTCTGTGGGTACTCTCCGAAGAGTCGAACCTGAGACATTAGAGTACTACTCATATGCAGCTTACCAACTCGGCTAGATCCCTTTGAGTTTGATTGACTCTATACTTATCAAGTTCAAAATTATAACTTAAAACTCTGATATAAATTATTAAAATTTGATTAAGGATCAATCTAGTAGATGTAGATTCATGTGGATCGATTAACAAGGAAGAAATTGCATCAACTACCTATATAACTAAAGGCAAACATCAAATATTACTGTTCATGCTGGTGTAATTTAAGTGTACCCCCCACCCAGCTGCTAAAATGTACTCACACCTCAGACATCCACCCGCAACTTCACAAAAATGGGAAGGAGCGAAAATTTAAGCCATAAATTTTTCTAAATTTTATCTGATTTTTCAGATATTTATCCGTTTCCAGTTTATATCGCTTTGAAATTCAAACTACCATAAATAATTGAATCATTTGTACACCTCATATCTCTCTCCTCTCTCTCTCTCTCTCTCTCTCTCTCTCTCTCTGTGACTCTCTCTCTCTCTCTCTCTCTCTCTCTCTCTCTCTCTCGCTCTCTCTCTCTCTGCCCCCCTCTTATCTCTCCATAACCATTCGTCATTCCTCTTTTCCTCAAAAGACCCTAATGCTATGTTTGGGAGTTCTTGTGAGGTGATGGGAAAGAAGGAAGAGGAAACTAGGCAAAGGAAAGGAAGGGAAGGGAAGGATAAATGTAATAATCATGTTTATGAGTTTAGTAAAGAGAATGGAGGGAACTAATCTTAGTCGTTGGATTTGTATCATGATGGTCCAAATTTTTACTTCCTCTACTCCCTAATTTAGGGTAGAACCAAATTATATAGAATGAAGGTTAATGGATATAAAATTTGTTGCTCCCCTTTCCCTCCATTCCCTTCAACAAAAACTCCCAAAAAAGGTGAATCTATTTAACTTCCTTCCCCTACCCCTCATTCACCCCCATCCAAACAAAGCATCAACCATCGATCAGTTCTTGTAGCCATTAACGACATCGTCAACCATCAATGAGTCCCATGACCATCGATAGTTCGATGGCTAAAATTAGCTTTGATTTTCTGTTGTTTTTCGTCATACACGCTTTTATACCTATATTCACTGTACTATATCATCTCAAAAGTTTATTATACCAAATGAGAGTTTATTATTACTCAAACAAGAGATATTGTATGAACTACATCCTAACGATATTCCCTTTAATAATAAAAACTTAAAATTTAAAATACCTAAATAAATACACACTAGTAGAAAATGTGGCTTTGGCGACGGGTATTGGCGACGGATATCGAATCGTGCCATATTTTCATGGCGGCAGTGCTTGAGTCGTCGCCAATAACCCGTCGCCAATGAACATTGGCGACGGGGAAAAGCCGTCGCCAATGTTTACCCGTCGCCATTGCGCATTGGCGGGGATATATCCGTCGCCAATGAACATTGGCGACGGGGAAAAGCCGTCGCCAATGTTTACCCGTCGCCATTAGCATTGGCGACGGATTTGTGCCTGCCGCTAATTGGCATTGGCGACGGATTTGTGCCGTCGCTAATTGGCATTGGCGACGGTTTGTTCGTCGCCTATGCTTATCGGCGACGGGTTACCCGTCGCCAATGAGTGGACCCCTAAAAAAATTATGAGTTATTTTCAATTGTAGTCCCTCAAATCTTCTATATTACTAAATTGGTCCCCAAATCATGGAAATTGCTATCACATCCCTCAAATCACCACATTGTTTACAATCGGGTGCCTTTGTATAAGTTAACTCCTATTTGGTCAACTAGGGTTAAGTTAAGCCTTAACCTCTGGGATGAACTTGAGTCTACAAACATCATTAATGAACTTGAGTGGAGCTAAATGAGATTCAATCACTAAAGAAATGGATATCTGAAATGGTTTGGATAAAGTTCTCTTGAAGTTTTATAAGGTTGAGAGGAGAATAAAGAGCCGTTGAAATTGACTTAAAGTGAAGATGAGATCCGTTAGAGAAAAAGGAGTTTTTAATGGATTTATAGTGAAATTTTTAAAAATACTATTTTTAAAACTTTATTAGCAAAATCGACCTTTGTGGATTTAATTAGCAAAATCGACATCTTTTGTCGTTTACGCAAAATATAATTTTTAAAATACACGAGACTAATAGTCCTGTGCAATTAGTACTGTTGGCTAATCAAATACTAATTAAGCTTCAAAACATTAGATTTAAAGAAATATTCCTTTAAATCTAACTCGTGTTAACCAGGGGGACCAGATTGTAAACAATGTGATGATTTGAGGGATGTAATAGCAATTTCCATGATTTGGGGGACTAATTTGGAAATATTAAAGATTTGAGGGACTAATATTGAAATAACCCAAACATTAAATCTGAACTCAAGGGTATAACAGGAATATTTCTTTAAATCTAACTGGTGTTAATTATAGGGACCTGATTGTAAACAATGTGAAGATTTGAGGGATGTAATAGCAATTTCTATAATTTGGGGGACTAATTTGAAATATTGAAAATTTGAGGGATTAATATTGGAATAACCCAAAAATTAAATCTGAACTCAAGGGTATACTAGGAAAATTCTAACTGGTGTTAAGCAGGAGGACTTAATTGTAAATAATATGATGATTTGAGGGATGTCATAGCAAATTTCATGATTTGGGGGACTAATTTGAAAATTTGGCATGACCTAAAAACTAAACCTGAACCCAAACCCTAGCCGCCACCCAATCTCTCTCTCTCTCTCTCTCTCTCTCTCTCTCTCTCTCTCATTTCTCATCTTCTGGTCTGAACCCAGGAAACCCCGGCGTGCATTGGCCTTCGCCCGCCCGCCACGCTCTCACCAGCGCCCGCGCCGCCCGCTCGCCCGCCTCGTCGCTCGCGCTCTTGCCTTGCCATCCCGCCGTTCGCCCGCCCGCCGGCTCTGCCCGCCCCTGTCAGCGGCCCGCCCGGCCGACTCTCGCAGCCGCGCAGACCACTTGTGGCCGACTCTCAGTATGTTTTTTCATTTTACAATTTTAAAACAAATTTTATTCTTTAATTAACTAATTAAATTTTTGTTGGACTTTGATTGTTCTTGATTGCATTATTTATTTGAGCCCCACCCTCAACTACAACCATCATCGACATCCTCCACCTCCTAGAAAGGTTTTAGTCTTCACTTATTGATATTTGTTAGTTTTTTATTATAAATTTAATATGCAATTAATGCTATTGATTTGTTTATAATCATGCAAATGTAGTTAACCTAAACCTAAATGACCTCATTTTAACTCATGTAACTCAAACATCTAATATTAACCTAATCCTAATTTTAATATTGTAATAATCCAACAATATAACAAATATTATCCGTGCCCTATAACTAGTGCCCTAATAACACTAAACTTAAATACTACCCTAATGCTAATTACATTTAGTGTGATATATAACACAATAATGTGTTATATATCTATTATAGGTGAATAAAAATTAGTTAACGCTAGTAGATCCCGTCAATAATTACAACCAATTTTTGGACTCATAATATAAGATAGACGACTCAAATTTGGGTATGGAATTTAATTCTATACCGAAAATGATCGCTTACTTTATATTATAAGTAGAAAGAATTGATGCGTAACTATTGGATCTGTCGGTCGAGCGGGTTAGGAATATAGTAGTAGTTACATTTAACTTTGTATACTTTGTGCATTTTCATTTCTAGAAAATTTCGGTCGCACCTACTCGTTGTTCTCCGTGTACAATAAGCGTATGTTGTTATGTGTTTTGGTCTATTATTTACCGATTTTGGTCTATTAGCGATACGCATAATAACATCCGCGAACATAATGTAGACTTGGCGGGTGAGTCTTGCCGAAATTTTCTAGAAATGAAAATGCACAAAGTATTCAAAGTTAGATGTAAGCACTACTATATTCTTAATGGGATAGAAGCCTTCCTATGACGTAGAGAGTTTTAGACTAAGAGTTTGTTCAAATGTAGTCAATGAAGATTATTACATAGTGTTTAGCGAATTTAGTACGACAATGACCATTATGAAAGAGAAATTTCACCTAATTGGGATTTGTTCAAATCAACTACAATAAAAACTATCAAACTTAAGACGATTTATGAGATATTAAATAATTACTAATTGTACCCAACATACAGATGAGAGAAGTTCCTGACAAGTCGTGGATTGATATTCCTCTTATGAAAAGAAGAGCGGGAGGTGACACTCGATATCGTGAAGGATGGGAAGCCTTCCTTGAGTATGCGTATGCAAACCCGAGGAAGTTAGAGAACGATTTGCTATTTTGTCCATGTAGCATTTGCAAAAATAGGGGTTTGGCGGATAGAGTTGCTATTCGAAAACACTTAGAAAGATGGGGATTTGATGAAAAGTACAAATATTGGCGATTTCACGGAGAAGATGAAAATATTAATCCAGCTGATGAAAATATAAATCTAAGAATAGACGATACACATACAATGTTCAATGATATTGCAGCGATTCACGAATTCGGTTGCGGAACTCGGACATTCGAAGTTCGAAGATGCGTAAGGTATGAAATGTCAAGATGTGCGTGATACCAATGGCTTTAAAAGTTTTATGAAGTTATTAGAAGATGCGAAGGATCGTATGCGGCTGCTCAATCAGATAGATTGTCATTTATTCTTCAATTGATGCGTATTAAGACTCTCAGCGGAATGGCAGATAAATATTTTCAAATGCTTCTTAATTTATTGCGCAAGGTAATTCCGGACGGAGAGAATAGCATACCAGAAAAGTGTTATGATGCAAATAAGATCGTAAGCGCTTTGGGTTTAGATTACAATAAAATCGATGCTTGTCCTAATGATTGTATCCTGTATTATAAGGATAACGAGAAGCTCGAGGAATGTCCAAAGTGTGGAGTGTCTCGTTGGAGAAAAATACACACACTTCAACACGAAAGGCGGATGAGTCGGTGAAGCAGCAGAAGAAAATTCCAGCGAAGGTGCTCCGACATTTTCCCTTAGTGCCTAGGTTACAGAGGTTGTATATGACCAAAGACACAGCTAAAAATATGCGGTGGCATAAGGAAGGACGCGTGAGTTGATGGTAAACTTCGGACATCCGTGATCTGCGGCATAGAACACATCGATCAATCTTTTCCTTGGTTTGCCACAGAGTGCAGGAATGTCAGACTCGGCTATCTAGCGACGGATTCAACCCGTTTGGTATTATGAGTTCGGGTTGGTCTACTTGGCCAATTGTATTAATGCCGTATAATTTGCCACCTGGACTTTGTATGAAGCAACCGTATATGATCCTTTCATTGCTGATACCAGGCAAACACTCACCCGGTAACGACATAGATGTGTTCATGGAGCCATTAATTGATGAGTTAAAACTTCTCTGGGATGAGGGGGTCCAAACATATGATGCATTTTACAGTGAATCGTTTAATCTCCGTGCTATTCTTATGTGGACGATTAATGATTTTCCAGCTTATGCTAATCTCTCTGGTTGGTCTACGAAAGGAACATACGCTTGTCCTGTATGCGGTCCAAACTTTGAAGGCTTTCATTTACCACACAGTCGAAAGATGTGTTATTGGTTTAACAGAAGATGGTTACGAAAGGGACATAAATACAGGGGTAGAAAGTGGGCAAATAAGTTTGATGGCCAAGAAGAGAAAAGAGGAGAGCCGCATGTAATAACCGGAGATGAGATTGTAGATTTGTTTGAGGGATATCCTAAAATCAAGTTCGGAAAGAGCCGATATACGAGAGAGGATATTCAAGCCCGACGCCTTTCCATCATGAAGAGGGCAATCAAACGAAAGAGACAAGTGTCCATTATGGATGAGACACATGATGCGTAATTGCCAAGAGGATGGACAAAATTTAGTATATTCTTTCACCCGTGACCGGCAAAAGCTCAAAATTCGCATAACTTAGATGTAATGCATATTGAAAAATATATGCGACAACCTGTTGTCCACACTCTTACAGATGGTAAGAAATCAAAGGACGATTTACTGCTCGGTGAGATTTGAATGCATTGAACATCCACATCCGCAAGCACGAGAGGTCGCCGATGGCAAATTTGAATTGCCCTCATCTCGCATTACGATGTCAAAGGTTGAGATGCAGATTCCGCGGAGGTGCTCAAATCCAGAAGTCACGGATGATTGTAGGCTGAAAATTGCCTATAAGTCCCCGAACGTAGCTCGTGATGACGAATAATCGACAAGTCATCCGGATGAAGTAATGGCAAACCGCTGACGACACAACAAGTGAACGCAACGCAAACGCCTCCTCAAGACGCCTCTACGCAGAAGCATCCCGCTTAACCAAGTAGGGGCGGGGTCAAGGGGCACGCCCCTTGCGGTCCGGCAAATACCAAATTTTTGAAAAGAGCTCTCCTTCGAATCCACCGATTCGAACCTTGGTGAACTGATGCGCCATGAGTGCGAGCGAAGGGATAAACCCGACTTTGAAGCCTCAAATCAAGCTCTAAAACCGCCAGAGAGAAGACGCCGCGCCGGTCAAAACCGAGACATTCGAGGTGTCTCGCCGCCGAGACACCTGTGAGGTGTTCCCGCCGGCGACACTCCAGAGTGTCTCTACCGGCCGACACCAAGGTCAATGGGCTTTTGCCCGCCACTGGGATCCGGCCGCACCTATAAATATGACGGCTAGGGTTTCATTTTCGGGTCGGAAAAAAAGGAGGAGACTCTGTAGAACTTTGTGTGTGCCAAGGGTTAGAGAATTTCTAAGGAGAGGAGATCAAGATCTAGACTTGCGCTGGGTGAGATCCGAGATCCAAAGTTTCAGATCGGATCTACAATAACAAACCATCCTTTGGATCAAGCTTGGCCTTGATCCGAAGAAGAGTAACGAGTTCGCTTGGCGATCTCGTTCACTACGCTGATTAGTTCCTTGGCGAATTAATCTCCGTATTCGCTAGATCTCGATCCGATCGATCTAAGAATTCCCACGCAAAAGGAGGGATTTTTAGATCTAGATCCGCATCCGCATCTCGCTTGATCAACACTTGGGAAAGGAATCGCCACGGTGGTCCACTGAACACATCCCCAAGACAGCAAAGAATCCCACGCAAGCGGTGATCCGATAAACGGTCCCGCTTGTTCACAAGGAGGAAAGTTGTAATTTTATCCTTTTCATTGTAAAAGCCTTATAAAAGGTAATTTTTATTTGAAACTCATTTGTAATCCCATCAAGGTAGAATGATTTCACCGATGAAAAAGATAATGACTTTTCCCGAGAACAAGCCGGGCACCACGCTGGGAGCCACCGGTCTTGCATCCGAGATCGTTGTCCGCAGCCCACGGATTCCGATCCCGATGATCGAGGAGGTCGAGTACGACCGACCAGAGAAATTTGAGGCCTATCTCCGCCTCATCCAACTCCCCGCATAGCTCCTCCTCCCCAAGGAGGATCTCACAAGGCCACTCACCGGCCGACGCTCTCCTCGCCGCCAACAACAATGACAAAGAATAACTCCCCGCCATCCAAAGGCGCCAGATCTGATCTCCCTCCTCCCGCCATTGAGGAGAAGTCCACCGGCGATGTGACTCTCGAGGAGAGCTCCGCCAACGGCGCCGACAACGCCTTGCGCTGCAATACACAAAGGCATTAGAATCCATGGACGGTGTCCGATACAAGCCGGATCCGGTCCCGACGGGCACGAGCCCCGAAGACGAAGATAGGTGGTAACTCCTCTAAACCGCCGACCAAAGAATGGATCCGCCAGCGAGATCGCCCACCCTCGGGCGGATCCAAAATGGTGTGCCCTACGACGCCGCGCACGGCGCTGGTTCAAAGCTACTCAACAGCCCAAAGGAGCGTGGTGACCAAGAAGTCACCGTATAAAGTCAAACCCACCGTGAGCTCGAGCGTACCGCTTCCACAAAGACTCCGGCCAACACCACACCCCTTCCGATAAGGGTTCGTTTCAACGCCTAGGTCCCGCTCAGCTTGGATCAAGGTGAAAGGTCAACTCCTGCAGGCTTGTTGAAGAGATCCA
The DNA here is from genome assembly GCA_012295165.1 of Asparagus setaceus. Taxonomy (NCBI): domain Eukaryota; kingdom Viridiplantae; phylum Streptophyta; class Magnoliopsida; order Asparagales; family Asparagaceae; genus Asparagus; species Asparagus setaceus. The sequence continues at coordinate 71,291,655 of CM022702.1, forward strand.
GGACAACTCGCAATGCTGGGGGTAGCTCACCGACGGAAGCCGCCGGAGAATCCACCAACTGGTTTGCGGATCGAGGTCCAAAAGCCCGGCCGACGCACTCCAAAAGCGCGCGCGCCAGAACTTTCAAAGACTTCGCGGACGCCAACCCAACCTCGATGGAGACGCCGCCATCCGATGATGACGTTATACCCGAGATTAGCCGACGGTAGGTTGCTCCGCACTCATGCCGGCGAGTTGTACTATCGCGGCCGGGGTAGGAAGAAGTCTCAGAGACGAGCTCTCCGTAAACCGCATCCTCTTGCATTTGTACTAAATTGATCAAGGCAAGTGTTCTCGAGTGTAAATGCCGCCATAAAACTCGGAAAGGTGTCGGCCTTCCAAAGATCGAAAGCACCAACGAACCGCCAAGACCTCGGCAAGGCTCCCGCAAGAAGACATGCACTCGTCAAGGCAAGGATGAGCCGCTGAGGTCACCATCAATATGACCAACAAGGCAACACCGCCACGCGGCATTCCGTGAGCCCTCCCAACGCGTGACTCCTATGGCGGGCCTGATCATCGACGGCCTAACTATCACGACCGCAACGAGGGATCCCTTCAAGGCACACCGCAACTAAGAGTACCTCCGAAGATGAAGTATCGGATGACGGCTCGGCAATGGCATCCGATAACACCGCTCTAGTGAAGGCCATACCGGAAGCACTCATGATCGCGTAAAAGGTGGGCTGCTACTTGAAGAAGCCTTGGCAAAACGAAGGACAACTTCAAACTCGAGATGGACATGGCCATGCGCCAGATGAGAGAAATGCATGACCGGCAGATGCAAGCGATGACTAATCGCTGTGGTGAGGGCCGCCGCAACAACGCCAATTTGACGGATAGCCACACGGATGAAGAGCAAGACCTTAACACCGATGAGCGTAACCGACGATGACACCATGGTCCCACCTCAAAATCACCGGACAAAATGCAAGTGAAAATGACAAGATCAAGGATCCGAGAGCAAGGTCAACTCGCCATCTTGGCTCAAGAAGTGAAGAAGACGGGATTCCGTGCCCCTACCCGAGAGAGTGGGAGTCAATCCTATCCAAATGGGTTTAATTTAATAAACTTCACGCCGCTCGATGGGAGAGGGTCCCCACTCAACATCTTATCTACTTCAAGAGCCATTTGGGAGTCATCTCCCGAATGAGCCCTTGATGGTTCGGTCATCATCTGCTCCAGACCTCAGGGGCTGCCTTCGATTGGTACCGCCTCAAAGCCGGCAGCATCAATGTACCGAAGACATGGAATCTATGTTCCCGGCTTAACTTCTTCGATGACGACACGCAGGTTTCACTCGGCACGCTATGGGACGAAGCGAAGGATGGAGAAACCGTGGATAATTTTGTCAAACGGTTCCGCAACAAGGCGATGAACCGTCGTGACCCAATCACGGAGGAATTCATCCTCAAGGCATGCCAAAGATAACCTCTCACTGGACGGATCGTATGATGGGCACCGCACCGCCTAAAACCCGGAAAGACTTAAAAGTCCGAGGGAAGAGGCCGAAGCGCTTCCTCAAAAGGGAGAAGGCGGAGCGAGGTCAGAAGCGCCAAATCCACGGAACCAAAATTTTGTCCCCTGAACAAGGGAAGGCGCCAATGAAGAATGTTGATGCGATCAAACTTTCCAGCCTGCCACCACAACAAAGAATAAAGCAAAGAAATGACCCTATCGCAGAAGAACAATCAGCCCTGAAACCGAGCGCCCACCGTGTTTCCTAAGACGATTCTTTCAGGACTAAGAGGTGCCCGATCTTCAAGTACTTGTTAGACAACAACAAGATCCAACCGCCACCGATCGCCAACCAGAGGAAGCTCAAAGGACGACGGACCCTGGCATCAAGGCTTATCATAGGGCGATACACCACCGACCAAGTCATGCTACCGCCTGAAGGACAAGATCCAAGCTTTGATTGAAGTGGGGGTGATCATCCCAAAACCAAATAAGGGAAAGCAAGTGGGCGCAAACGCGACGTCCATAAGCTTTGGGAAAGTGCCTACAACCTGGTTCCGGCCAGAAACCGTGGTCAAAGTGGGAATGAAGACGGTGAATTACGATCCCCACAAGCAGCGAGAGAAGGGGTTAGTGCCGCACACAGCCCCAAATGGTGAACTCCTATGGGTCCACCCGGACTTACTTAAAGACGACAGGGCTACGCCGCCAAAAAGAAGTCCAAGGAAAGAGCAAATCTTGCAATGCTACCTCAGCGGTTCTACTCGACGACGACGAGCAAATTCCTACGTGTTCTTTGTCGGAGGAGGAACAGGAAGCCTTTGTCACCAGGAGTGGGCGTGAGTACGCTTACAAATACCCCGATGACTCCAACCTTAATGCTAAAACGTTAACGGAGCTTGGGGTAGTAACAATTCCCACGGTTCCCGCCACTCCTAAGGAGGACGCCACCAGAACGAAGGGGAAACAACCTGCAAATCCTGAGGTGCAACCCCCGAAGCAGTCCCGGTTTAATCGCCCGATTGGAAGGGATAGACCGGGGAACACAAGCTCTCCCTACCGCTTCGATGTGATGGCACAATTGGCCAACATCCCGGCAAGAATAACTTTATACGAGCTATTGAGGTTGTCCAAGGAAACCCGCGAAGCGTTACGAGAAGCGTTGGCAGACTCAGAGGTCTTCCTAACCCACATTAAATCAAGTCCAGAGGAGCCGGAGTCATCAGCCCGGGAATGCAATGTGGCCTCCAAGCATATTCCCCCATCACGCTTCTAAGGAGGATATGCGACGAAGACATCAAGCATGACAGCCGCCTACTTCATGGTACATTGGTTCCAAATAAGTCAACCGGATCCAAGTTGATCCGGTTCTCACAGGAGCATCATGCCTTTGCGCCATGTATAGCCTCGGGATTCCTCGCCGCTCGCCTGACCGGCATCGGATATACGGATTTAACACCGGGTCTCGCCACTTGGTAAAATCCGCATTAAGTGTCGATGGGGACTTAAAGTCCGGTCACCGCTACGCCATTGACGCAGACTTCCTATAACTTGTTGTCACACGCCTTGATCCATAACCATGTTATAGTCCCTCTACCTCCATCGTCCAAATATGTCGACACTAATAACGAGGTTAAGACGGTGGTCGCGACAAACAACCATTTAAAGGACTAGAGAATTATTTCACGGATTCCTCCTTTACTGTAATGAGTCCGACATCAATCATCGCTCATGGCACTGACAGCGTGAGGACGCCGATACCGGGCCGGGCTTGACTATAAAGGTGGTTTTGTTCTCAATGACATTGTACCCTTAGTAGTCAATCTTGACGAAGAGGATCTTCCATGAAAGTTGTAATTGGCGCTCGTCAAGAAGAAATAAAAGATGATTTAGAGTATTCATCGTGTCCAACGATGTAATGACAAAGTTGTATAATGACCCCAATTGCATATGCCATTCTGGGTCCCGGTAATACGTAAGTACCTTCGAGACTCATCCAAGACGACTTTCGCCGTCCAAGGAAGAGAGGCCGCAAGAAGGATTTAGTCTACGCAGAGGGGAGTTGACTCCCACGCCCAACTACTTCCTCGCAGACGGGTTCATGAAGATAAACCGAAACTTCATCTTTCCAGATATAGCCCGAAGCGCAAAGACCTCATGAAGAAGTGGGGTACGACTTTGCGCTGGGAGAAGGACTTTATTTTGGGCGGATCTCCTGCTCCACCCAAGGTCGCATATGTACCAAGGGAAAACCCGATAATTATTATGGATTCAAAAGGGGATTGGGATACGATCCTCTTCGAAGATGAGTGTTGTTGGTCGATCAATAACCGACCACCCAACCTAGATGACGAGTACTCATCCGACTCACGCTCGACTCGACGCCAAGATCGGCAAGATGTTCGGGGTTGATGTCCAACATGGCTACAAAGGGACCCCACTACACCGAAGAAGATGAAGAATTGCCAACATGGGAAGATCCATGGGTCCATCACCTCAACATGCAAGATGGGACCGGTTTGAGCAGAGGGAGCCTCCGATCAAGATGAGGTAGTCCAGATCAACATGGGTAATGAAGCACACCCTAAACTTATAAATATTAGCAAATGCCTTCCCCGTGAGGAAAAGAAAAGGTTGATCGCTTCTGTCGAGAATATATCGATGTTTTCACCGAGCTACGAGGACATGCCGTGGCTCGACCCCAATGTGGCAATGCAATCACCGACATTAAAGTGGATGCCAAACCCGCCAAACAAAGAATGAGACGGTTTCGCCCACGATTATGGAGGCAATTGTTGCGAAGTAAAGAAGCTCATAGCCTCGGTTTCATCCGAGGTTCAACATCCGGATTGGGTGGCTAATATCGCTCCGTGCTAAAAAGAACGGACGACGTAACTGTGGTCACTACGAGATCTGAATGCCGCATGCCCAAAAGACGACTTCCCACTTCCAATCACCGATGTGATCGCCGATAATACATGTGGATTTGAGCCAATGTCCTTCATGGATGGGTTCTCGTTACAACCAAATCAAGATGCATCCGATGACGCAGCACACGGCGCTCAACTCCTCTAGGCATCTTCATACGCCATGCCATTCGATCGAAGAATGCCGGGCGCCACTTACCAAAGACGCAATGACAAAGATCTTTCGTGATCATCTTCTAAGACGGTCGAATGTTACGCCGATGACTTGGTTGTGAAAAGTCGCGACAAAGATGACCATACCTGTGACTTGAGGACGGTATTCGACTCATGCGACTCATCAATTAAAGATGAACCCCACTAAGTCTTTCCTCTAATGTCCAAACGGCAATTCTCGTTTGTTGTTACCAACAAAGGTATCCACATTGACCCCGACAAAATAAAGGCAATCAATGAATTGCAACCCCAAAGAATCTAAGGGAACTCGAGGATTACGTGGACGATTAGCGACATCCGACGCCATCTCCAACCTCTTCGAAAATGTCACCATTCTCTGCTTCAACAAAAGGGGTGTCCTTTGTCCGATGACGCCAAAAGGCATTCAAGATATCAAAACATATCCGACTTAATCCTCCTGCATCAAGGTAATCGGGTCGGGTAAACCGTTTTGATTTATATCAAAGCGACGAACCATTCGCTGAGTGCTTTACTTGCGCAAGACGACGCACCACGGTCACGAAGCAGCGGTTTATTATCTAAGCCGAACCTTGGTGGGTGCGGAATCTCGCTACCCAATGACCGAAAGAGTGTCTCGCTACCGTCTTTGGCGATTCGTAAAATGCGACACTACTTAGTTGGGCAAACGATCTACGCCATTTCTAACGTGAAATCGCTCGGTGTTCATGACGCAGCCTCTATGAATTGGCGCTGGCGAAATGGGCTTTACTTTTGTCCCAAGATGACTTGCACTTCAAGCGCCAGGTCAATTAAGGGACAAGCCATCTGCGATCTTTTGGCGACCAACCCAACAAAGGATACTACCGAACTATTTGATGATCTACCGGATGAGACCCATGAGGTTAACACAACTCGCACCAACAGTGTGGCATTTATATTTTGATGGAGCGCCCCGAAGCTACCAATGTGGCGAAGCCGGATGTTCTAAGATCTCCACGAGTCGGAGTAGTCTTAGTTTCCCGAGGAAGCATGTCATGCCTCGCTTATTCATCGACCGAGCCCTCGCTTCTAACAATGTCAGCAGTACAACGCCTCATTGGACTTAGCTTCGCTAAAGAGTCGGGGTAGAGTATCTCGAAGCCTTCGGGGATTCCCAACTCATTGTCAAATAGACTCGCGGGACTATGAGGTCGAACCCGATTTAATCCCATACCATCGTCGCTATCGAAGTTAGCGGACTCGTTTGAAGGATTCTTCATCGTACATTCCGCCGTATCGCGCAGATGCATGCAAGCAAGATAGCGGTTCAACCCCCGAGATCGAAAGCAAATGGTCACGTGAGGACCCACCAGCTATTCATTCCTATTTATGATAGGGCGTAAAATGACGAAGGGTAGTCACTAAGGAAGTGTATGCAACCCAAGTCGGACTTGAGCCCCGAGATTGGCGCTTCCCTATTATTGACTACGCCTTGCACGCATCCCGCCGTAAGATATGAAGGAGCTGAATCAGTCCGTAGAAGAGCCAAGGTTCTTCTACAATACGGAAACCCAAACGCTTCATCGGCGTGGGTATAACGGTTTGCTACTCACGCTTTCAAACAAAGAGGCAGAGGAAGTTCTCCAAGAAGCACACGGAGGAGAATGCAAAGGCGCACTACCAGTCCTAAGCTCTATGATCGGATCGAAGGATGGGGTACTACCGGCCTACTATGGTCAATGATGCGGTCGCATATGCTCGGAAGTGTCACGCGGTACAAATACACGCCAACTACCGCATCAACCTCCGAGCAACTTCACCCGCCGCCACATCTTGGCCATTCGAGACATGGGGCATGGATGTGGTAGGCTCAAATTTTCCTCTCGGCCAAAGGTGATCGGTTTATCCCGGCGACACCGACATTCCAAGTGGGCGAGGCGATTCCCTCAAGGAGGTAAAAGCCAAAGAATGTAATTCGGTTCATCAAGCACCACGCCATCTATCGACACGGTGTACCAAGGCGGATCGTACATGATAACGGTCCCCGCCTATTAGCAATGCCTTCATTCGGTTTTAGAAATTAAGATCCAGATCTCTCAACTGCATAATCCCACCGCAAACGGATTGGCTGAGGCTTTCAACAAAACGATCATTAAAATTCTCAAGAAGCCGGTAAAAATAACAAACGCGACCGATGATAAACTCGAGAAGCACTCGGGCGATCGCATGACGATTCGCGACACCGATCGGGCTACCCCGCACTCTCCGGTATATGGGTGTGAAGCGCCCGCCTTGAAGTTCAGATTCCATCCTCCGATTGCTCTCGCAACCCAGATGACGACAGAGGAGCTACATCAAAAGCCAAGAACTCGAGATGCTAGATGAAAAGTGCTTGGAAGCTCAACAGCACATTGAGTTTTACCAAGCAAGGATGTCCAGGGCCTTCAACAAGAAAGTCCGACAAAGGAGCTTCAAGGAGGGAGACTTGGTCCTCGCTGCTCGACGACCGATAATTCTCGACTCCAAGAGGAAGGGTAAGTTTGAACCCAAGTGGGAAGGGCCATTTGTGATTGAAATGGTCTATTCCAATGGCGCATATCGCCTTATCACCCAGGAAGGCGATAGGCAATTAATGCCGATCAATGGGAAGTTCCTGAAGAAGTACTATCCTTAGTACCTTTAGGATAACCCGTTTTGGAGGGAAGTTCTTCTGAAATACTTTCCTGAGATAACCCTAATCCTTTCCTCCGAATTCCCCACCGATCAAACTCATTGACGGTGGGTCCACAAAATTTTCTCTGGTCCCTCCACCAGCAAAATTTCCCCCTTGACTTCTTTCAATAAGCAAGGGGTCCACAAAATTTTTTGATCCTCTATCAAAATCCCATCTTGATTCCTTTCAATGAACAAGAGGTCCACTTTCAAATTCGAGATCACTTTCGATGAGCAGAAAGCCTCCATCGCTTCCATTTCACCACGCCTCCCATGGCGGTAGTACTAAAATTGGAACACTCGATAAATGAGACTTTCAGATCGTGGCTAATCCTATAAAAGTGAAAACTACACGTATCTCTTCGATTCTCTGAGTGGAGATCCCACTCTTAGTTTCACCTTAAGAGATTCTCAAGTGGAGATCCCACTTTTAGTTTCCCTTTCTTGGAGATAGGATATAAAATCCTTCCTCTCCATCTTCCTGAGATAGAATATAAAATTCTTCCTCTCCAAGACTAAGAAACGTGATATAAAATCCTTCTTTTCTTATGTGCACTTGGGGTTCGCCTCTACCTGCATTAAAAGGAGACTCGAAATAGAATATAAAATTCTTCCTCTCCAAGACTAAGAAACGTGATATAAAATCCTTCCTCTCCATCTTCCTGAGATAGAATATAAAATTCTTCCTCTCCAAGACTAAGAAACGTGATATAAAATCCTTCTTTTCTTATGTTCACTTGGGGTTCGCCTCTACCTGCATTAAAAGGAGACCTCGAAATAGAATATAAAATTCTTTCTTTCCAAAGACTTGGAGACAGGATATAAAATCCTTCCTCTCCGACATCGGAAACGTAATATAAAATTCTTCCTTTCCCACAATCAATTCCATTCACCACCATCCGTTCTAGCCGCCCGGTCAAAAGAAGACACCAAGATTCATCTTGGGGTATTTTATCCCAAGTCTAAGAAGGGATAAAGCCAACGCCTACCACGCTGCGGGTAGTCTATTCCCGTGAAAAGACGGCTTCACGATTCAACATCGTAGCATTAAGTCTAAGAGAGTTTCATTCTTTTAGCACAACGCCACATGAACGGATTCGATAATCCGCATGCTAGCCGGTCCAAACGGTGATCGGTAAAGGCCAATCAAACCGTTGAGGGTCGGGTTGGCCAATAACCCGAAGTCACCGCCTAACAGCGGCCGGTTAGTCTTTTACCCGTGAAAAGTGACAAAGTCTATGTATTCAAAATCATAGCACCAAGTCTAAAAGAGTTTTATTCTTTTAGCACAACGCCACATGAACGGATTCGATAATCCGCATGCTAGCCCGGTTCAAACGGTAATCGGTAAAGGCAAATCAAATCCGTTGAAGGCTGAGGGTTTGCCAAGAATTCTATGAATGCTGTGACAGTGAAAATGACAAATCGCAAGTCACAACAACAATGGAACTACCGCCGACGATCGACTTCCGCAGCTGGTCCTCGGCAGCCCTTTGGTAGTAACCACCGCTATACCTAGCTTTGGAGGAACATCTTACCAATAGAAAAGAATTCATCAAAACCGCCAAATTGAGGATGAACTAGCTAACAGACTAGTCCCCTAATTAAACGGGATGGAGACTCAAGTGTTTCAGTGGGCTATCATAGAGAGCCGACCTCATTGCACCAAGAAATGGGATATGTCAACCTAGATGCATGGAGTCAATCGGGATGTACACAAGGGTCAATCATTGCTCCTATGTGGTCGGATTCATCGGTCCCCCGAGAGTATAGGGTCACAAAGCAACCATGCACCGCTTCTTTGATTTCGCGGATCGAGCCCTATCACAGGCACCTCCTCAAAGGAGACCTTAAATGCGGTCCCCGCAAGAAAACTCCCACCGAGGCACTAATAGTATACAAGTGAGCATTGATCTCCTCAAGCAAAGATATTGATCTTCAAAGGGGAAAGAGGCATCAATTTGCGCCTCGCCTCTCCAAGTTGTCCCTAGAAGTTTGAACAAGGAACCGACAAGTTACTTCATGGTCACCCGCAGCTTCCAACCACGACCAACGGATCAACTTAAGGCCAGACAATGAATGTAACCCATAAAGTGTTCCCTTTCCAATGGATCAAGAAATCCCCATGATGGTCGAACCCTCGAATACTCCAATAAGGAACATGAGTATAAACCGTTTCTAATTTATTGGAAAGTTCCCGAGGATAACCTAATTCTATTCCAACAAGGAGTAGGATTCTCCCACCGCGATACTCCAACTAGGTATACGAAGTCTAAACTATTTCCTATTTTGTCGAAGTTCCCGAGAATAGTTTTATATTCTTAAGGATAACTCGACAATCCCCAATTTGTTTCCACCGGGTTCATTTGGACAATTCGTTGTGATGAAAAATCGCCAATTGGAGGTTGAATTCGAGAGAAAATTTTGATGCCTGACAACGCCACATCTCGAAAATCCCTCCCATCGTGGTCACCCCGCAACGAGCATCACAAGAAGAGTTCACCAATCAAAGGATGAATCCTCAATATCCTCCCCGGGGTTTAGTCTTATGCCAAGCCATGCAAGGAGATTTCACCGATTCAAAGCTAAGTCTCACGGAATTGGATGAACAGCCGACGACAACTCACACACGAAGCTAAAAATAAGAAAATTCATTCATCGGCCATCGAAGTCAAGATTTCGACAAATGGTCGACAATAAATGCAGCACCGCGACACTTTTAGTTATCCTACAAAGCACCGATAGTCCGAAGAATCGGAGAGATCAAGATTTGAAGCCGCTGTGTCCTATTACACCGTGAAGGTGCGGGCCTATCACATCAAAGTATTTCGCTTCTTCTATAAAAGAGCGAGACCAAACACTTTGGAGGGGTATCTGTAAGCGTTGAAAATTGCCTATAAGTCCTCGAACGTAGCTCGTGATGACGAGAATAATCGACAAGTCATCCGATGAAGTAATGGCAAACCGTTGACGACACAACAAGTGAACGCAACGCAAACGCCTCTCAAGACTCTACGCAGAAGTTTTCGCGTTAGCATGGCGGGGGTCATAAGCAGCTGCCCCTTATGGTCCGGCAATACCGAAATTTTTGAAAAGAGCTCTCCTTCAACCGCCACCGATTCCGGAACCTTGGTGAACTGATGCGCCATGAGTGCGGCGAAGGGATAAACCCGACTTTGAAGCCTCAAATCAAGCTCGAAAACCAGCAGAGAGAAGCCACGGGCGCCGGTCAAAACCGAGACACCAGAGGTGTCTCGCCGCCGAGACACTCAGAGGTGTCTCGCCGGCGAGACACTCAGTGTCTCGGCCCGCCGACACCAAGGCCGAATGGGCTTTTGCCCGCCACCGCATCCGCCGCCGCACCTATAAATATGACGGCTAGGGTTTCATTTTCGGGTCGAAAAAAGGAGGAGACTCGCCAACTCTTGTGTGTGCCAAGGGTTAGAGAATTTCCAAGGAGAGGAGATCAAGATCTAGACTTGCGCTGGGGTGAGATCCGAGATCCAAAGTTTTCGTGATCCGCATCTACAACAACAAACCATCCTTTGGATCAAGCTTGGCCTTGATCCGAAGAAGAGTAACGAAGTTCGCTGGTCGATCTCGCTCACTACGCTGATTAGTTCCTTGGCGAATTAATCTCAGATTCGCTTAGATCTCGATCCGATCGATCTAAGAATTCCCACGTAAAAAGGAGGAATTTTTAGATCTAGATCCGCATCCGCATCTCGCTTGATCAACACTTGGGAAAGGAATCGCGGTGGTCCACGGAACACATCCCCAAGACAGCAAAGAATCCCACGCAGTTTGTGATCCGATAAACGGGTCCCGCTTGTTCACAAGGAGGAAAGTTGTAATTTTATCCTTTTCATTGTAAAAGCCTTATAAAAGGTGATTTTTATTTGAAACTCATTTGTAATCCCATCAAGGTAGAATGATTTCACCGATGAAAAAGATAATGACTTTTCCCGAGAACAATGGTTACTGCTCTAATATTTCAAATAATGTCCAACTGAATGAGCGGAAAATTTTGGGACTTAAGACTCATGATTATCACATCCTTCTTCACCAATTACTTCGGTGGCACTCCGTAACAACATGGCAGATGATGAAGTAACAAAGGTTATAATTGAATTCTGTGGTTTTTTTAAAAAGTTATGCTCAAAAGTTATCAATGTTACAGAATTTAAGGCACTAAAAGGAGAAATGAATGAAACCCTTTGCAAAATGGAGATATTCTTCCCTCCCTCATTTTTACGATCATGGTTCATCTTACACATCATCTTGTGGATGAGGCATTACTCGAGGTCCAGCTTAACTATCGTTGGATGTATCCCATAGAGAGGTTAGTTAAAATTGCATTATGTCCGCTACCTAACATGTAATTATTTTATCTTAATAACTAATAGTTATTACTGCTTTTTTAGATATTTGTTTCTTAAAGCATAATGCTAATCGGGCTCATCCGGAGGGTTCGATTGTTGACCGCTACGCTGCAAATGAATGCATGACTTTTGCCTCTAAGATATGCAGGTGGACATACAAACAATAATTCACAAATCGCAATAGAGATGGCATTTTTCATGGAAGTACCAAGATGAACAAAGACTACTCCAGATTAGACTTGAAACAAAGCTCATGCATTCAGATTGCACAACCTAGAAATCTTTGAAGATTATCGAAAGTAATTACATTAACTTTAATAAAAATGGTAATTTTTTAATTTAAAAATTAATGATCTCTAGTGTTGTATCAACAAATGACATTTGGAGGAGTTGCGCTAGAAATAACTGGTCGCCAAGACGGAATCAAATTGCCAAAATACATGAAAAATATTTTACCAATGGGTTGAAGCCAAGTAAGTTTCGTGTATTTTAATTTTTAATTAATTATGGAAAAAATTTTAGAATAATCTTTTAACGATCGCTTGTTATTATGTTCAACATTAGGTAGAGAGACAAATATTTGCCGGTTTGCCAATATCGAAGAGATAAGAATTCACACACACGCCCGCACTACACGCTTAAACAATGCAAATGGATATCATGTAAATGGGTGTTTATTTCAAAAGGTAGGGATTGAGGAGGAGAGAGTTACCCAAAACAATGGGGTGATGGTCGTCTTCTCTCAAGAATGTTATTCAAGTTCTATGCACTGAATCCATTACTTGGTGATGTAATTTATTATGGACAACTAGAAGATATCGTGGAGATATTCTATGCATGTGGTACAAAAGACGACGTAGTTATGTAATGTTTAAGGTTCGATGGTGTCATGCCGATAGAACAATGGATGCATATGGTTTTAATCTTGTAAATCTAGACAAAGAGATTTACCCGATTTAAAGTTTATGTTCGCAAAACAAAGCTACTCGGTGCTTTTATGTCAAAGATCCTAGGCAACCAAGGTTTGGGTCGATTGTATAAGGAACCGAGGACTCTTGTTCAACTTTCTCTTGATGAAAATGTAGAGGCTTCTGATGACCCAAATGAGCCTGAAGGAGAAGTTTTTCCTAATTACTCATATCCGCAAAATGTCAATTTTAATATGTATACTCCGCAAAATCGGTTTGATATCCGTAATGTTGGAGATTGAATGTAACTTATAATTTGGTACTTCTAAAATTTAAAGTATTAACTTTAAGTTTTAATGTATATATTTTTTATTTTGTCAATGCAATTATCAACATTCACCCGTTTTGCTTCCATGTTTTGAATAAAAAATTTAAATGAAATATATTATCAATTTAAGTTACAGATGAGCCAAAGGATAAAACGCGTAGGGGAAGTTTCCCGAGATCAAGCAGGTTCATCATCAGGTATAAATATTAATTTGTTTAAATAAATTGTGTTTGTGATATAAATATGCATATCGTATTTATAATTTTATTTATTTATGCAGGATGTCCTCATGACCTTCTCAAGTCCAAAGATTTCTACATGGATCCTCACCCATTGAAGGTATTAGTTTATTTAATTGCATTAAGTTCATTGAGAATTTATTTATTCATATCGTATTTATTATTTTCTTAGATATTATGGGACATATGCACATGCACCATCCATGAGTTCACCTCATCATCTGGATTCATCACCGATCTAGGTATTAATTTTCACATTTAAAGTCCATCGATCTTTTATATTCCATATAAATATTTGTTTCACATTTAATCTTGTAGATGATGATGGTGATGGATCTAGTGATGACGAGATCCGACACGAGTCTTTGTCTGATCTTCTCAGCGAGATTGAAAGTCTCCGTCCATGGACCCCACGTAGCCTCTATCCCCTTACGAGAAAAGCTATCGCATTGCAAAGAAAATGCGATAGGAATTATAAAAGAGGAGAGATGATATTAAAAGAAGGATCGTGTAATAAAGCGAGACTAGAAAAGGCGATGTCGATCGGTTGAGGGAAATGGGTAATTCAATCGTAAATTATTGAGATTTCATGATTATTTAATTATTTAAGTTTATAAAACATTTATTTCTCTCTTTGTCTTTGTAGGAATAAGGACCACGTGCGGACCGGTAGGCATGGCGATGATGAGCAAACCAAAGTACCTCCTAAAGGTTACGGGCCATTTTGGAGTGGAGGAAGAACATTCCGTTGGGGATTATGCCATCGATTCAATAATTTGATGGTGTTTAGTCGAGACCCTCACTCCATAAATATTGCTCATAGTTTCATGAACAATCTTGGAATGGCATAGAGAAAATATGGGAGAGGCTCATGGTAATTATTTATTATATTGCTTCTTTCAATAAATATTTATTTGATTATTTAAATAGTGTATGTTTTTTCACATGTAATTTGCAGAATCACTATTGTCTTGAGGACAACCTGCACTCTTGGGATTATGTAATGCCTAGAGTGAGCAAGATGCTTCGTGGGTGGAAGAGTAAACTCAAGCAAAAATATTTTACGAAATAACCGCTGATTGGAAGAGGATCCATCGCTTGATAAGAGAGTTCCTCCATATAATTGGATGACTCTCATTATCGAGTGGGAGAGTGAGAAAAAGGTGAGTTATTTTTAATTCATTATATTACCACCGCATATACTAAAAAAATACTTTATTTTGAAGGAAAAATGTTTGAAGGCATCGATAATCGTGGTGCAAAGCTATACGATCACTTTCTAGGAGTTACTCCCTATGCTCGGATCGAGCATAAGTATTTGTGTGAGAACCCAGATGATCAAATTATTAAAACTCAACTCATATAACTAGTTTTGTACAAGACTTGAATTAATTTGGAATTTAATATATCACAGATCTTGACCATGCCGCCAACCCTTCTTGCTAGAAGAGCTTATACACCACCGAGGGCTACGAGGGCCACGAGAAAGATGAAAAGGTGAAGAAAATTAATGAAATGCATGTAAGTATAATAAGATTAATTTCATTTTACACTTAAGTATTTCTAATTAAAGTTCCTAATTTATTTTTTTATCGCTATACTATTCAGCGGCACTGGAAGCTTCACAAGAGTTTGTCTTGTCCCGCACCTCCGCCTCGTGGCATAGAGAACACTTCGGATCCTAACCGCATGACCATAGAGCGATGGAGGGAAGTTGTCGATGGAGCATATGGTTCTAGACCAATCAAGAAAGGGAGGGTGCCTTTATCTAGTGCAAGAGTTAGGGCATTCACCACTAACAAGACTAAAGCTAGCAAGGCCCGCGGACCTCGAAGGATCATGTGAGACATCATACGTCGTGGGTAAAATCGACAAGATTTATTGGACCATTTTGAACCCTCCATGGCTTTGCAATTTATTCCCCTTATTACGCGCGAGTTAGGGGGTGCGCAATCGACACAGGATGTTGTTCGCCTCATTGAGTGTCGGTCCTTGAAGGAGATTCTTCCCGAGCCTATATAATGTAGCTATCACTAAGTTAGCGCTTATGAGCATGGAGTTCCTGGTGGTGGAGAGGTATATATGACATAACATATATGTATTTATTACGATTTTGTTGAAACATACTCTTAGGTTGACTTGTATTCTTTTCAGGTTAGAGGAGGTACTCCTGTAGGGAGAAGCAAAGACGATACTGCTTCTAATGCACGCTAATAATAGGGACTAATTAATGAGGAGTGAGTGAGACTTGTTATTGTATTTATGTACTTTTAGATCGTGTTAAGACATGTTATGACTTTTGAATTTATTATATTCGATATTTTATTGCCTAGTAAATGAATATTGTTTGAGTATGGGGGATGTATTATGATTGGATTATTGGATGAGTATTGTTTGATAATGTGGATTGGTGGATGATTATGGATGAGTATGTATTTTGAATGTGAATGTGAATTTGAATTGTGATTGATTTTTGATATATATTGTGATTGGATTGATGTGGATACAGGTTATATGTGTATTCCCGCATGGGGCAATTACAACAAAATAAATTTTTTACGTGCACATGAACATTGGCGACGGGTAACCCTTCGCCAATGTACATAACATTGGCGACGGGTAACCCTTCGCCAATGTATATAACATTGGCGACGGTATATCCGTCGCCAATGTATATTGGCGACGGGTATATCCGCCGCCAATGTTTCAAACATTGGCGACGGGTAACCCTTCGCCAATGTACATAACATTGGCGACGATCGTATCCGCCGCCATGTATATTGGCGACGGGTAACCCTTCGCCAATGTATATAACATTGGCGACGGGTATATCCCGTCGCCAATGGTCCCGTCGCCAATGGTCCCGTCGCCAATGCTCATTGGCGACGGTGACCCCATCACCAATGCTTATTGGTGACGGATTTATTGGCGACGGTTCAGAGCCGCCACCAATGTACATTGGTGACGGATTTATTGGCGACGGGTATATCCGCCGCCAATGCCCCGTTTTTTACTAGTGACATATTTGAGAAATATAAACAACAACAATATGCACAAATACACTTTTATGCAAAAACAAAGCTCTCCCTACATTCATGCATTCGTGAAAAGTGTAATCAAGCATAGGTATTATAAATCCCTCAGTCCCCAAAAAAAAAAACAGAAATGCATCGAGTGTTTCAAAAATTTTTAAAAAATCAAAAACATGAAACTATTTAAATAAAACTTCACTCATGCAAAGATCATCAAAATTTCAAATTTCACCACCTAATTCTCCTCCTTTTGTTATTAGCAAAAGTAAAAAAAACTCACCAATGGATATATTGCAAACAAGAAAAATTCAAATAAAAATTATCCAAAAGGTGTATGGGAGAGAAAAGAATCTTGGTGCACACAAAAATTTATAGAGAAATAGCACAGAGATTAAAATTTAATGACAAAACACATGAATATAGGAGAAAACACATTAAAAAGCAATGCACAAAAGATTAAATATCAATGTAAAGTGTGTAAAACAAATAGTGAAAAAACTTATACTAGTTCATTGGACGATTTCGTATGTCAAAGTGAATATTGAGCATCTAATAAGACTTGAACAATCTTAACCTTAGATTCTAGGACTAAAGTGTCGTACTATCACCTCAACCATATCGATTTAGGAGGAAGAATGATTGTGTTTGGCGGTGACTCACACCATCTCTAAATATAACATATATTCAAGATAGGATGCGCCCTTTGAGATATGCACAAACACAAACCACAGTATGAGTCTTTAACCATATTTTAATGAATACACTCAATTTTCTGTACATTTCATAAGAGTGTGGATCTTTGATCATCTTTTAACAAATACACTCTTATAATAAATATTTTGATAAATGACTTTTGTACATATAAAGATAAAGATTTGTGCATTGGCTAAGTCAAGAATGAGCTAAAAAATACTTGATATAACCAAAAAATATCTATAAACAAAACATAAGACTCTCGACCACTATTTTATATAATAAAACATGATAAGTATAGAAATAGGTGTGTGAAATTACTGCATGGAATATCTCATGTAAACAACGGTCGTGTAATCATCATTTGGTCATTGTGTGCAAAAATAAATATGTATAGATTGAAAAATCATATGTGATCATGTGTGATATAATCAAGCCTATATACCAAAAAGATAACATCATCTGATCAAACTTGTAAAGGCATATACATAGGCTTGTCAAATTTTTTTTAATTTTCAAAGAAAACAAAAAGAAACAAGGAGAATTTTTGTTTTATTTTTGATAAAAATAAAAAAGAAAAAATATAAAATGAATCTAAAAAGAAAAAATATAGAAAAATCAAGTAAAAATAAAAATCCAAAATATGTATATACAATAGGAAAATGTTATAAAATATACCTTTACTTATCCCTTTGAGAGGATTTGTTGAAACAAACGTTTATGCAAGTTGTGCTTTTGCATTAAATCCTCGCTTGCATAATGAGATCATCTTTTCATGTATCAGTAACTTCTCATCCCTTTGTTCTTTTTGGTTAGACTAAAAAATAGATACTTATCTTTTGAATATGCCTTGAGCAGCCAAAACGGATGTTCTCTTACTCTTTAGCCTTCCTGCACACCTACAGAAAAGCAGCCAAAAGATGTGACCTAGGTATCCACATAGATCCACATTGGTTAGCAATTATACCTTGTGGTACCCAAATCTGATTAACTATTTTAACTCTATTGTGCATGCGACAATTCTTTAAAACATGACACATTCTACCACATAAAGTGTAAATAGTAAAAGATGCATTTGAGATGGGTGCAAAAAGAGTTAAGTTATTTCCTCTTACAAAAAATAGTTAAAACTTTTTATGTTTTTCTGAATATGAATAACCAAGTTTAGTTTTAACTTTTACAAATCGTTGATTAGAAAGGGTCATGTTTAAACCTTTGGAATCCAATAAAATTCTTTTCACGATCTTTTCCAAATCAATATTTATGGACTTAAGTTATTTATTTTCTAAACTATAATAGTACATCTAGTTTTAAACTTTCTTTGTTCAAGACAACTCACATAAAAGTTTATTTACCCTAACAACTAATTTTTAAATTTCACTTGATTTTTAGTTAGTTGCTTGGATAAATCATAGTTCATGTCTCTATACATGGAACATTGTATGTATTCTAAGAGGTATTTTCACTTGTATTGTTAGATGTATTCAATTCTAAAAAAGATTTTTAATTTTACCACTCAATAATTTATTATCATTCTTTAAATTTGAATTCACCATTTTAACAATTTTATATTTTTCAGCAAGTTTTGCAAATTGACCCAACATTTTATTATATTTAGAATATAAATCATCGTATGTAAGGTATACCTCACTATCAGAGCTCTCGTGTTCGGATTCATCCGAATTACTATCTTTAGCCATGAGATAGCATTGTGCTCTTTTATCATCATCGCTCGAGCTACTCTCCGACTCGTTCAATGTAGTCACTTTGGAACTTTTATCTTTTCCTTTATAATTATTTTTGTTTTACGGGTAATTCTTTCTTAAGTGATCGGGTTTTCTGCACCGAAAATGAATTAGTTTAGTATCAGAATCACTAGAATAATATTTTCTTACCTTGCTTGTGTAGTGATCCTATTTTTCTTGCAGAAATTTTTGACCATCCTTTGATTTGAGGAAGGATTCGCAGCCTTTAACAATTTGATCAACATGATTATTTTCATTCTCGGAGCTTGAGCTTAACTCTATCTTCTTTTTAGATCTGAGTTTCTCTTTTTTAGCCTTCAAAGCTAACGACTTCTTCTTGGTGTTATCTTATGAATCATCTTCTCTCTCTTTTAATCATACTTCATAGGTGAGAAGATTCCATACAAGATTCTCAAGAGCTAGTTCAGAAAAACATTGTTATCCTTCAATGGCCATTACTTTTAGTTCCCAATCCCTAAAAAGACAATGAAGAATTTTTCTCACAAGCTCCTTGTTATCATACTCCTTCCCCAAAGCTTTGATTTATTCACCATGTCCATGAATCGGGTGAACATATCCTGAATACTATCCGAGGCCTTCATCTTAAAATTCTCATACTTACTCACAAGCATTGTAAGTTTTACCTCTTTCACCTGTAAAGTTCCATCGTATGTAACTTTTAGAGTTTTCCAAATTTTCTGTGTAGTAGAATAATTTAATTTTCTGTGTAGTAGAATAATTTGACAGACGATTAAATTCTTCAATTGTTAAAGAGTATTTTCTGTAAAGATAGTAGATTCACTATAGCCATTCTCTACACTACTCCAAACGTCATAATCAATGGACAATAAAAAAAACTCTCATACGCACTTTTCAATAGGTGTAGTTTATCCCATCAAAAAGCGGGAGTCAGTTAACTGCACGTCACTTAAGAAAAGCCTTTGCGGTGTCAAAAGAGATATCTCTACCATAGATTATGAATCCTAGATATGGGTAACAAGGCACTAATACCACTTACGGATCTGAGATGCAAGTTTAGAGGGGAGGGGGGGTGAATGGAGTTGCTATCATTTTTAGCTAAAATCACAAAATATGCAGCGGAATAAATAAAATAAAAGTGATCAATGATAAATAATCATAAATAATAACCAACCATGAATACGCAAAATTTTATAGTGGTTCGGATAATAATCTTACGTGCACTCTTCTTTCTCAAGAAGGGGCTTCCTACTATCCCAAGAGTTCTCTTGAATCACAACCCTACCAAGGCTTACAAAGGTCGTGACTCAAATCTATCCGAAACCAGTCGTCTAATCTAACTCTCTACAATGAGTAAATATCTAGCCCTAGCTAGTCCCGACCCTCAATTAACACCAGCTTGAGTACGCCGTAGAAACAAGTTTGAAATACAACCAATCAAACACAATTAAGCTTAGAAAATATGAAAGATATTACAGCCCTTTTGATAAACAAATCATCCTTCCATGAATCAAAGTGTAGCATAATAAAGAACGGTGTTCATAATGAATCCAAGGGCAACTCTCCTCGTTGAAATGATCCGGACATGTTGTACGCGATGATAAAGAGTTTTTCGAAGCTCCGGGGTTCAAAACCTTTAATATAAGCTCTTCTCAAATCGAAACTCTAGAACTCTCCATTTTATCTATCTCTTTCAATGAGATATAGCCTCCGATAGGTCAGGAAAGAGATATTCTAAACGTGGTAGAGTTTGGAAATCAAAAGGAATGACGAACGACTGTGATTAAAACTTAAAATATACAATTAGTCGACTTTACCATCGATGGGTTCCTGCAAACCATCGATGAGTTGAAATCCTATCTCGAATTTCATCAATCGGTTAATCCTATCTCGAATTTCATCAATCGGTTCCTATAGCCATCGATGACATCATCAACCATCGATGAGTCCTCACGACCATTGATGGTTTGATGGTCAAATCGCCTTCGAAATGATTTTCACATTGTTTCGCCAAGTACACGCCTTATACATGTATTCACCTATACTATATCATCTCAAACATTTATTAGTATCAAAGAAGAGTTTGTTATTACTCAAACAAGAGATATTGTACGAAGTACATCCTAATAAATTATGTGGTTCATTTTCTCTGTATGCTAGTGATATTGGTTCATAGTATTGTATAAATCAATCTCGAACTTGAAAAGGTGTTGACAATTATAACAGATTCCATTAGTAGTGAAGTGTGAGGAGACAATAATCTCCATCACATTTTGAAAATTTCAGACTTTAATACCATTTGATGTAATGAAAGTTTTAGATATCTTTGACAAATTTTGAGAGAGATTGAGGATTTGATTTGTCGTTCTATTTGTCTGATTGTGTTTGTCAAGAGAGAGAAGATGAAGATTATCGGGTTTGGATTCTCATATGTTGGGGAAGAAGATGAGTGAAAATGGGTTTGGGTTTTCATTAAATGGATTTGAGTTTGCAAGGACTTAATAGGTACAAATTTAAAGGTTGTGGATTTGGGTGTGAACTGAGGGGTATAACTGTCCATGCAAGAAAAAAGCTATAAAAAAAATAGAATATTCTCCATCTAATAACACCAACTAACTAGAGGAACTAATATCAACATATTAATGTGATTTGGGGACTAACACCAAAATATAAATATTTAGGGACTAATATCAAAATACTAATGATTTTAAGGGACTAATATTGAAGTTTTGGATATTCTCCACTGTAAAAACTAGTGGAGGGACCACTAATTTTAATCACAACCATTGATTCTCTAATTGATGGTTATGATTCATTTTAAATTTGACACTAATCATACCTCCATGAATTACACTCATTCCTAATTTGTACTCAGAGAAAAACATAACCATCCACTAAAGAATCAATGATTATAATAATTTAATGGTCTCTACTACATTTTTATAGTGGAGAGGGTCTAAAACTAATATAGAAAACCCCTAACAGAAAAGCTATGTTTTTTACTTTACTATGGTACACAAGGAGGTAAACAAGCATGGGACAAATCCATGCAAATCACACTCAAACATGAAACATTAAACAAAAGAGTACAACTCATCCTCACATGCTCTCTCTCCAATTTATTACTTACTCGACACACTAAGGGGTGTTTGTTTCAAATTTTTGGGATTACAAGTTTATGGATTTGAAGTGTGGTGTTTTTATTTTTGATTCCATAACTTTATTTGTTTCAAAGCAAATTTTGAGATGCTTTAGCATTTGAGATCCCAAAATAATAAAATACAAATATATTTTGAGAGGTTTTAGCATTTGTGAAATCCTCTTCAAGAGAGGATTTCACAAATGCTAAAACCTTTCAAAATATATTGGTATTTTATTGTTTTGGGATCTCAAATGCCAAAATTTGCTTTCAAACAAACAAAGTTATGGAATTCAAAAAATCAAAAACACTCCACTTCCAAATCCATAAACTTGTAATCCCAAAAAAAATTTGAAACAAACACCTCCTAAGTATATGGGATTGAGAGCCTTAAAACAAGTAGCAAATCATCAACCGCAGATAGTGGGATTGGCAACAAGGTAGGCTTCAGCAGCCTTGCTAGCATTTATCATCATCTCTTTTCCCTTTGCAACCTCATCAGTCGTATCAACTCAGGGGAGAGTTTTGTAAGTACCCTCAAGCTTAACTACACGTCCGCCATTGCTCGATGGCACGAGATTGAAATGAGAAGAGGCTGATTCAAGCTTAGTACCGAGATCACCACCTTCAATTACTCTACTCTTGCACTCAAAATTGGCCTCGTCTATGAAGTCCAAGCACTCCTTAAGGTAGGGCAAGGGCATTGCTGCACATATATATTTAGAAACAAAATAGTTAAAACTAAGGCAAATAAGATAAAAGACTATTGATTTAACCTGAAGTGAAATTGATTTGCTTAATGCTACCCACACCACCATCAACTTCAACAACGCTAGCGCTCGACACAATTTCAAGTAGGATCTTAGGTGCGAGGTTGTACCATTCCATCATTGCGGCCTTGAAAACGCGAGTAGCCGAGACTGACGACTTGATCTCTGATGGCGGTAGAACTCATATTGCTTTAAGTTTGTAAAAGAAGCTAATTTGCTTAATAAGCTAGATGAAGAAGTTTTTGTTAGGATGTAGTTTGTACAGTCGCTCTTGTTTGAGTAATAACAAACTCTCATTTGGTACTAATATTTGTTTGAGATGATATAGTACAGGTGAATACAGGTATAAGACGTGTATGAGGCGAAACGATACAAAAATAAGCACAAACATTGATTCCAATCATCGTACCATCAATGGTTAGGGAACCATCGACGGGTACGAGGTAATCGATGTTTTATAGCAACAAATAGTAGAATTTTAGAGATAGGATTTTAGCTCATCGATGGTTCATAGGAACCCATCGATGGTGCTCAGGGACCCATCGATGGTCGTGAGTAGCCATCAATAGTTAAGTCAGCTAATTGTAGAATTAATGATTTAATCACAGCTGTTCGTCATTCCTTTTGATCTCCAACTTCTACCACATTTAGGATATCTCTTTCCTGGTTTATTAAAGACTATATATGATTGAAAGAGATAAATAGAGGAGAGGAGTTCTAGGGTTTTGATAAGAGCTTTAGGGTTTTGATTAAAGAAGATATTAGATTGAACGTTTTGAACCCCAAAGCCTCAACAAACGCTTTCTCGTCGCACTCAACATCTTCAGATCATCTCAGTGAAGAGAGTTGCCCTTGATTTCATCATCTACATCATTCTTCATTAAGCTTCACTTGGATACATCGAAGGACAGTTTGTTAATAAAAAAGGGCTGTAAGATCTTTCTTATTTTATGTGCCTAAACTGTATTTATTGGTTTGTTTCAAGCTTGTTTTTATGACATACTCAAGACGATATTAATTGAGGGTTGGGATCAGCTAGGGCTAGGTGTTACTCATTGTGGAGAGTTAGGTTAGACAATAGTTTCGGGTAGATTGTAGGGTGCGGTCTTTATAAGCCTACTGAATTGGGTTGTGATTCAGGAGAACTCTTGGCATAGTGAGAAAGCTGCTTCATGAGATAGAAGAATGGATGTAGGATTGTTATCGGAACCACTATAAAATTTTACATGTTATTGATTGGTTATTTTTTGCTTTTATTTTATCTATTCGGTTACTTATTTTATATTTTTATCGAAAAACGATACCAACCCTATTCTAGGCTTGCATCTCAGATCCAACAATTTTTGATGGAAGATGGGTAAGTTATGGATAGGCTTTTATATATGTGGAGTGATAACTACAACTAATATGAAATGTGCTTGTATAGGGTCGCTAGCTCACCTAACCATTCAAAGATGACTAGCCTTTTTCCCCCCTCCAATTTTTAAGATGAATAATTCGAAGATTAATCGCCCTCATGGTTTCTATCTTAGAATTATTATCAATGAAGCTCCATCACTCACAATTATTAATAGGAAAGGACATACACGTCAAGGCAGAATTTTAATTATGTATTTTATTTATTGATCTTATATATAACATGCTGACGATGCACATATATATATATTACTTTTCTTGTTCTTGGCCCGCTCTTTATTGCGACTCATTAGCCCTACAATCTCCACAAAAGATTAACGGAGTGATTACTGGCTTGATTGGCTCTCTTAGTTTTAGGTAAACCACGTTAAGAACTTAGAAAAATGGATTTGATATAAATATGTCCGGACCTCATTCAACAAAAAGAAAAGCGTAATTAATTAGGTCCAATTAGCAATGAACCTCCATCAATCACAATTGTAGATATCTCAAATGTGATACATTAACAAATCGCTCATATGAGTTATACAGGACCAACTAAAAGGAGTGGATTTTTTTACTTTAAACTATGGAGAATGATGAGATCATCAATATATAGGAAGAATTCGTGCGGACAAATTCTCATATGAGGAGTCACATTTGCCTGCCTCCTCATCGTAGTTGTCTATTTGAAACTCCAATTGTAGACCTATCATTAAGGAGTTGAGTTGAATGCTTAGCTAGTGATAGTCTCGAATCACAATTACGGGTTTGAACCCGCGTTGTACCTAAAACCAATTGATTAGCCCCATATGGACTGCAGAGAGAATTGGGTACCTAAGTAAATAAGATTTGATTCATAATTTTACTTGGGTTTCCTCTTCTTAAACAAACTGATTTTCTGTTACAATACTAATTAACCCAGATTTATGCACATCTTTTAGATTGAGCCTTAGGAAGATTTTAACAGTTGATATTTGAGCCTACATATGGCTTGCTATAGCTAATGTTTTTCTTCATAATGATCCATTTAATTAATCTCAATCATAGAACAACGAATCAATAGTTCTACTACAAAATCAAAGAGTCAGTGGACAGGTACTAGTATAGGCACCGTCAACATGTAGATAATCGAATAAACTATCAAAATTCTAGAAGCCTTGGCATGTGTTTCGTTTCCTACTACTTAATCTTGTTATTATATTGTCCCATTCAGCAAGATACTTTTCAATTTGCAAATAAATCTAACCAAAGATTAAAATATATCGCAACAACGCTGGCCATCTTTGAATGGTTCTTCTCATCTGCACTGGAGACCGATGCACCTTGGATACACATGCACCCTAGCTACCACTCCACATCTATAAAAGCCCATCCAGAACTCACCCATCTTCCATCAAAAACTTCTCATATTGTTAATTGACAAAATTAGGTGTTTTTTACAAACTTAAGGCAATATGAGTTCTAGCACTGTCAGCCATGAGATCGAGTCCTCAGTCTCAGCTGCTCGCCTTTTCAAGGCTGCAATGATTGAATGGCACAACCTCGCTCCTAAGATCCTGCCTGAAATTGTGTCGAGTGCTAGCGTTGTTGCAGTTGATGGTGGTGTGGGTAGCATTAGGCAGATCAATTTTACCTCAGGTTTAATCATTAACCCCATCTTAATTAATTGAAAATGTACTATTATCAATTCCATTAGTATCAATTGATCTAATTCTATGTGCAGCAATGCCCTTTCCCTACCTTAAGGAGCGCTTGGACTTCGTAGACGAGGCCAATTTTGAGTGCAAGAGTAGCCTAATTGAAGGTGGTGATCTTGGTACTAAGCTTGAGTCAGCCTCTTCTCATTTCAAGCTCGTGCCGTCGAGCAATGGTGGATGTGTTGTTAAGCTTGAGGGTACTTTCAAGGCTCTCCCTGGAGTTGAAACGACCGACGAGGTTGCAAAGGGAAAAGAGATGATGACAAATGCTATCAAGGCCGCAGAAGCCTACCTTGTTGCCAATCCCACTGCCTACGCTTGATGATTCATGCTTTGCGTTGAGTCTCTCAGTCCGGTACAAGTTGTCGAATCAGTAATAATATGGAGAGATCTTGTGTGCCTGAGTGTTTAAGGAGCTTTGTTTAATTCTTCATGTTTGAGTGTGATTTGTGTGGAGTTGCCCTATGCTTGTTCACTTCCTTGTTTGCAATAATAAAGTAAAAACATGCCCTTTCTATTTTACTTTTTACCATTTCTTTTTGGATTTTCTATCAATATATAATCATAATTTGAATCAGATTAGATTCTCTATAAATAAGTTGATTGTGGGGACTCGTCTTGAATGAAAGTGAAGATAAGTCTGATAGACTAGGATAGGGCAAGTGCTAAAAGTTGGAATAAAACCTATTAGCAACACAACTGATAATACTATAGACTGTGTACAACTAGGTCACGATTCCACTAACAATTAATCTATAATGACTTAAGTTAATCTCAAACCCTAATCCCACTCTCTTTGTCATTTATGTTCTCTCTTTTATATAATCTTAATTGGCGGCCAAAATACATATTAATATGACAAGGTTTTCATCTTTTAGGCCAAATTTACAACCGTATTAACATTGAATTTAATTTTTCTTTCTGAAATGGATCCCATTGAAACACTCACCAATGGGCATTAATGTATCGCATAAGTGATAAACCTCAAAATCTACCAAGGGAGCTCTTCGAATCCTCGAAGAACGATATCTGAATCCACGAAGAACTTCGAATCCATGAAGAAAAATAATATAACCATTCTTCTTAAACGTAAAAATAAAGCCAACTCTAATAGGAATAGAAATTCATAAAAGAAAAAATTCACAACAACCTAAAAGACTCCCCATAATAGAGGAAATAAATTAGTCCAAATTGAATCAAGATTGAATTTGTCTCCTAACCTAAATAGACTATAACTTTATTACTAAAAATAACTAAAAGATCTACCAAAAATGGGTACTGCTCATAAGATTTTTGGAATCTGGCAATCTGGTTGACTCTGTCCCATCAAGATAGGCGATTTACGTAGATGATATATCAGAATCTGCTTTCTGGATTGGGAGATATGGTCGATCTTTGCGTACAAGTCAATAATGCATATATATTTGTGTTTGGCTCGTGATGGTCCTATTCCTCCATGAATTTGTTTATTATGCATCCTACATTAATCTCCCCTTGTTGAAAGATGCTCGACCCCAAGCTTATATTTATTTAAATAGTAGCTTTCTTAATTAAAGAACTTTTCTTTTCCTGCGTCGATCAGCTTCCGCCTTGTACTTAGCATTGTTTTTCCATATGTTCTTTCAACTTTTCTGCTAGGACCTCTTCTGCATTAAACTTGTCTATGAATCTTTCTCACACCACGTGTACATGACTTGCGGCATGTGAGTCTGCAATTGACTTGAAAAACTTCTCCAAATCTTTTCCTTGTTACTTTTCATATTCTAGTGCCGGAAGTATCATCTCAACTTAATTTATTAAAATTATTGACAATCTTCGCTTCCAAAGAAGAAAAATTTCCCTCATACTACATACGCAATTCTTTCATCTCCCTTGTCTCGGGCCCTCCACCAAGCAAGTCACACATAGCCTTGCTCTCTAGTGTCTTCTTCTAATCCATCACAATCACATCAGTAGATGTAATATTGCTCACTATAGCTTTAGGAATTTCATGCATACTATCCATCTTCACTATCATATCACCATCAGTATCAGGAATCTCATGCATAACGAGGATTTGCACCTTAGGAGAAATTTTGGCAAATGCAGACTCTTCTTTCCAAGTAACAACAAAGTCATAGACCTCTTCTTATTGCTTCAAGTATTCTGCTAAAGCCTCGTTGTCTACCACCAAAAATTTTTTCTTATCAGTAGTCTCCATCATGGAAGGCTCCTTTTCTGTAAGAGGCATGAGTGAAATTTGACGTCCATCCTTCTTAAAGATATAAGCATTATTTCTTCTCCTGTGGGTAGCACCAACATCAAACTGTCACGTCCTGCCTAAAAGCATATGACAAGCATCTATCTCTACCATATCACATAGCACCTCATCGACATAGTTGCGACCAATGGAAAAAGGCACCCGATACACCTCATCGATATGCACATCATTGCCCTTGTGAATCTAGTCGATCTTGCGGGGAGTTGGGTGTTTCTCTGTCTTCAAATCTAATTTCTCTTCTATATGCCGAGAGACAAGATTCTTGCTACGGTCGCTGTCAATGATAACATCACAAGTCTTCTGCATCACGGTGTATCTTATGCGGAATATACTATGCTTTTGAGGTGGTTCTTCTCTCTTTGTTGCTTATTCAGTGTTCTTCACAACACGAGGGTCTTACTTATGGGTGGATTGGGGCTGCTTAATCTCTATATGATTATAGTTAGAGTGTGAACTTGGATATTTATTGAACACATAATAATAGGTAGGAAGGAAATGAGCTTTCAAAAATTTCTTCATCTTCATCGGCGATCGGATTTTTTGCTTCTATTAACGGGCACATTCGTCACATAATGACTGCCATTAAAAGATGCTTTACTCTTAAGTTGGTAGATTACTCCCTTAACTTTCTAATCTTCTATGATTCCCAAGTATCCATAAATCTCTCCACCTCATCAATCTAATCAAGAAAATTCTCTACATCGAGTTTTCCATTGAAAGACGATAAATCAGCCATCATGTTTTTAATAACATAGATATCCCATCTTGAGTAGTCTTGATGACCACGATTTCAGCACGGGACTTCATACTCATCGATGTTGCTTTTGAATTCTTTCTATAAAGTCCGATAATGCCTTTGGTGACCATCAATACAATCTCAAACTCTTCCCAGGTTTAGATGCTCCATTGCCAATGCAAATCGGTCTGTGTGAGTCTTAATTTGAGTTCAGGTGAAAGGGGCTTCATCACCTGCAACTGGATCGAAAACAAGGCTCTAATTCTAATTAACATAGCAAAGAAGTGATAAACCTCAAAATCCACCAAGGGTGCTCTCTGAACCCATGAAGAACGATCTCGAAATCCAAGAAGAACTTCAATCCACAAAGAAAATAATATAATAGGAATTTATTGGTAAAAGTGATCTTTCCATAGGATTTACAATCATTCTTCTTAAATATAAAAACAAAGCCTAGTCCTAATAAGAATAGAAATTCATTAAAAAGAAATAATTCAAAACTACCTAAAAGATTTCTATAATAAAGAAAACAAATCACCAAAATTGAATCAAAATTGAATTTATTTCCTAACCTAAATGGAATCTAACTTTATTACTAAAATAACTGAAAGCTAACTATTTTCAGATTTCTGCAAAAAATGGGTACTAGTGATGAGACTTAGAAATCTGACAATTAGGATGGCTTTGTCTCGTCGAGATAGATGATTTAATATATATAATATGTCAGAATTCTCCTTCTAGATTAGGATATATGGTTGCTTCTTTGCGGGCAAGTTAATAATGTATACGTATCGCATTTGGCTCGTGATGTTCCCACTCATTCATGAATTTATTTGTTATATGCATCCTACATCAGGCATCATCCTATGGTCCCTAGCTATATGGTATGGGACTTCCAACATAGCAGTTACCACCCCTCCTCAGACCTATTGGAAATATAATTTTAAACCTAAAGTTGTGTAGTAAATAAGTTTAGGAATAAATCTATTATATGTTTAAATAAAGTTTTTAATTGCTTAGTCAAAGTCTAGCACCTACATGAAAGGCTAGCTAATGTTTGTAATATTAAGCAAAGCAAAAGCAAAATAAAAGCATAAAGCAAAGACATACAAGTAAAACATTTCTTACATGTTTGCTTCCTCATAAGTTATAAAAGTCGACCAAACTTTCACAAAATAAAAAAGCTCTATAGTGGATTAGAGCTGAAAAATGGTATCAAAGATAGAAAATCCTTCTATCAATGGCCTCAAACAACGTGTTCCAACCTCAAATTTCAAAGTTGAGCAGAGGCAACGTTGACAACTGGTGCATAAAAATGCGAGTGCTACTTGCTTCTATAGACGTGTGGGAGCTTGTACAAGATGGCTATAAGGAGCCAGAGTGACCAGAAAAAGTAGCAACTATGACAAAAGAATTGAAGTATCAGCTAAAGAATTCAAGAAAGAGAGACAATAAAGCATTGTTCACCATCTACCAGGTGTGGAGGAAGCAACTTTTGAGATTATTTTAGCAGCTCGAACATCGAAAGAAGCATGAGAGCTTCTACAGAATACCTATCGAGGAGTCGATTAGGTAAAAAAAAAGTCTGACTTCAAACTTTACACAATGAATATTAAAGTTTGAATATTAAAGATCTTGAATTGTTTGTTGAATATCATTCAAGAGTTATGGTGGTTTTTAATTAGCTAAAAAGAAATAGTGAACTAGTAACAGATGTTAGTGTGATGGAGAAGATTATTCGCTTTCTACTTCCAAAGTTTGATTATGAGGTTCCAGCTATTGAGGAAGCATATAATTTTGAAGATATGTCAATAGATGAGTTGATGAGTTCTCTTCAAGTCTATGAGAAACACATGCAGTGAAGATCATCTTCGACAACAATAGGCCAAG
Source organism: Asparagus setaceus (assembly GCA_012295165.1). NCBI lineage: Eukaryota > Viridiplantae > Streptophyta > Magnoliopsida > Asparagales > Asparagaceae > Asparagus > Asparagus setaceus. The sequence continues at coordinate 71,322,140 of CM022702.1, forward strand.
CATTAGAGTCAAGATTGATTCTAGGTAGCCAAATAGGTGGTCGTGGAAGTACAACTCCACAATAGCGTGATCATGGTAGAGGACAAGGCCGATGTTGAGGTTTTAATCACCAATATGATCAAGGAATGAATAATAATGGCAATCGTGGTAGAGGAGCTACTAAAAGATGATTTACTCTCGAATGTAGTACAATTATAATAAGTTTGGACACTATGTTACAGAATGTTAGAATCGATCTCTTTATCGAGGACAACAATCAAACTTTGCAGATGCTGTAGAAGTAAGTCCAACTCTCCTTCTTGCACATGAGGAGGAGACTGACCAAAAGAACGTGTGGTTTCTTGATTCTGGGGCAAGCAATCACATGTGCAGGAGAAAAGAAATATTTGAAGAACTCTTAGAGGACACTCATGGCAACGTCAGCCTAGGAGATTCATCCAAGCTTCAAATCAAAGGTAAAGAAAAAATTAAAAATTTTAAAAAAGATGGAAAACCTCAATATATCTCTAATGTTTATTAAATACCCAACGTGAAAAGCAACATACTTAGTCTGGGACAACTCCTAGCAACATGGTATATAATACACATGGAAGATAGCTTTCTCAGCTTAATAGATATAAGTGGAAGACTAGTAGCAAAGGTGAAAATGGTGAAGATATAATACACATGAGATAGCTTTCTCAGCTTAACAGATATAAATGGAAGACTAGTAGCAAAGATGAAAATGGTGAAGAATCACATGTCTTCTCTCCATCTCAATACAAAGCTTCAAAAGTGCTTCTACGGGCTTATGAATAATGAGTCATGGAAGTGGCACCTGCACTTCGAATATCTAACCATTGAAGAGAACCCATCTAATCTCTAAAAGAAAAACGGTGCAAGGACTCTCGACAATTGATCATCCAAATAATGTGTGCGACGTGTGCACACTTGCCAAGCAGCATCGACTACCCTTTCCTAAGGGATGGTCCTGGAGAACGACAACCCCATTGCAATTGGTACATACCGACATTTGCGAACCATTGGAGCCATCTTTCCTTGGAGGTAATCAATATTTTATTACCTTCATCGATGACTATAGTATAAAGTTATGAGTTTATTTCTTGAAAGAAAAGTTTGCCGCATTTGAAACATTAAAGGACTTTAAATCTTATGTTGAAACACAGAGTAGTTGTAAATTAAAACTACTTTGATATGATCAAGTGGAGAATACATCTCAAATATGTTCAAGAATTATTGTAGACGTGTAGGCATTCAACAACAATTTACAATGACATACACTTCACAATAGAATGGAGTGGCAGAAAGAAAGAACAGAATCATCCTCGACATGACGAGAACAAATAAAATACTTGATTCAATCATTTTGAATTAGTCCCTTTCTAATTTTTAACAAATAAAATACTAGAGAAAACAAAATACATAACAATTTAGGATGATTTAGGCCAAATGATTTGGGCAATGGCCAAGTTAATGTTCGCCATGCTCTCTAACTGCTCCTGATATTCGGATATCACCGACGCCAGACTGGCTTCATTGAATTCATCTTGACAACTAGTGTATTCATTCATGACGCCATCAAGAAGAGTAACTATATCGCTCGTCGTCGTCTTTTCCTTGATCTCCTTGTTAACTTGTTCAAGATCCTCGATGGAGTCGGAGTACATCTCATCGCAGGTCGTGAGGCATTGTCTAGTCTCGTTGTTGACCCGTGCCGTGTCACGGAGCAGCTCCTTGATGCGCTGGACTGCAGTCTTGGCGTAGGCGATGTTGCCGCTGATGGAGAGAGTTAGGGCTACGGATACGTCCATGTTGGAGGTATCGTGGACGGCTGAGTTGGCGGCGGCTGATTGGATAGTGGACATGCAGAGCTCAGTGTCTTTGGAAGCTGAGATTTTGTCGCATATGTCCTTGAGGGGCATGATGGAGGTCGCGGTGGCAGGGGAGGAGAAGGGGAGGAGGAGGAGGAAGAGGAAGAGGAGAAGAGGATTCATTGTTGGAGTTATGGTTTTGGTTTTGGTTTTGGTGGTGCGATGAGATTTTGGAGGAAGAGGAGACATTAATATGACAAAGAAGTTTTAGTAAGTTATGGTTGCCCGGTAAAGTAGTTGGTGGTAACTAGGATTTTGGATCCTTATGGAGTGGCTTTTAGTTTGCCCTTCTTTTGTGCATCTGACCATTTCTTTTTTAATTTTCCCTTCTTTTCTATGAGAGATTAAGGGGAATTATTATTATTTTAATCAATTTAGGGAATTGAACTTTTCTTTTATATTTATGTTTAAAATTACTCTTCAAACCATCTGTTTTACCCTCAAATTTTAATTTCCACGTAATTATTTTTAGAATTTTTATTGCTAATAAGTAAAAAAGACGATCTTGCACACTACAATGACTTTCTAATGTCATTTGTTTGATTTTTTTAATGCCTTTAAATCGAAAGTTTGAACCCCATTTCTTTCAGTCCACCTACTTACATATGTCCCCATACACCCGAAATACAAACCCCATATATTTTAGAACCAAACTATCAAATATATAGTGTATCTATATCTATACTACTATATAATGAACATAGTGAGAGTAATAAAAGTTGGATGAATGGTGGACATTTTCCTCCTTCCTATTATAATTTGGAGGGTAAAATGATAATTTTACAAGAGTAATTTTTCCTTTCCTTTATTTTCATTCTTATTTCTAGAAGATTGTAAACCTTGACATGAGAATAGGATTTGAAGTCACATAATTAAGATTATAATTTTTCAAGAGAAACATTTATTTTCTTTTCTTTTCTTTTCTTTTTCCTTTCTTATTTCTAGAACATTCTAAACTCGAAATGAGAATACACACATAATTAACTTACAATATCCCCATTTTTATTTTTTATTTTAATCACTTATATGAAACTCTACATAGAAAATGTATCTCAAATTATTATATGAAAATGTAAGACTAATCATATTATCAATATTTTTGCATGCATTGCACGCACTAATGTGCTAGTTTGTTAATGTTCTTACCCCCATAAACTTGAAATCATCTTCTTCTTCTCTAACACTGCTTGAATGGGAGTAACTAATGGAGAGGAGAAGAAAAGAAAAGAGTAACTAGACACATAGCTAGATAACACAAGTTTGTCATAGGAGAGTGGCCAAGACATTCTCATCCACTCATTCAAATGGGACCACATTCACATGGGTTAGAAAGTGGATAGAATGTACCACCACTACCAAATACAAAACTTACGCTTGCATCAAGCTCCTACATTTTTCTCATATATATATATATATATATATATATATATATATATATATATATATATATATATATGAGAGAGACAAAATAAAGGAATGCTTCTCTTGGCGTTTTTTTTTTCCAGCATGTGTTATCTAGCTATCTAGCTATGTGTCTAGTTATTGGTTTGGGACAATTTTTTTTATTGTTCATGTTTTTTGAACAAGTTCTGTGTAATCTCTGTTTTGCAAGAGCTTAACCAAAGGAAAATCTTGATCCCTGACCAGATTCGAACCCAAGAGCACCACACAGCCCAAATATTAGTTGACACCCACTTGAGTTAGTACAAAGTTCGTTACAATGCTTTGATCTTTCTTTTTTAAGCAAATATGTTGCTGTTTTTAAAAAGAAATGGATTAGATACTTGCTATTTGTGCTTAGGTGGACCGAATGAATTGGGTGCAAATATCTCATTATTCGTATTTTGCTGTAAAGTCCCTCTAATTTTGGTGTTGCAAAAGGAAGAATAATTCGTGAAATTGTAGATTACACAAAAATTATTTATGAAATTGTTTCAATTTTGTAAAACGTTCATGCTATATTTGGTTTAGGGTTTATGAATAGATCTCATATATATGTATTTCGATAGATCTATAATTGTTTGATGCATATTTATTATGATCAAAATTGCTAAATTTTGACAAAATCCGAAAGCCGATCTATACATTTTTTTTCCAAATAAAAACAATAAATCAAATAATTTATTTGGGTTAAGATCCAGCCCACGAGCTGGCCTAAAACAACCAGCCTGAAATGGGCTGTAGTTAGCTTGGGACAAGGCTCTAGGCTGGCCTATAAACTAAAATAAACAAAAAAGAAAAAAGAAACAAAAGAACAAACGGGCTTCTAAGAACCCTGTTTGTGAAGGCCCAAACCACCAGCTCCTTTGTGGTTGCAAGTGGTTCAAGCCCATTCCTGGAAGGGGCCATGTTTTTAAATACTATATGTGTTTTAAAATTGCCCAAAAATCAATTTAAAAATCAGAATATTTATGAAAAGTCAGAGAATTAGGGTCTTCTGCATGTTGTTACAACCTCATGGAGTTCCACCAACTGTGCTATGACTTGATTCTTTAGATTCACTTATGCTAAGTTAATGCAACAGACTTGAACACAATGGTAGCAGCATCGGGGAGCTCTGTCTGTTGTGTCCTTTTTGTTGGCAACTTAGGCGATAGTATCATTTAGGTTTATAATGAATTAATTGTAAAAATCAATCTGACGCCTTCAGCTACACCGACCTGAAATACCTAAAGAGGTGTTGTGTAGGAGCGAGGATGGAAAGGATGTGGTATATACAATTGAGTTCGTAGTGACCAAAAGGGGAGTGCAGGCCCTTGAGTTTTGCTCCTACACATATAAATTCCAAATTTATCCTTTTTGGCTCATGGGGGCATAAAGAATGAAAGAAAATTTGAAAAAGAATATTATTGCATGGGATCGAATCTAGGATAGTGTATGACAAGGCGCTTAGATAGATAAACATAACTGAGGGAGATAATACTTGGTGGTAGTTTCAAGACTCCTAAATACACCTTTATATTTTTTGGCGAAAGATATATTGAAAATTTTCTTAAAAGATTTGTCAAGCGATATGTGATTCCAAGCATAGCAAGTTTTGATCTCGCCACAATGACTTTATGAAGATTGAAATTTATACTTTTTGCGTAAACAATTAATTATGTTGGCTCATTTAAAAGCAACCTAAAATCAAATCTTATGTGTTTGTAGCTCGAGACAAACTTCTCAATTTGCTTACTAAGGTCGTCTGTCCCACTTGTGAGCATTGCCTTACAAGAAAAGCTATAAGAGAACCTTTTGGAATAACGTACATCTGCACCATTATAATTGATCCATTTTGACATTTGTTGACCAGTAAGTATGAAGTCTCAGACTGGAGTCCCTTATTTCACTACATTCATTGATGATTATTCATGAAACAGTCAAGTCTACCTGATCTCCCACAAGTATGAAGCACTAGGTTGTTTTCAACGCTACTTGAATGAGGTTGAGAATTGGTTTGACAAGGAATTGAGCGTGGTCAAGAATATCTATCTGAACAGTTCAAGGAACTACATGAGAAGAAAGGGATCATCTGATAAATGACTATTCTCTATACTTTGTAACAAAATGGTGTGACGGAGAGAAGGAATAGAATATTATTTGGCATGGTGAGGTCCATGATTGCGCAAGCGAATTTACCCATATCTGTTATGTCAATAATTCACCTAAGTATTAATTATCCTCTTGGAGTCGACACGTGTCCTATATCGACATTGATTATCAGATCAGCCAGACCCCATCCAGGTCGACTCGGATAGTCTAGGCACTCGTCCCTTTCCGAGGAGGGCCGAGTCGGGCAAACTCTTACTCGACCTCATCATTGGACTCGGGAACATTGGCGACGATCTTGTTTCCCCCCCAAGACTTGGACGTAATAGTGGCCCTCATGCTAACTCACCTTCACACAGACAAGGTGGCCGAGAATTCTCAAGGTCGGGTCGACTCCCAACCAGTGGCTTATCTCAAAGGTTTGAGCATAAGGGGCCGTCCATTCTTTTACAAAAAAGAGATGAAGAGGCCCCACGGTGGGCGCCAATGTTGATGTCCTGGGACTCAGCAGCGAGATTAGAGGATAATCCCAAATCAGCGATGGGGTTTAGGGTTGACAGGCGATATAGAGGTCCCCTCATCTCCTTAGACGGCTAATCCCCTGCTAAAATGAGAGTTCTACAAAACTACAACTCGTTAGAGGACCGGAGTTGGGTTCTATGGTGATTTATCCGACGATCAAGTCAGTGCTCTAATCTCGTTGCTGAGTCCTAGGACATCAACTATATCCTTTTGTGGAGATGTGCTATTGACTGATGCCTATGTACTAAATTGTATGCCTTCTAAGGTTGTTGATTCCACACCGTATGAGCTTTGGACTGGCGAAAAACCCGACTTGGGCAATTTGCGGCCATGGGGCTCGACGACTTATGTATACACCACATCCTATCCACATGGAAAGTTGGCCCCAAGGGAGAAGATGTGCATATTAATTCGCTATTTGAAGCATTTAAAAGGTTACGTGTTTATTGGAGCACAGCAAGTTGAAATAACTCCTAAGATCGAGTCACGAAATGCAGAGTTCCTCGAGGAGGATTTTCCCACAAGTTTGAGTTGGAGGAAAGCATATTAAGTAGCCTAGTTGAGCATGAAGATCAAGGTCCTACACCTCCTTAGGATAGTTGGAGCGGCATTCCCGTAATTAATCATGTACAACCATGATAGGAATCTCAAAAACGTAGATGAAGCAATTGCCAACCAATCCCTCGTCATCATTTTGAGATTGAGGGGGAAGCATGTATGGTTGTACCGCATGATATTATGGATCCAAAGTCTTTACGTGAGACTCTCTCTGGCCTCAATGTGGAGAGATGAATGAATGTCATGAAAGATGGAGTCCATGAGGATAAACCGACTTTAGGACTTGGTGGACCTTCCGTTTGAATGTTGTTCGAAATCAAAAAAGGAATGGAAACAGATGAAAAATGTCCTGCATTCGAACTCTATTAGGTTCTTATTGTATGCAATGGTGTGTACTTGCCCCAATATTTCTTCAGTGCCTGCGACTCAGTTGGACTTGTGCTTGAGCTACAATAAAAGGGTGATGTAAGTTTGAATGGAACACAATATTATTTCTTGTGCTATAGACACTTAGATTTGTGACTCAGAGGATACGTATATGATGAATTATTGGTTGGCTTTTATGACATTCTAGTTTTTCTATATTTTATTATGAAAGTTATAAAATATTATGAGATGTCAAATTTTTTTTTTAAATGAGCAAACTAATTGAAGATGTTCAAACAGTTTAAAAGACTAGCTCACTCACACAAGCAGTCGCCTTTGGCACTATGATCGAGGGAGCAAAGATGAGATGGCTATGAGAACGTCATGAGTTGCGTTGATGATGAGTGGCATTCATGGATGAGTTGTATCACCTCGATTGAGAATCGAAATGAGATCATTATTAAGAATGATCGACTCGACGAATGACTGAGGTTCAACATGTTCAAAGCCAGATGTGTTTGTGCTTTACTTAGGCGTAAGGGTATGCTGGCTAAGTGGGAGGCAGATAGGCCTACGCGCGGTGGGTTCGCTGATTAGGTCAAGATCTACACGATGTAGAGATGAACATATACTCTTGAGAGGAGCGTTACTCCATTGTGGCATGTGATCCTACCACGTGTGCTAGGCGACTTACATGATCTTGGGGTAGGCGAATGGATCCCTTCTTTGCTAATGTATAAAGCCAAAATCATATGGAGCATATTATTTATTCCACTTATACCATTAGTGACATTCGATTATGTTGTGAAGGTTTGGGAGCAATGTTGCTACTTTGACTCCTCAACTATGGCTATGATAGATTCGACCTAAAGGAAGTTGATTGGAAAAGCAGCTGTCCTTAGATTGGATCAGCAGTAATGTGAGAGGAAGATCACAGACGCATCTACTTTGGTAAAAGTCTATATACGAAGCTTCATTTTTTGATGAAGTGTGGATCTTTCTAAATAGTTTCACGATAGTCGAGTATGCTTCTTCAAAGAGGGATTAGAAGATACTCGGACTAAAGTTGTGTTTACAGTTTTATCTGGAGTATACGAGACACTGTCTATACTTTTTTCTCAAAGGGCTTAACGACTTTATGCTCACTCTTTACAAGGGTTTGTAGTGTAGAGCTCGCTGATTATAGGTTGTCTTGATGGTCGCACGACACAGCAGCTATATGGATCTTGTGATCAATACAAAGCATTGCAGTCCACTTTCTGTCGAGTGGGAGTATGTTGAATTTGGCGCCCTTTAGTGGCTGCGATATCTACATAAATCTAAGTTATTGTAGAGATGTTATCTCTATCAAGTGGTTAATATAGATATGTTCAAGGATCTCATGATAATTTATTCTTATCAATTGAGATTTGGCCATCAACCAATTGATCATGTCTCTTAGTTAAAGCTCTCCCTATAAATAGGGATGAAGGCTTCATCTCTGACACACTACCCCAAATACTCAAGTTGGCAAGGTCTCAAAAGGAATTGACCGGAGGTTGCTGTGTCATGGATAGTGCAGGGGAGTCTCGTCCGTCATAGTTCCCTCCATCGTCAAGATCCGAGCCGGTCACTGCTAGCTGCAGATCGGAGCACCAATCCGAGGTATAATTTGACCCTCATCTTCCAACATTGGGCATTCTGAAGCCTAGTTATGTTAACTTCTTTAGAGAAGCTTATGATCGTCTTCATTCCAATTAAAACTTCTCCTTTAGGTGGGTATAGGCAGGCCATGGACCAGATGGTATAAAGATTTACGATGTAACTTCGATGTTATGCTACTTAGTCCACATCGTATTTCACATACACTATATACCATCTAGTCCATTAGAAATTCCAAACGGAAAGCCCAACTTAGCATTTGGATAAACATAACTGAGCTTTCAATGGCACAATGCAGTTGTACTTTACGAAAGACAGAAGAGAACATACAAAATCTACAAACTATTGTTATCTATTAATTTCTTGGGGTGTCCTCTCTCTTTGCATCTCTAACAACAACCTGTTATCTCCACTTCCAATTGTCAATAACTTACATAAAGCCGTCAACAATCGAATATTAGCAGTCCATGGATACTTCTCCTTAATGTAGACACACGACCAAAATCTTTTAGTGGATAGAAAACATGAGTTCGGGCACTTGGAGTCACGAGGTCGAGTGCTTGGTCTCTGCCGGCCGGCTGTTTAAGGCTGCTATTCTTGATTGGCATAATCTTGGCCCGGAGATTGCGCCTGGGGTCATCGTGCGTGCTACCGTCGTGGCTGGAGATGGCGGGGTAGGAAGCATCAGGGAGCTTAATTTCACATCAGGTGAGTAGCTCTTAGCTCACAAGTTTTTTTTATGGACATCAGTTAATATCCTAAGTTTAATCGTAGTTTAGTATACGGATTTTCCAAATTTGAAATTTGTAGGGAAAGATGTTGAGTGATACATATTTTAATGTGTTGTTAACCATGTAGACAGGATCAAAAAATTGATCACTTTAAAGAAAACTCTAAAATACTGCACTTGAGTATATGATATAAGATTATAATATGTCGGAAAATCATTTCACATCCTACTTTAAATGGTGAGTCGTAGTAGGTCTCATCTGATGGCACGAATTTGCAATATAAAAGAAATTCAAATTTTAGTTTACTAATGGTGACATAAATTATAATAGTGTTGGGGGAGAAATCGGGCCAAAACTAGAGTTGATGAGATTTAAATAGAGGCTATGAACTAATTTTAACCAAAAAGTTATCGCTATTATGTATTGGTCTCAACTCCTATTTTAAATCCATCACTCTGGCACATGGCTATCACTTCACTGTGTGGGCTTGACCAGACTATATCACTCCTATGAGCATCTGTGGGTTAACTTGACTTGGTCTTCCCTGACCTTAGTCGATACCTTCGGGCTTCAAAATGAACTTCACTTTTTTTTTCATTCTTTGTTTTTTAATTACTTGGAGCATAATCTTAGCTCTGATGCCGTTTATTTGCGAGAAATTGGGTCCAAACTAGAGTTGATGGGCTTTAAAGAGAGGTTATGAACCAATTTTAAACCAAAAGTCATAGCTAATAGGTACTAATCTCAACTCCTATTTTAAATCCATCACTCTTTTCTTATCCTATTCCATGTGGGACTATGCTCACATGTTAATAACCTTCATGAATGATACGAAAATATCATCTTACGCTATAATACACAATTGACTTTCTGCAGAAAGACACCTCGATTCACAAATCTAGACTGGTTTGTTTCTTTTTCTAATTCTTTCTCTTACTTTGTCCTCTTGTACTTCTCTAACTTCTTCCATTTTCTCTACATGTGAATGTATTTATTTGTTGTAGTTAGCAAATCCTTTGGGCAGCTTCAGTGATTACACACACATACAAAAAAAAAAAGGAGTAAAATCTCTCTGAAATTTACAGAAGCCCGAAGTCCAGATCTTATTTGTGTTAGATTATGATTTATTATATATCAATAAATTTAGCATAGCACAGAGTTTGATTTTATTAAGAGCCTTTTAAAATGGGATGGGTTTGGATTGTAAATCTTTAGCCAGCAAAGCAAATTTCTTTCTTTGCTCAATAGGCTAATTACAGATTCCTGAGGCATGTTTGGCAACTAATTACCTCAAACTAGTCCGGCAAAAAACTAGACGAGGGCAACTTAGGCCAACTTTTGGCCCTAAACTGGTCTTGTTTCTATTCACCTCCTCCTGATCTAGAGCTAAACTGTTTAAGCCAAAACTATTTTCGTGAGAGTTGCCATAAAGAATTCCTAAAAACTGGTTGCTTTATAAGTTCTCGCCATGTACACTTCTTTGAGTTCAATAGGCTTAATCCTCTCTCTTCGTTTCTAACTGGGTCAGAATCAGGGTAAATTTTGTTAAACGGCTAAATATCATAAAACCCCCCCTTAACTTTGGATGGTTATCAGAAAACCCCCCTTAACTTTGAAAATATTACAAAACCCCCTTTAAGTTTAGGAGTTGTCAGAAAACCCCCCTTAACTTTGAGATTTTATTAGAAAACCCCTAATTTAAGGGGGTTTTCTGATACAATCTCAAAGTTAAACGGGGTTTTCTGATAAAATCTAAAAGTTAGAGGGGGGTTTTGTGATAATCCCAATACTTAAGGGGGGTTTCTGATATTTTGAAAGTTAAGGGGGGTTTTCCGATAATTGTCCAAAGTTAAGGGGGGGTTTTCTGATATTTAGCCTTTCTTAAACTCATCTCTTGTTCCTCTATCTGCAGCATTGCCATATAGCTACTTAAAGGAACGCTTAGATTTCATAGACCATGACAAGTTTGAGTGCACAATCCCCCTAGTTGAAGGGGGTCCATTAGGGACCAAGTTCGAGTCAGCATCGACTCACTTTAAGTTTGATTCGACAAGCGATGGAACCAGTTGCATCGTCAAGGTGACAGCGGTCTACAAGACTCTAACCGGGACATCGGTTTCTGATGATGTGCCTAAGTCGAAGGAAATCGTTACTGGTCATCTTAAGGCTGCAGAGGCCTATCTCCTTGCAAACCCTACTGCCTATGCTGGAGATTGTGCTTCTGTCTGAGTCTAAACTGTGTTCAAATGTTTTGATGTTGGGAGTTGTAGTAAAATTGGGTGTGCGAGATTGGGAGAGTTCGTGTTGTGTGTATTATTAGGATTCACTGCTTTTTTATTAGTATTCAACTCTCATGGAGATTATAACATTGGTTAATGCTTCACCTGAATCTCCTCTTTACATTCACTCCATTTCATTTAACTGGATCCATTAAGGTTTTCGTTTATTTCCATACTTCATTAATTATAGTATTATTAATGTTAGTATTTGTCTGTAAAAACAAGATAGTCCCACATCGGATATTTGAGCATTCTTTTAAAGGTTTAAAAATATTTAATGATTATTAGGCTTTGATAAATGGGTCAAAGCATAGACTTCTAAACCAACGTGCGGGTAACCCGATAAATGGGTCAAAGAATAGATTTCTATACCCGCTCAAATATTCCAACTTTTTACTATATATTTTTGAATATAGTATTTTATTTATTACTTGTTATTGTTATTTTAATTTTTCGAATTTATGAAAATATCAACAGACAAGTGACTGTTAGAAGTAGATTATTGGAAAATGGCTGTTTTTTTACTGTTGGAAAATGATTATTCTTTTCAAGGGGTGTTTTGAAAATTTATGACTGTTGGAGATATTTTTTCAAACCTATAAATAGTCTATGATTTCAGACATTAGAACTTACCTCTTTCTCAAAGTTTTTCTCGTAAAAATCTGCAATCCCACAAACTTGTTTCACAGAGAGTTGGTGGAAAGTTCCAGATTTGCTTGCTGGAATTTTTAATTTTCTGATGTATCCTAGGAAGAAATTTTGCATTAACATGAAGCAAACTTGAATTACCAAGTATGGCAAATATTTCCTTAAGGAAAGTGTTTCACACCTCAGAAATTCTGTCTCCTTCTTTATTTTACTAACAATTAATACCTCAAAAAGTACATTCTCTTTTCATAACTATGCTAGACATTTTCGTTTTAAGAATATTAAGAAGGAAATATTCTAGGAAAATATGAAGCATAATCCGGATGACCTTTTTATTGACAATGAAGTAGAGAAAGAGTCCCTTTGTTGGGAAGTTGGCCTCTTGTCACCGTTGAGCAAACTTTGAGGAGCTGATTATCTATACTAACAAGCGAGTATTAGAGGGGCCGCTGCTTGGTCATGATCAAAGGCCCTCCAATGCTCAAGTCGATAATATTTTTTAGCATCATTGTCTATAATATTTTTTTTCTCTAGTAACAAAGAAGTTCAAGAGCAATATCTAAATTCATATCCTTACCATTGAATTGAAATTATTGTTTATTACAAGAGATAAAGAGGGATGTATGTTCAAGAGTTTGTCATCCTTGAATTCCCTTGCATCTTTCTGTTTTTGGCTATCTGTACGGTGTGTGATTACTAAGAATGTAAATATTTTGAACAAGTGAGGTTTGTATTGTAATTTGGGGATTCCTACGAAAACGATGTACTTTCATGCCATTGGCATTGAAAATTTTGCACTAACCAAAAACATAAAAAGAAAAAAGAAAAGGAAATAATTAATTGTTTATAGTTCAAAAGTTTTAAAGTGAAAAATTCCGAATGAATGAATTCTATTAGTCTAAGATCAACTCAAACATCTAACTTATATTATACAGTAAATAGCCTATTGAGTGGGTCCCTTTATATTATGTTTGCAAGCTTAAGTATGCCGTTTAATAAAAAATTGGGGTTTTGCATATATATATATATATATATATATATATATATATATATATATATATATATATATATATATATATATATATATATATACCCCTCAAATCTTTCATATTTTAAAATTATCTTTGAATCTTAATATTTGAAAATTTCCCTCAATTCTCTTGCATTAAATTTTTTTACCTCTCCTACTTAACAATTTTAGATTCCAAACAAGAAATTAATGTTGCAAACATTTTGAAAATTATGAGAAAACTTTTCACATTCCCCTATTTAGAAACCAACATTGTTAAATTGAAGGGCAGAAAAACCCAATAAGAAAGAATTGGGGGGTAATTTTGCAAATATTAAGATTTGGGGGTGGGGGCAAATTTGCAAATATGAAAGATTTGAGAGGTATGTATGTAAAACCCCATATAAAATTCCCCTCAGGACTAGACTATCGTGGTTAAATGATCAAGTGCCTACTTGCCAGAATTTCTTTTGATCAGCCTCCTTCTAGAAGTTGCATTCGTCGCGCTTACAATAATTGTCAAAGAAGTAGGTAAAATAAAGATACGATCACTAATATTAAGGATAAGATTTTTAAATAAGTCCAGGATTAACAGGTCGGTCCATCAATTACTTGCTGACCTTTGTTGCCGTCCCTTGACTTCCATTTTCTAACCGTCCATTTCATTTGTTTTTAGCTATACTTATTAATGGGATATAAATTATAAATATTCCTCCTCCGGAAAAAGTAAGTTTAAGTAATAGTGCGATAGACACTGTTTTAAGCTAAGTAATTTAGTAAATGTTCTTTTATTTTGAGCCTAGCCCTAAAAGGCCATACAGGTAATTAATTAGTTCAGTCAACTGAATATACAACGTTTTGAACCAAAGTTAACATGTATAGGCCAATAGAAGTTATTTGACCATAAACTTGGTCTCTACATTCATTCAACGTTTTGAATCAAAGTTACCTGTATAGGCCAATAAAAGTTACATGAGCATAAGCTTAGTCTCTACATTCATTTGTCTCTAGAAGCCCGGTGCCAAGTCTAAAAGTCACAATCTTTTCTCCTCACCACATGTTGAAATACTTATGATTTTAAAATGAAACATTTTTGAGTTTTTCCTTTAATTTCTTTGATTTCTTTTTCTCGGTGGTTGCGAGTACTTTTCATAACTTAGAAAATCCTCTGTTGATATCTTTGAAATATCAGCAACCACGACACCTATCATTTTCAAATTCACTCTATAAAAGGCTAAACCTTTGCTTAACTCTATGCTCACTCACAAAGAGAACAGACATTCATCGGTACTACATAACAACAAAGAGGAAACATGAGTTCAGGAAGCTGGAGCCACGAGGTCGCTGTCAATGTCGCCGCAGGGCGGATGTTCAAGGCGGCAATGCTCGACTGGCACAACCTCGGCCCTAAGATTGTGCCTGACTTTATTGCCGGTGGCTCTGTGGTGTCTGGAGATGGAGCTGTAGGAGCCATCCGAGAGATCAAGATCAACAATCCTGGTAAGAATTTTCAGATATATATCATCTTCTATCCTATTGACGCCAATATTACGTCTTTCCTATGTTATTTCATATTTTACTCACAAGGATCGGTCAGTACTGGACAGAACCTGACAACTCAAAGATGACCTACAAAGAGATAGGACTAACGAATTCATCCTGTTTCGTTGTGACTAGAAATATAAATCTTTTCATGATATCTTGCAGTAGTTCATTTAACTATATACTCTTTCAAATTTGGACTGACCTCTTCTTTTAATTTTGTTAAATCAAACCCACATATTGAGTTGAACGGACTCCTGGCACTCCTAACAGTTGTCTTTTTCCTTTTTGTGTGTACAGCCATACCTTTCAGCTATGTGAAGGAACGACTGGATTTCATAGACCATGACAAGTTCGAGGTGAAGCAGACCCTTGTGGAAGGCGGAGGTTTAGGTAAGATGTTTGAATCTGCCACCTCTCACTTCAAGTTCGAGCCAACGAGCAATGGTGGATGCATCGTCAAGGTGACTACATCCTACAAGATTATCCCTGGTGTCGCCGATGAGAGTGCAAAGGCGAAGGAGGGGATAACCAACCACATGAAGGCAGCCGAAGCTTACCTCCTGGCCAACCCAACTGCCTACGTTTAAGTATAGTGCGTGTGTTTTTTTGTGTGAAGTGCTTGTGAGTTTGAATAAGGAGACTGGATATGAGAAAGATTGATTGGGTTATAGTTTATGTTGAATGATCAGCCTTTTTGTGTGAAGTCCTTGGGAGTTTGAATAAGGAGACTGGATATGAGGATTGATGGGGTTATAGTTTATGTTGAATGATCGGCCTTATCAATTTGTAACAGTGTCGAATGATCAGTCTTATGATCAGTTTGTAATAGTGGCTTCAAGCCACATGCTTATTTGCTTAAAAAAATTTGAGTGTTCTATTGTGTGTTACGAAAAAACAAATAAGCAAATATTGAGATGAAAGCATAAATAGTTCAAAACTTAGACACACTAGTTAATCGAAGTTCGATACAAGTCCTATGCTCTCGGACTTTAGCAAATCATTTTATTATTTTAGAGAACATAGAAACAGAGACAGAAGACACGAGAGAATTACTAACAGAACATCTAGCCAAATATCTTTAGTATTCTTCTTAATTATTTATATGGATGTCACAGAGGACCTTACTCAGGTGTAATTTCCAAACCTGTCATTTAGTACGATTCAAACAAAAAATCCCAACAAAACTCAAGTGATGATTGAATCCTAACAAACAGTGAATAATCTGCTGAACCTTGTTGCTACCAATAACCCCTACTAGAGTTATTTCATATAATAACGCTGAGCATGTTTTAGTGATCCGCGATCATGCAAGTAGGAACTTAGTGAACGTATAAGCTAGAGTATCCATCGTACCAATATTCACGAGAATTTTATTCCTCCAAAGAAAATAATCACCAGCATTTTCTTTTCAATATAGATGAGGTGATACCTCACATCACTGTGTTTTGACTAGTCACGAAAGCCATAATATTTTTATCAAACATATAACAATCTGAACATCACAATATACTATAACTTAGTTTTTATGCAGGCCAGATTACCCTCTAATATATTTAACCAGATTTCCTCCTTAATTAGTTGCTTTTGTGAAACTATGTACTCTGCCTACATAGTAGATATGACAACTGAAGACTGCATATTATTCTTCCAACTGACTAGATAACATGCGTACGTAAGTAGAAAGATACCCAAGCAACAATCTCCTATCCTGATCTCCATTATAATCCAGACCAGAAAATTCTATTACATCTAGACTTCTATTATATCTTGACTAGTATCAACTCCTTCATAAATGATCCCTACATCTATTGTTCCAAACTAAAATATCATAATATATAATTAACAACTTCCCAATGTCTCCTCCTAAGTACATGTTAACTACTGACCATGTTAAATGTATGAGAAATATCTGCTTGAGTGCACATAATCTATTAATTACATCAAACTTTGCACAATACTTTTAATTAGAAGACACGAGCTATTTTCTCTGATTCAGCTTCTGACTCAGTATGAGGTCTACTGAAAGATAAAAATCAGGTGAAAACGGCCCTATCTGAATATTTGCTTCTGACATATTGAACCTGCCCAGTATCTTTTGAATATATCTTCTTTGCTGTGAGAAGAAAAGTTTTTGTTGCTTAAGATCTTTGTGTATCATCATATCAAAAATCTTTTGAAACGTTCCACGACCTTTCATATCTAATTCACTATTGAGAATAAATATCTGATGTCTCATGACGGAATGAGCATGTTGCGCATGTAGGTAAGTGTGCTATTGTCAAGCTTCACGTGAAAAACAGAATTGCCGTACTGAAATATTTGACATATCATCATAAAATTGTCGAATCCTTAGTATCACCATCCCAAAATGTGCTCAGATCCATATAAGATTTTGGGAATTGCAAACATGATCATCTTTGCTTGAATGACAAACTTCTATAGTTTACTCATCAAGATATCCTCCTCCAGCGCATTGTAAATAAAAGTTGTCTTCACCTCGATTTGTTTGAGCATCTGAACCTAATGTGTCAATGTTGCTAGTATCTTCGGAGTAGGATATGTATAACTAAAACGAGAATATCTCTCATTGAAGTAATTATTTCTTTCTAACTACAATCTTAGAAACAATATGAGCTTTGTACCTTGATCCTTCAACACCTGGAACTCTAGACTTTTTCTTCACAACTTTTTTATCATTCGACATTTTGACTAGATCTAATGTCAGATTCTTGAGCAAAGACTCTTATCTCTTTATTTTTGAACCAAGCTCTAAATAGATCAAATCTGGAATTTTGATTGTCTCCACTATCAAAAAATAGTGAACTGGTCATTATTTAATGAACGGTTATGGACAATTGAAATACATTCCAAAAGTAGCACTGTAGAACATGCACAAAAACATGCACAAGGCGGTTTCGAGGTTGATGAAAGTCGACTACTGGCATTGTAATTACCGACTATGACGAAAAGCAAGTTTTGGTCAGGAGCCGAGTAGTCGACTAATATGAGTTGTGACTACATCGCAACGAAAGGTGTGTTTCTGCGTTGGAGTGCAGTAGTCGACTAATCGTATTGTAGTCGACTAATCTGATGCATTAGTCGACTAATATGAGCCGTAGTCGACTAATGCAGGCGGATTCAGCAGGTCGATTAGGAATTGGTTTTAAACCCAATTCGTTTAGAGGCTATAAATAACCCTAACCGATTGTTAGGGCTAGTTTCAAGCACGTTTTGGGCGACCTTTGAGAGGGTTTAGTGCATCTTTGGAGAGGAGATCTTTGGAGAGATTGAGAGGTTTGTTTTAGGGTTTCTTTGTGAGAACTTGTAATCCTAATTTGTATTCTCTCTTTCTATTAGTGAAAATCCCCTCCTTACCCGTGGGCGTAGGCAACTTGCGAACCACGTAAATCTCGTGTCTTTACTCTTTTATTGTGTTTTGCACAGGCTTTTCGTTTGTGGTGGTTTCTCGTGGTTCAGCGGTCCGCTTGACAATTGGTATCGAGCTATTGTTGATTGGAAGTGGTGTAATTTCTAATTTGAGGGGGTGTTCGGTGATTCCTGAGAGAAGCGGATTCACGAAGACAAGCAGAGGATGGCGTCAACCAGTAAATCAGTCAAAGTGGGAAAATTCGAGATTGAAAAGTTCAATGGGAAGAACGACTTTTCTTATTGGAGGATGCAGATGAAAAACTTTCTAATTTCGCAAAAATTGCACAAGGCTTTGGATGGAAAGGAGAAGAAGAACAAGGATATGTCTGATGAGGATTGGGAGGAGTTGGATCTGGAAGCACGGGCGTCGATTATCCTATGCCTTGAGAGGGATGTAGCTTTCTTGGTAGATGGAGAGGAAGCGGTAGGCGTGTGGAAGAAGTTAGAGGGTTCCTTCATGACGAAGAGTCTAACTAACCGGATCTACTTAAAATCCAAATTGTATACTTGCAAGATGGAGGAGGGCTCATCAATCCGGGAACACATCAACAAGTTTGATAGGATCATATCAGATTTGAAAGACATAGATGTTAAAGTAGGAGACGAGGATCAGGCGCTTCTACTACTTCTGTCTCTGCCGAAGTCTTATGAGAACCTGGTGCAAACACTGATGCTTGTGGGAGAAAATTTGAAGATGGATGAGACTAGAACGTCAATTCTAGCGGACGATCTTCGGAAGATTGCAACTAGTGACATGGCCACTGGTGGTAACAAGGAACAAGCGCAGGGATTGTTTGCAAGAGGAAGGAGCAATGAGCGAGGAAAAGGCAAGGGAGGAAAGTCTAGATCTAAATCAAGACCTCTTGCGGGAAAAGGATGTTTCAAGTGCGGTGAAGCTGGGCATTTCAAAGTCGACTGTCCAAATAAGAGAGTAGGTGGAAAGAAGAACAACAACAAGACTGAGAGGAGAGAGGGCAAGGAAGAAGCGAGCTACGTTTCAGAGGAAGGGAGCGATAAGGAGTGCTATGTCGTCACGGGTGGCGAGGATATCTCCGGAAGTGGATACTTGATTACGGTTGCTCTTACCATATGTGTCCAAATAGGAAGTGGTTTACTACCTACGAGGAATTGATGGTGGAAGCTGTATTGATGGGGAATAACCATGCTTGTAAAGCAGTGGGGCTAGGTAATATCAAAATCAAGATGCATGATGGAGTGGTTCGAACCTTGGCGGATGTGAGGCATGTTCCCGACTTGCGGAAGAATCTTATCTCAGTTGGTGCTTTGGACTCGGTGGTTGCGGGATTGTGACGAAAACGGAGTAAAGAAGGTTGTTCGTGGTTCCTTAGTAGTGATGAAGGGTGTTCGTCACGGTAATCTATACTCTCTCGAATGCAGCGGTGGCGAGATCTGCGGTTGGAGGCGAAGGAAGTGGTGGAGACCCATGTGAGCACACGGTTATGGCATAGGCGGCTTGGGCATATGTCGAGAAGGGTCTAGTTCGCTTGGTAAAGAGGTCTGGCGAAGAATCTGAAGGAACCTAGCATGGATTTTGCGAGGATTGTGTGTATGGAAAGTCACACGTGGTTCGGGCCGAGAAGCAAGTCTAAGAGCAGAGGGATACTAGATTATGTGCACACGGATGTTTGGGGTCCGGCTCAGACAACTTCTAAGGGTGGTTCCAGGTATTATGTCTCGTTTATAGATGATTATTCTAGGTATGCTTGGATTTATTTTCTAAAGCACAAGAATGAGGTGTTCGAGACATTCAAGAAGTGGAGAACAATGGTTGAGAACAGGACAGGAAAGAAATTGAAGACGCTGAGATCTGATAACGCATGCAGTATACGATGGTGCTTTCAAGGAGTTCGTGATCGAGGGAATTGTTCGACACCGACATCGTGTCTACACCACGCCAGAATGGGGTCGCGAGATCAACCGAACACCGCGAAAAGCAAAGGAGTATGCGATCTTATGCGTGATTGGGCAACGAATGGTGGGCGGCGGTGGCTACTGCTTGTTACATTGTGAACCGTTCACCACATTCGACATTGATGGTGATACACCCTATAGGGTGTGGTCGTGGGAGCATGCATTATGATAGGCTCGGAATTTTCGGATGTACCGCCTACTATCCGTTAGCGAGGGAAAGCTTGACGCGAGGGCCAAGAAGGCAATATTCTTGGGATATGCAAAGGCGTAAAGGCTATCGCCTTTGGTGTCTGGAAGATTCAAAGTTCGTGATCGAGGATGTTACCTTTGATGAGAAATCCATGATTGCTAGGGCGCCCAAGGATGATGGTGTTATGGCTGGGAGACTTCTAAGTCTCGTGTTATTGAAATAGAACCTAAAGACCAACTAGGTTCTAATCATGTTCAAGTGGGAAGTCGGGTAGATGATGAGCTTGAGCAGAGGAGGTTCAAGAGAAAATATACGTGCACTACAACAACAAAGAGCTCGTGGATAATTTGGCTTCCACTAGGCCAAAGCGAGCATACAAGCAAAAGGCGGGGGCTGATCAACCCTGAAGCACTATGGGCGAGCTAATATGGTTGAATCGCACTCTCGGTGGAGGAGGACGAGCGGTCTCCTTCAAGGAAGCTATTCGGGACAAGGATAGTGAGAGTTGGTTGGCTGCGATGGAGGAAGAGATGGAATCTCTTGGAAGAACAAACATGGGAGGTGGTCCCATTGCCCGTAGGAAGAAGAAAAGCTATTGGTTGTAAGTGGGTGTATAAAAGAAAGGAAGATTTTTGAGCTCGGTGGTGTAAGATACAAGGCGAGGCTAGTGGCTAAGGGTTTTGCACAGAAAGAGGGTGTGGATTACAATGAGATATTTTCTCCGGTGGTGAAACATACTTCTATTCGGGTGCTATTGAGTATTGTTGCTCATGGTGATTTTGAGCTGGATCAACTCGATGTTAAAACAGCCTTCTTGCACGGAGACTTGGATGAAGAGATCTACATGCATCAACCTGAGGGCTACAAGGTTGAGGATAAGGAGAATCATGTGTGTCGTTTGAGGAAGTCACTGTATGGATTAAAGCAATCACCGTGATGGTACAAGCGATTTGACTCCTTCATCTTTGAAGCATGGGTTTTCAGGCGATCATGATTGTTGTGTTTACATTCGAAGCTTCATGGAGGTAATTTTATCTATCTTCTTTGTATGTGGATGACATGCTTATTGCTTCTAAAAGCGGTGGAGATAGATAGGTTGAAATCTCAACTTGGTGAAGAGTTCGAGATGAAGGACATGGGTCTTTGCTAGGAAAATCTGGGTATGGAGATTAGAAGAGAGCCGAATCGGCGATTGTTCTTGAGTCGGAAGGGCTACATAGAGCGGGTGTCGCGAGGTTCGGGATACAAAGTGCTAAGTCGGTGGTGACTCCATTGGCTCCACACTTTAGGCTACGGTAATCAATCTCCCACTACAAATGAAGAGAAGCGCACATGGAGCGTGTTCCCTATGCTAGTGCGGTTGGCGGTTTAATGTATGCAATGTGTGTACACCGCATATTTCACACGCGTTAGTGGGTCGCAGATTCATGGCTTAATCCGGGAGCGCGACCGGAAGCAAAGTGGGTCCTCGTACTTAAAGGGTACAGTTGATACAGTGCGTGTTTGGTGGAGAAACATGTCGAGTTGGCGGGTTTGTGGACTCGATTATGCGGGCGATCTAGATAGGCGGCGATCTACTCTTGGTTATGTATTTAAGATACATGGAGCTCCGGTTAGTTGGCGTCGATGTTACAAAGCTCAAATGGCACTTTCTACTACAGAGGTGAGTACATGGCCATGGCGAGGAGTGAAGGAAGCATTGTGGTTGTGGGGTCTTCTAGATGATTTGGGGATTGAGCAGAAAATGTGAACTTGTGGTGTGGCGGTCGAGTGCAATTCACTTGGCGAAGAATCAGGTTCATCATGCTCATTACCAAGCATATCGATGTCGGTATCATTTTGTGCGGGATGTCATAGAGGAAGGTGATATTTCTCTCATGAAGGTGCACACGAATGAGAATCCGCGGACATGTTAACCAAGGTGGTCACGGGTAGTAAGTTTAAGCATTGCTTAGACTTGCTTCATATCACTCGTGTTGATTTGCCCAAGAGGGCATGGCCCTTGGTAATGGGTAAGGTGGAGATGATTTGAGGTGAACTACGATGAGCTTGATCCCTGAGGGTACGAAAGCGTCATGTAGTGGACGCTACCGATTGGCTCCACACTTTAGGCTTCGGTAATCAATCTCCCACTCTGAGGAAGAAGGCGCACATGGGCGTGTTCCCTATGCTAGTGCGGTTGGCGGTTTAATGTATGCAATGGTGTGTACACGCTGAATATTCCATGAGCGGTTAGTGTGGTCAGTGATTCATGGCGAATCAGGGAAAGCGCCGGGAAGCGGTGAAGTGGGTCCTCGTACTTAAAGGGTACAGTTGATACAGTGCGTGTTTGGTGGAGAAACATGTCAGTTAGCGGGTTTGTGGACTCACGATTATCGCGGGCGATCTAGATAGGCGGCGATCTACTCACGGTTATGTATTTAAGATACATGGAGCTCCGGTTAGTTGGCGTCGATGTTCGAGCTCTGATGGCACTTTCTAGAAATTTGAGTACATGGCCATGGCGAGGAGTGAAGGAAGCATTGTGGTTGTGGGGTCTTCTAGATGATTTGGGGATTGAGCAGAAAATGTGAACTTGTGGTGTGGCGGTCGAGTGCAATTCACTTGGCGAAGAATCAGGTTCATCATGCTCGTACCAAGCATATCGATGTCAGGTATCATTTTGTGCGGGATGTCATAGAGGAAGGTGATATTTCTCTCATGAAGGTGCACACGAATGAGAATCCGCGGACATGTTAACCAAGGTGGTCACGGGTAGTAAGTTTAAGCATTGCTTAGACTTGCTTCATATCGGCTTCGTGTTGATTTGCCCAAGAGGGCATGGCCCTTGGTAATGGGTAAGGTGGAGATGATTTGAGGTGAACTACGATGAGCTTGATCCGGTGGAGAATGCGTGAAGCGTCGCGGTGTAGTGGCCTTGTTGGATTAACTGGATTGGTGATGGAGATCTCTCTAGATGTTCTTGGTGTTCTTGGTGTTCGTCCAAAATTTGAGGTGAATCAAATGATGTACGAGGTGGAGAATTGTAGAACATGCACAAAACATGCACAAGACAAGCAGTTCATGAGTCGACTACTAGGCATTGTAGTCGACTACACTGTGAGCTAGGCAAGCAGTTTTGGCTGGGAATCAATAGTCGACTAATATGAGTTGTAGTCGACTACACCGTAAACTACGAAAGGTGTGTTACAAGATCCGAGTAGTCGATAACTGTATTGTAGCTCTAATTCTCATAGGCATTAGTCGATAATATGAGTCAGAGACTAATTAATCAAGCATTCAAACGGGTCTGATTAGGAATTGGTTTTAAACCCAATTCGTTTAGAGGCTATAAATAACCCTAACCGATTGTTAGGGCTAGTTTCAAGCACGTTTTGGGCGACCTTTGAGAGGGTTTAGTGCATCTTTGGAGAGGAGATCTTTGGAGAGATTGAGAGGTTTGTTTTAGGGTTTCTTTGTGAGAACTTGTAATCCTAATTTGTATTCTCTTTCTATTAGTGAAAATCCCTCCTTACCCGTGGGCGTAGGCAACTTGCGAACCACGTAAATCTCGTGTCTTTACTCTTTTATTGTGTTTTTGCACGGGCTTTTACGTTTGTGGTGGTTTCTCTCGACGGTTCAGCGGTCCGCTCGCCCAACAAGCACCTATTCCCATGAATTGCTCTAATTCCTAGTTTATATACACTCAATAAGAAAAATCACAATATTCCACTAATAACCAACGGTTATAACAGAAGTAGGGTGTCTCAACAGAAGTAGGGATCTCTGCTAGTTCTCAGTAGTTGTGAGGACCCAAATCCAAATTGACCATACAGATTATTAGTTCAGTCAATTGAATAGATAACGTTTTCAATCAAATCCAACATATGTGGGCCAATAGAAGTTAGCTAACATTTGACTAAGCTTGGTCTACACATTCATTGAGAAAAGTAGGTAGAAAATAAGAATAAGGAGACTACATTAATCTAGAAGCCTGGTACCAAGTCCAAAATCATCATCTTTTCTCCTCACCACTGTTCAAACATTCCTGTTTTCAGTATCAACCATGTTTCCTTCTTTTTTCCACTTTAACGTTTCAGACGCAGCCGGCCAACCTTCAGGTCTTCAGACACTTGCTATGAATGAAATCGAACATTCCCTTTATACCCTTTTCAATGATGCCCGTTTTCTTTGATTTCTTTTTCTTGGCGGGGTTGCTCGTACTTGTCTTAACCTAGCAAACCCTCTGTTAATCTTTGAAATTTGTGCAACCATGACACCTACCATTTCCAAACTCACTCTATAAAAGGCCAACCCTTTGCTTCTCTTTGCACATCCATCACTCGCAAAGAGAACAAACATTCATCGGTAATACATAACAACATAGAGGAAACATGAGTTCAGGAAGCTGGAGCCACGAGGTCGCTGTCAATGTCGCTGCAGGACGGCTGTTCAAGGCGGCAATGCTCGACTGGCACAACCTCGGCCCTAAGATTGTGCCAGATTTCATTGCCAGTGGTTCTGTGGTGTCTGGAGATGGAGCTGTAGGAGCCATCCGAGAGATCAAGATCAGCAATCCTGGTTAGAATTTTTTTTCAGATATTATCTTCTACACTATTGAACCCACCATTATGTGTTTTGAGCAATGTGTTATTTTGTATGTTAATTATGAGAAAGTACTGGACATAAGCTGACAACTCAAAGATGAGCTACGAAGAGATATGACTAATGAATTCATCCTGTTTCGATGTGACTAGAAATATAAATCTTTTCATGATATGTCTATCTCGTAGTAGTTCACTTAACCATATACGCTTTCAAATTTGGACTGATCTCATCTATTAATTTTGTTAAATCGAACCCACATTGAGTGGAATGGACTCCAGGCACTCATAATAGTTCTCTTTTTTCTTTTTGTGTGTATAGCAATACCTTTCAGCTATGTGAAGGAACGCCTAGATTTCGTAGACCATGACAAGTTCGAGGTGAAGCAGACCCTTGTGGAAGGCGGAGGTTTAGGTAAGATGTTCGAATCTGCCACCACTCACTTCAAGTTTGAGCCCTCGAGCAATGGTGGATGCATCGTTAAGGTGACTGCAACCTGCAAGCTTATCCCAGGCGTCGCCGATGAAAGTGCAAAGGCGAAGGAGGGGATAACCAACCACATGAAGGCAGCTGAAGCTTACCTCCTGGCCAACCCAACTGCCTACGCTTAAATATAGTGCTTATGTTTTCTGTTTGAGGTACCAGCGAGAGTTTGAATAAGGAGAATGGATTTGAGAAGGATTGACGGGGTTGTAGTTTATGTTGAACGATCAGCCTTATCAACTTTGTAATAGTGTCTTGATGTGATGCTTATTTGCTTCAGAAAAATTAATAAAGTCCAGTGTTATATTGTCTGTTAAACAAATAAACAAGTATTGGGATCAAAGCACAAGTTGTTGACAATCTAATTAGATACAAAAGTTTAACGAAGTTCAGAACAAGTCCTACGTTTTCAGGCTGCAGTAGATCATTTTATTGTTTCAGATAACATAGAACAAGTCCTACATTTAGTGCAGATGAATCATTTTATTATTTCGGAAACATAACAGATACACAAGATACAGGAGAATTACTAACGAGAATGGGTTCCACACAATTCAAAGTTCTTCAAAAGTTATTCCACAATTCAAAGTTCTTCAAAAGTTATTACAAATGTTTATCTCACAAATATCTCAAGAATCACTTCACGAGAGAGAAGTACTAATTCACAAATCCATGTCCAAATGATTCCTCAAATCACCATTCAAACAACTCAAGTTCAAGCGAGTTCCTCGGTCATTATATATTGCCGGGCTAACCATATATCTTTAGAACTCTTGAACTATAAAGAATAACTAACAAGAATTCTCGATGTTTTCACGTGAATGTTCCAATGACATCTAGTTTTGATTGAAACAAAAATATCCGCCAAACCTTTTAGCTACCTATGAACCATACTAGAGTTATATCCTCCTGCGCTCCTGAGAATGTTTTGGATGCCTGAACATGTGGGCAAGGACTAACTTTGTGAACATATAAACCTAGATTATCTATTGTAGTAATATTCATCGGGATTTCCTTTTCAGATGAGGTGATACCTCACATCAATGTGCTTTGTCTTATCATTAAAGACCTAATTCTTTATCAAACATGTAACAATCTGAATATGACAATATATTATACCTTGGCGCTTATGTAGGCCAAGATTATCAACTAATCCATTTTAAGGAGATGTCCTCCTCTCTGTTTCTTCTGTCAGCACCATGTACTCTGCTTATGTGGTAGATGAAATGTCTGAAAACGTATAGTGTTAAGTCGACAATAAAGCGTCAGAGTTTAAAAATAGCAGTGATCTCTTTCTATCCTATCTCCATTATAATCAACATCAAAAATTTCTTCTACATGTAGACCAGCATGAACTCCTTCATAAATGTGTGAAGCACATGGGTGGAGACCGAATTAATTAGTGTTTGAGCCTCAAAACGCGTGAAAGTTTTCACGTGGGGGCCTGGCTTGTGTTTGAGCCTCAAAACGCAAGCATCAGCCTCAAAACCGTGAAAGTTTTCCGCGTGGGGGCCTGAGCTTCGTGTTTGAGCCTCAAAACCATGAGCATCAAAACCGCGTGATTTTTGCTTCAACTATTAGTCCCATGGCCGGAGAGTTAGGACTAAGAGGAGAGAGAACACTATAAATTGGGACCTAGGTGCGGCATTCAAAAGCAGTGAGGTTAGGGTTTTGAGCCGTCATTTGAAGATATTTGTGAGGGTTTAGAGTTTTGTTTTAGGGTTTTGGTGTGAGATTTGTACCCTATTTGTATTCTCTTTCTCTCTAATAGTAGATCTCCTCCTCCTTGCCCGTGGGCGTGGCGCTTGTCAAACCACGTAAAATTTGTGTTTTGCTATTGATTTGATTTGTAATAGCTTTTAGGTTCCTCGACAATTAGGTCCTAGAATTGATGAGGAAGAGTAAATATCCCACTTTGTTGAGATATTTGCTTGATTCTTGTTTCCTTGGTGAGGCGGGAATTCTTATTGTGATCTAGCTCTCTTGTTATGGCCATTGTCTGCAGAGGTCTTTGAAATTTCAGCTAGCACAACAAGTGGTATCGAGGCCGATTTAGATCTAGGGTTTTGAAGTTTGGTGGAGGAAGATTCTTGTGTGAAGCTTAGTTCTTGGAGTTCTCGGCCCGGTGGAGATAGCATTAGGAGTTCTTGGTTGGAGATTCGCTTTTCTCGTGTGGTTAGGAAATCTATTTGGAATCCGATCTAGGGTTCGGTTGGGTGATTCTTTAATCCTATCAAAGTTGTTCTTTCTCTACAATTTGGAGTTAGTTTGCAATGGGAGAAGAAAGTGAAAGCAGCAAGTCAATGGCGAAGTACAATACAAATGCAAGTTGGTTTTGAACACCAAAATTAATGTGGTGACTGACGGCAAAATCAACTTTGGTTTGTGGATGAGCGGCGTCTGGGATCGCTCAATGCTCAAAATTTGGAGGAGACCATCATGGTCCAGAGGCCACCTAAATATGAAGATGAGGTATGGGATAAGATGAATAGGAGCGTGTGGGGTGATCAGGTCTGTTTGGAGCAGGGCTGAAATATGATGTGATTGGGGTGATATGCGCAATGAAGATGTGGAAAATTCTCAATAATAAGTATCTCATGAAGAGTGTTGAGAACGAGGTTGCACTTGCTGCGAAGACTCTTCAGTTTGAGATGTCAGGGAGCACCTCACTAGCGGCTCATGTGAACAACTATACTAAGTTGTTGTCCGACTTGGCAAATGTTGATGAGAAGATAGCGGATGAGTACAAAGGCGGTTATTTTATTGGGCTCCTTACGATGAGGAGTATGACACCTTTGTACTCACTTTGTTGAGCGGACGTACTTCTATCGGCTATAGTGAAGTTACTAGCGCATTGACCAACCATGATTTGAGGAGGAAGGACAAGGAGACTTCCGTCGCGAGTACTTGGCGAGGCCTTGTCGGCAGAGGTAAAAGCCCATAGGAGAAAGGTGGCAATAGAAGAAGGTCAAAGTCAAGAAGCCACCACCAATTGTCAAAGAACCATGTGCATTACGCAAAGGCGGGGACATTGGAAGAAAGATGTCAAAGCTCAAGGAGAAAGAAAATGGCAAGAAAAAGGGCGAAGGCCAAGAGGTGAATATTGCTAAAGGCGATGATTCGGCGATTCGTGCTATTCTTTATTGATTACTCCGGTGAATCATGTAAACATCGATTGGATGCTTGATTCGGCGCTACTTATCATGTGACCCCTAAAGCTGGTTTGCATCTTTTGAAAGTCGGCGGGGTGTTGTTGTCATGGGAAATGATCAACCATGGCATTTGTGGGATAGGTACTGTCGCGGATTAGGATGCACGATGGAGTAGTCCGTGAGTTGAAGGAGGTGAGATTTGTTCCTGTTGAAGAAAAATCTTATCTCGGTTGGAGCTTTAGGCGAAGGGATTCAATGTGACTTTCAAAAGCGGTGTAGGGAAGGTTACTAAAGGATCTTTGGTGGTAATGAAGAGTCCATGTCAAATTTATACTATCGAATGGAAGCACGAGATTGGCCACGTTGCTTGTTGTTTGGCAGGACAAGCGGACTTTGGCACTATAGGTTAGGGCACAGGTGAAAGGTCACTGCGGCGTTATGCAAGGCTATTAAAGGGCCAAGAGTGGAAAAGTTGAGTTCTGAGCATTGTGTTCTAGGCAAGCGACAAAGTTGAAGTTGAACGACCATCCATCGACGAAGGGTATTACGGACTACGTGCACAGAGCGTTTGGGGTCCCACCAGGCGGCATCACTTGGTGGTAGACATTGGTTCGTCACATTTGTTGATGATTATTCTAGGCGATGTTGGGTGTACACCATGGCGAAGAAGAGTGAAGTCCTAGATATATTAGTGGAGTGGAAGAAGAGATTAGAAGCTGGTGGGAGAAAGATCAAGGCGTTGAGATCCGAGCGGTGGTGAGTATACTTTAGACCCCTTCGGCCGACTATGTCGAGGCGAGGGCATAGAGACACTTCACGGTTAGTCATACACCGCAGCAAAATGGGGTGTGAGAGTTGAATCGGTCTTTCTTTGGAGAAGATCGATGTTTATTGGCATTAGTAGTTTAGAAGATCTTTTGGGTGAGGCACTTACATATCGCGAGCACCTCATCAACAGGCACTTTCATCTGCGATTGGGGAAAGACCCTATGGAGAAGTGGTCGGAGAGCCGACGAGATTATGACCAGCTCAAGGTATTTGGGTGCCACGCATTTTATCATGTGAAACAGATAAATTGGAACCATGAGCTAGGAAGGCCATATTTGTAGGATTCAAGCGTGGTGTCAAAGGATACAAGCTATGGGATCAGTTGATAAGAAGATTGTCTTGAGTAGAGGCGTCACATTCGATGAGGCTTCTATCTTGAAGCTTCCCACTCTCATCAGTGGAGAGTGACCCGGCAGGAGATAGCAGTGGTGGAGATCGATCACGACTCCACATTGTCGAGATGGTACAATATCCATTAGAGTGCGGCGAGGTGGCCTTGAGCGAGCAGCCGGTGACTTCTGAGGATATGAGTACTGAGATGCGGGGATCGAGGACCACGGCTCGAGTTCGGGATTCTATTAGGTTCGAGGAGAAACATACATATGCTATACGGTATCCGACCACGGTTGCATATGCACTTCCGTGGAAGTATCGATGAGATGATACCTACTACATTGAGAAGGCGAGTTCGGAGGCTGATTCGTGGCAGTAGCTATGCGAGGAAGAGATGGAGTCTCTTCACAAGAACGATACATGGGAGCTTGTTGAGCTTCAAAGGGATGGAAGGCAATTGGTTGCAAGTGGGTATACACTAAGAAGGAGGGCATTGAAAGCACTCCATTAAGGTTCAAAGCTAGGTTGGTTAGAAGGGCTATGCACGGGAGGAAGGTATTGATTATAATGAGGTCTTCTCTCGGTGGTGAAGCATTCGTCGATCGGATTTTGCTAGCATTGGTGTACGGTATGGTTTGGAATTAGATCAGTTGGATGTGAAGACGGCATTTCTTCATGGTGATCTTGATGAAGAAATCTATATGACTCGACCATTGGGATTAGAGCTGCGAGGGAAAAAAACTTGGTTTGCGAGACTAAAGAAATGCTATATGGTTTGAAGCGATCTCCTCGGCTGATGGTATAAGCGATTCGATGGTTTTATGGTTGGTCATTCGTACACTCCGAGCCGGTTTGATCCTTACGTATATTTTCACAAGTTGAAAGGAGGTGCGTATATCTATTTGTTATTATATGTCGATGACATGTTGGTTGCCTCTATTTCCAGTGCGCTATAAATGAATTGAAGGCCTGACTTTCAAAGGAGTTTGAGATGAAGGATTTGGGTGAGGCTAAGCATATTGGGGATGGAGATGGCGAGAGCAGGGAAGAAGGGTAAAATCATTTGACGGATGGCTTATTTGAAGAAGGTTCTCTGGCGGTTCCATGTTAGCATGGATCTGAAGCCGATCAATGTACCATTAGGAGCCCATTTGAAGCTTTGGTGACCTTTCACCAAGACGGTTGAAGAGCGAGAGTTGATGTCGAAGACTCCATATCTGGCCTTGATTGGAAGCTTGATATGCGCAATGGTATGTCACGAGACGATTTGTCACGGCGGTGAGCATGGTTTGAGATACATGCACGATCGAGTGGGTCATTGGGCAGCCGTGAAATGGATTTTGAGGTACATTGATGCGCTCAATGTTGGTTTGGTTTATGGCGGGACACTACTGGTGGGCGGTTGTGCGTTGGTTATGTTGATTCGGATTATCTGGGGATTTGGATAAATGCCGGTCTGGCGAGGTATGTGTTCACTTTGACCCATGCGGTGTGTTGGAGATGCACCTTGCGATCTCGGTTGCTTTGTCTACGAGGCGAGTATATAGCAATTGGAGGTGTGAAGGGCGATTTGGCCGAGGACTTTTAGAGGAACTTGGTATATCGCAACGGTCCGTCACCATTCATTGTGATAGCATGAGTGCTATCTATTTGGAAGAACCGAGGTTCTTCATGCGAGGGAACACATTGGCGTTCGTTATCACTTCGTTCGTGATGTTCTCGAAGATGGTGATGTGGAGATTGTGAAGGTCCACACGAAAGATAATCCGCGGATATGCTCACAAAGGTGGTTCGAACAACAAGTTTGATCATTGCGAGACTTGTTACATTCGTGATTGTTGGGCGTTGGCGGCCATTTGTTGAACTACGTGAAGGCTTGATTCCTTGGGCAAGAGGATACGTGGCGGTCGATTATGATCGACCGATTTGGTGAGTTGATATCAATGTTTGGAGAATGTTCTCACTCGTTTGGGTTCTCGACTTGTTGTGGATTGAGTCCGTTGTGTGGATTTATTCCACTTCGTCTGATGCAACAAATGGGACATTTGGTTGTTTGGTGTCGGCTCAGTTTTGGGAAAACTTTACGAGGTCGAATTGTGAAGCACATGGGTGGGGCCACGAATTAATTAGTGTTTGAGCCTCCCGGCGTGAAAGTTTTCACGTGGGGGCCACGAGCTTGTGTTTGAGCCTCAAAACCGCAAGCATCGACCTCAAAACCGCGTGAAAGTTTTCACGTGGGGCCTGGCTTCGTGTTTGAGCCTCAAAACCGAGCATCAAAACAGCGTGATTTTTGCTTGACTATTAGTCCCATCGGCCGAGTTAGGACTAAGAGGGAGAGAACACTATAAATTGGGACCTAGGTGCGGCATTCAAAAGCAGTGAGGTTAGGGTTTTGAGCCGTCATTTGAGAGATATTTGTGAGGGTTTAGAGAGTTTTGTTTTAGGGTTTTGGTGTGAGATTTGTACCCTATTTGTATTCTCTTTCTCTCTAATAGTAGATCTCCTCCTCCTTGCCCGTGGGCGTAGGCAACTTGCCAAACCCCATAAAATTTGTGTTTTGCTATTGATTTGATTTGTAATAGCTTTTAGGTTCCTCGACAGGTCGGTCCAGAGTGATGAGAGGAAGAGTAAATATCCCACTTTGTTGAGATATTTGCTTGGTTCTTGCCTTGGTGAGGCGGGAATTATTGTGATCTAGCTCTCTTGTTGTGGCCATTGTCGTGAGAGTCTTTAGAAATTTCCATTGCGCAACAAAATGTTCCTTACATCTATTGTTCCTCTGAGGTATAATGTATTCTTTACAAATTTCTAATGTCGTTTCGAGTAGTTCCATATAAGTGTTAACCATGTTTGTATGTGCAATATCTGCTCCATGTTTGTATGATGAAATGAGCATGTTGGTTACGTATAGCAGTATGTAGATACGTGAGCATTGTCAAGCTTTGTGTGACGAACAAAATTGTCATACTTAGACCTGTTGCTGTCAAATCACCGTCTCAAAAATTGCTTCAGTCCATATAAGGATTTGCGAACTGCAAACATACATGATCATCTTTTCTTGAATGATGAACCCTTCTGTTTACTCATCAAGATATCCTCTTCCAGCTCTTCATAAAGGAAAGTTGTCTTCACGTCGATTTGCTTGAGCATCTGAACCTTATGTGTCATTGTTGCTAGTATCTCAAAAATAGATTTATGTAAAGCTACAGAGCTTTCTAAGAGAACATAGTCTAAGACCTCAACTTTCCACTTTTTTTACAAAGCCCTAAGTTTTACCTCTCTCTTCTAAGAGTTCTGATTTTTTCTCTTTTTTGACAATTAGGCCCCTAAGATTTCCCTCTTTTCTAAAAAGCACCCACCTTTTTTATTAGACAATAAAATATCTTAGTTAACGAGAAAATTTGGGAGTTTATTAGAATAGAAGAATAAAACTTAGGAATTTCATTGTCGGACAGAGAGAATGTTAAGGTTTTCTCGAAGAGAAAGAGGCAAATTATAGTTATATTTGTCAAAGAGTAGAAAGTTAAGAGCTTAGTAGGAAAAAAGGGTAAAAGTTATAAGGGGATCTTAGGACTATGTTCTCTTCTTTCTAGTAAGTTAAAAACAAGGCGAGCTTTGTATTTGATCCTTCTACACCGAAACTCTAGACTTTTGTGATGCTGTGAATTCTTGTTATGATAAAACGTGTCCGTTGAAAGTTCTCCAGTTAAGAAGTTAATCATGTTTAGATAATTAAGAATATGGGCCAAATGTTGGCCAAAAAGAATTACTTACTTAGAGGTTTAATAGTGTGTTTTATGAAAAATAACTTATTGGGTTCACAAACTTAAAACGGTCTTATAAAACTATAAAGTAGAATAGAAAAAATAGACAAAGTAGAGAGTTTTATTAACTCAATTGCTAATTATTATTATTGAGATTGATTTAGATTACAAGTGAGGTAGGAATACCTCTATTTATAGGAAAAGCTGATACATGAACCATATTAACTACTCATTAATGAACTTATTCATCCTAGATCATGTATTGAGTTGTTCCAAAAGAAGGTTAATGTACTAGGGAATATTAAGGAGTAATACATGTATCAATCTTCTTGAGAAACTAAATGGACATCCACATCATTGAATTGTTTCATAACACTCCCCTTGGATGTCAACAATACACAAAGAATATGCCTCGTTAAAACCTTACTAGGAAAAACCCAATGGGAAAAAATCCTAGTGAAGGAAAGCGAGTACACTATTCTTATTAGTTTCTCCCCGATTCAAATATCATTTGAGATTTTTCAACCGGCGCATTCCAATATTTTTCACTAATTTCTCAAAAGTTGCAGTCGGCAATGCCTTGGTAAATAAATCTGCCAGATTATCACTCGATCGAATTTGTTGCACATTAATTTCACCATTCTTTTGCAAATCATGTGTAAAAAAGAATTTTGGTGAAATATATTTTGTTCTATCTCCTTTAATATATCCTCCTTTTAATTGAGCTATACAAGCTGCATTATCTTCAAACAAAATAGTCGGAGGATTTTCATTTTCAGGAGACAATCTACTATTCTTCCGGATATAGTGAATCATTGATCTTAGCCAAATACATTCTCGACTGGCTTCATGAATTGCTATTATTTCGCATGATTGAAGAAGTGGCGACAATTGATTGCCAGTAGATCGCCATGAAATAGCGGTATCACCACATGTAAATAAATAACGGTTTGAGACTTTGCTTTATGCGGGTTAGATAAATACCCAGCATCAGCATATCCAAGCAATTTAGATCGAGAATTATAAGAATAAAATAAGCCAAGATCAATTGTTCCTTGGAGATAGCGAAAAATATGCTTTATACCGTTCCAATGTCGTTTTGTAGGAGATGAACTAAATCTTGCTAATAAATTCACAGAAAATAATATATCTGGTCTTGTACAATTAGCAAGATACATTAGTGCACCTATTGCATTGAGATATGGTACTTCAGGACCAAGAATCTCTTCATCTTCCTCTTTTGGTCTAAAAGGATCCTTAGCAGTATCAAGTGATCTGAGGACCATTGGGTACTCAATGGATGTGCTTTATCCATGTAGAACCGTTTTAATACCTTCTGGGTATAAGCAGTTTGGTGAACAAAAATCCCATTTTCTAAATGCTCAATTTGTAAACCAAGGCAAAATTTAGTTTTTCCAAAATCTTTGATCTCAAATTCTTTCTTCAAATACTCAACCTTTTGGAGCTCTTGAGAGTTCCAATCGATTAAGATCATCAACATATCAAACAATGATCACAAAATTTGACCCATTCCTTTTATGAAAACACATGGACATACTGGGTCATTTGTATAACCTTCTTTAACTAAACATTCAGCGGGCGGTTATACCACATTCGGTCAGATTGCTTGAGCCCATACAAAGACCTTTGCAATTTAATGGAGTACATTTCTCTAGGATTTGATTTACATGCTTCAGGCATGCTAAATCCTTCAGAGATTTTCATATAGATATCATTATCTAATGTTCCATACAAATAAGCAGTGACTACGTCCATCAGACGCATATCAAGTTTTTCATGCACTGCTAAACTCACAAGATATCTAAATGTAATTCCATCAATTACTGGAGAATATGTCTCATCATAATCAAATCCTGGTCTTTGTGAAAATCCTTGGGCTACAAGTCTTGCTTTATATCTCACAATTTCATTTTTCTCATTTCTTTTCCTCACAAATACCCATTTATATCCTACTGGTTTTACACCTTGGTGTTTGGACTATAGATCCAAAACTTTTCATTTAGCGATGAATCTAATTCATTGGATCGCATCTTTCCATTTTGACCAATCATTACTTAGTGACATTCATCAACCGTTACGGGTTCATGATCCTCGTCTTCTTCCATAATATCAAGTGCTACATTATATGCAAATGCATTATCGATAATTACTTCTCTTCGGTTCCAACTCTATCTCGTAATGACAAAATTTATTGAATTTTCTATAGTTTCATTCTCTTTAGGAGTTAGCTCTTCAGGAGTAACCTCTTCAGGAGGTTGAATTTTGTCATTTGTAATATTTTGATCATTTGATCCTCTTTTCTTCGAGGATTCTTATCTTTGGAACCAAGGGGTCTACCTTCGAAGTACTTTAGACTCGTTAACACTTTTAATTTATCCTTCTGGGATATCAATTTTAACCGGAGCCTTTTCTGCTGGAATAAACGATTTCGTAATTCTTCTGGAATCACTAAAAGCATCCGGTAATTGGTTTTAATTTTACGTAAATGTATAATCCTTTGAACTTCAGTTCACAATCTTTTGTCGAGGATCAAGGAAGTCTAATGATATTTTCCAAGTAATTTCCTTTTGGTTGATCTTTACCTCCCCTAATGTGGAAATGTGATTCATCAAAATGACAATATGCAAATCTTGCGATAAATAAATCACTGTTAATGGTTCAACATATTTAATTATAGAAGATGATTCATATCAGACATATATCCCCAATCTTCTTTGAGGGCCCATTTTAGTTAGTTGGTGATTGCAATAGGAACATATACCGCACAACCAAAAATTCTTAAATAAGAAATATTTGGCTCGTGGCCAAGAACTAATTGTAAGGGAGAATAAGTATGGTAACTTGTCGGCCTAATTCTCATAAGTATTCTGCATGTAATATAGCATGTCCCCAAGCGGATAGAGGAAGTTTAGACCTCATTAACAATGGTCTTGCAATTAATTGAAGCCGTTTAATAAATGATTGGCTAGACCATTTTGTGTATGAACATGAGCTACAGGATGTTCAACACTTATTCCAATAGACATGCAATAATCATCAAAAGCATGTGATGAATATTCACCGGCATTATCTAGGCGAATTTTTTAATGGAATAATCGAGAAATTGTGCTCGTAATTTAATTATCGAGCAAGCAATCTCAAATGCCAAGTTGCGACTAGATAATAAACATACATGTGACCATCTTGTTGATGCATCAATTAGCACCATAAAATATCTAAATGGTCCATATAGTGGATCTACAGCCCACATATATCACCATGAATTCGTTCTAGAAATGCAGAGTTAGGTTCTCACTTTAGTTAGTGATGGTCTAACAATTAACTTCCCTTGGGAGCAAGCAACACATGAGAATTCATTAGAATTTAGTATCTTTTGATTTTTCAATGAATAACCATGTGAGTTTGTAATTATTCGCCTCATCATTATAGAACCGGGATGTCCAAGGCTGATCATGCCAAACCATAAAATCATTAGGATTAGTAGACTTCGGTCTACAAGGTGATGAATTTCAGCTACACTTATTTTTGTATAATATAAACACGAAGGCGATGACTTTTCTAATCGCATTTCTTCTCGAAATGATATTTGTAATCAATAAGTATTCACCATTTGTCTCATTCATTGTCTCGATATGATACCCATTTTGTGGATATCTTTAAAACTTATCAAATTTCTTGAGACTTTATCGAGTAGTGCATTATTTATGACAATTTTAGTTCCTTGAGGAGGAATACGATGGGCTCTTAGAGCCATCAATCAATTAGCACTACCACTTATTGTGTTAACATTTGATTCTTCTATTTTAAATGAGAAAAATACTTCATGTTTTTAAATATAGTGTGCGTAGTAGCACTATCAATGAGATAAATATCATCATCACCATTATTTGATCCTAAATATTTGGCATCCATATCTTCTTCAGAAAGAAATGACAAAAAAAATTACAAAGAAAAGTAAATATTAATAAAGTCCATAAATTACGAAATTCATAAAGAAAATTACATAAAAGATGCGAAAATAACAAAATTCAAAATATTGGGTATTTATCATAGGATCATTTTGCAACTTCAGGTTGCTCAAGGAAATCAGCAACATCGAGGTGTGTGATATCATCATAAACATTGTTTTGATCAATGAAATTTGTCTCGGCATTTTTACCTTTCCCTTTTAATGATGCCTGATAGAGGTCAACAAGATGTTTTGCCGTACGACAGGTACGCGACCAATGACCTTCTATTCCACACCGGTAGCATATTTCTTCATAATATTTCTTTTCTTCACTTTTCTTATCATTATTGTCCCACTTTTGGGAGTTGTCCCACCGGAGGTTGTTTTGTCTTTTGCCACGGATATGATCATTGTGATTATAAGGCACATATCTACCATGACCTCGTCCATGGCGATGGTTATGTCCTCGACCTCCTCCACGCCATGTCCATACGACCACGATTTTGAGATTGAGTTGCATTTACTTGAGGGAATGGAGTAGCACCGGAGGTCGGGATTCATGATTTTTAACAATAATTCATTATTTTGTTCATAAAGGAGGCATGAAATCAATTCGAATTATTTCTTAAATTCTCTCGATATTCTGCTGCCGAGAGCATATCTGAGGCATGAAAGGTGGAGAATGTTTTTCTAACATATCGTCATCGGTGACATTTTCTCCACACAATTACAATTGAGAGGTAATTTTATACATTGCGAATTATACTCAGCGATTGATTTAAAATCTTGTAGCCTTAAGTGAAGCCAATCATACAGGGCTTTTGGGCACAACCAACCAACTTGGTGGTCAAACCTCTCCTTCAAATTATTCCACGAGTAAGTGGATCTTTCAGATTAGATATTACGTTTTAATCCTTCATCCAAATGATGGCGAAGGAAAATCATAGCTTTTACGGTCTTGATTGGATGTCTCATTTTCTTCCACAATAGTATTCTCAAGACCCATTGCGGCAAGATGTATTTCAACATCTAACATCCGAGGATAAGTAGTTCTTTCGAAATATCAAGAGGTACAAATTCTTGTTTCGTAAGGTTAGTCATTGTGAAAAATGATTTGAATTGAAAAGAAATTTTACCTCAAAGTTTACTCAAAATATGAACACGCGCCCAACGATGAATCCAATGGACTTGAAATGGATTGCCTCAATGGTAGATCGTCGATCTCGATAACGTATTATAAAACTATAAAGTAGAATAGAAAAATAGACAAGAAGTAGAGAGAGTTTTATTAACTCAATTGCTAATTATTATTGAGATTCGATTTACATTACAAGTGAGGTAGGAATACCTCTATTTATAGGCAAAGCGATACATGAACCATATTAACTACTCATTAATGAACTTATTCATCCTAGAACATGTATTGAGTTGTTCCAAAAGAAGGTTAATGTACTAGGGGAATATCAAGGAGTAATACATGTATCAATCTTCTTGAGAAACTAAATGGACATCCACATCATTGAATTGTTTCATAACAAAACCGCATTTGATGAGTAAAATTTTGGGAGTTTTCTGAATTACTATAATTATTGGAGCTTCAGTGACAGTTTTAAACTTGTTGCGGTTAAGTAACAAAGGCCCAAACTTATTGAAGGTTTATTAGTGAAATTTACCCTTTACTAAATAAATAAAATAGGTTAATCACTTTATCTTCCTTCTAAGTTGTCTGAATAGTGAAACGGTAAGGAACATTGCCCTGAGAGTTAGACCTACATGTTCAAATAACCGAAAGTCTATTTTCAGCCTCTTTAATTAGTTAACCTCCATCTAGAAGAAGCATTCATTGTTTCTACAACAAATTTTAGGAAGGTAGTTAATTTAGTCAACTGAATAGACAAATATTTTCAATGAAACAAAAACTAGTATCAGTATCTACATTCATTTGGACAAAAACTAGTATCCGGACTTCCGCTAGAGTTGATGTTCTCTTTATACCCTTTTGAACAATTTTCCTTTTCTTCAATTTTTCGCCTTCTGGTGGTTGCAAGTGCTTTGTCATAGCTTGGCAAGCCCGCTGCTAAGCTTTGAATTATGGGCAAACATGACACGTACCATTTCCAAACTTCACTCTATAAAAGGCCAACCATTTTGCTCAACTCCTTGCACATAAATCACAGTCGTAGATAATTAATATACAACAGATAGGAAAACATGAGTTCAGGAAGCTGGAGCCAGGAGGTAGCTGCCAATGTCCCCGCAGGAGGCTTTTAAGGCTGCGATGCTGGACTGGCACAACCTCGGCCCTAAGATTGTGCGGAGATCACCAGTGGTTCTTTGGTGTCCGAGATGGAGCTGTTGGAAGCATCAGAGAGATCAAGATCAGCAACAATGGTTAGAATTCTTCGATGTTAGTTTCAATTTAACGAAGCCATATGATTATATGTCTTTCCTTGGTATTCTTGATCGGGCTTAATTAGATCGATATGCATAACATGTAGTATGGTTATTATTACTACAGTCCATATGCTACATGTTGTAAAATCTTCACTAAGGGCTGTTTTGTTACCCGGAAATAGAGCTACAAAAGTAAATAGTGCAACCAGATTTATATTTCAATTGCAACATAATAATTAGGAAAGGTAAGTAACTTACAATTTGTAGGAAAAGAAATGCAACCAATGCTACAATCAGTTTGTAGGACGAAAAGTTGCAGCCTTTTTAAAACAAAGTTGAAGTTAAAAAATAATTACAACCCATCAACAAAAGATCCTTTCCCATTCCAAGTAGGAAAGCAACCTACACTTGTGCATTTCCTTATATGACAAAGTCAAGTAGCTTTTGTCAGGTTTTTTTCAACCAATTAAACACTGAAATTTGCATTGGAAATACATTCCTAGAATAAAATTGAGAAAAAAAGATCCAAACAATAGATTTAAAAATAATTCCTGCATGTAGCATTTGTTGCTGTAGTATTTGCTTCAATTCATTTTGGCAGCAAACCAAACAGCCCTTATGAAGAGTTAATAGC
Organism: Asparagus setaceus; assembly: GCA_012295165.1. Lineage (NCBI taxonomy): Eukaryota > Viridiplantae > Streptophyta > Magnoliopsida > Asparagales > Asparagaceae > Asparagus > Asparagus setaceus. The sequence goes on from CM022702.1 coordinate 71,362,534, forward strand.
ATATCATGTCCTCATACTCATCTTCTCTTTTTTCCCCCATCTATGTGGTGTACTAGCACTGCCTTTCAGCTACCTGAAGGAGCGCCTAGATTTCATAGACCATGACAAGTTCGAGGTCAAGAACACCCTCGTGGAAGGCGGAGGTTTAGGAAAGCAGTTTGAATCGGCCTCCAATCATTTCAAGTTCGAGCCATCACGCAACAACGGATGCACTGTCAAGGTGACCGCAACCTACAAGCTTCTCCCTGGCGTCGCTGATAAGAGTGGAAAGGCAAAGGAAGGTGTGACCAACCACATCAAGGCAGTCGAAGCCTATCTCCTAGCAAACCCAACTGCCTACAATTAAATATAATGCTTATGTTTCTGTTTAGATGTACTTGTGAGTTTGAATAAGGAGAAGGATATGAGAAGATGGCTCAGTGATGAGTCCATGAGTTTGTAATACTACTGTCGTGAAGTCATGCTTATGTGCTTCATGTTTACAATAATTAAGAAATAAGTTTTGAGTGTCACATATGGTGACATTTGGATCAGAAGCATAAATGGATGACAATCTTGGACACACAAATTTTACAAAACAGAACAGAGAGAGAAAATAGATCTAACAAATAGATTCCAAACAACTGATATCAAAGTTCGAACTTTTGCGTTATGAATGTAATATGTGATTAAGAGTTGTCTGCTGACAGTCATCAAACTACTTACCTTCAGCAACACGCAATGGACGACTAGTCAAATTTGTTGGTTTGTTAAGGCATTAGATCTAAGATGCAAGCCTAAGCGGGGTGAATAGGGTTGATACCGTTTCGCTAAAAACGAATATCTGTGGAATAGATAAAATAAGCGATCAACACAAATCAAACATAAATAGCAACCAATTAGGAGCACACAAGTTTTCATAGTGGTTCGGATAACAATCCTACGTCCACTCTTCCTTCTCGCGAACGGGTTTCCTCACTATGCAAAAGAGTTCTCCTGAATCACAAACCTGTCTCAGTAGACTTACAAGACTGCACCCTGGAATATACAACAAGTCATCTAACCTAACTCTCCACAATGAGTTAACATCTAGCTCTAACTAGTCCCAACCCTCAATTCCAATAGGCTTGAGTACGCCGTAAAAAGAAGTTTAAATCAAAACCAAACAACCAAAGTTAAAGCTCAAAAAATATGAAAGATCTTACATCCATTTTGTTAAACAAACCGTCCTTAGATGAATCTAACCGTAGCACAATGAAGAATGGTGTAGATGATAAATCCAAAGGCAACTGTCCTCGCTGAAATGATCCAAAGATATTGTGTGCGATGAGTGAGAGTTTGTCAAGGCTCTGGGGATCAAAACCTTCAATGAAATCTCTTTACAATTCAAAAACCAAAAACTCCTCTCTTCTTTCTCTCTCTCTCTCTTTCAATGATATAAAGTCTCCAATAGGTCAGAAAAGAGATATCCTAAGCGTGGTAGAGATTAGAGATAAAAGAAACGATGAGTGGCTGTAATTAAATCTGAAATTTTGTAATTAGTTGACTTTATCATCGATGATGGCTCTCAACTATCGATGGTGACGAGGCCCCATCGATGGTTGAGAGATCCCATCTGTTGAGGATCGATGTCGTCGTTTGGCTCAGAAGCCTGCTTCAATCAGTCTCGATTGATCCTTCTCAAGTGCACCACCAAGGATACAAGGGGACAAAGCCACACAGTCTCTCACAAAGAAAGGGGGGATCGCACAAAGCAATGGACGGAGAAAAGCCTCACAGAGAAACGGGAAGAGGATCGCACAAAGTCCCTCTCGATCTCCTCACTCTCGAGCTACTACCAACCCTTCTATATATAGAAGAGGGCAGCCGACACGAGAGAGATTTCTAGGGTTTTCGGAAGCACGCCGAGGGGGAGGAGAGGAAACTAGGGTTCAAGGCAAAGGACCAAAAGAGGAAAGAAAACCGAGGGTCTGCAAGTAGTAAGTGAGTCGGGCCACTCCATCAAAATGGGCCAGCTCATGGGCCAACTAATAGCAACAATCTCCACCTTTGGCCCAAGGTAGTAATCAAGAAAGGAATACCTAACCCAGGACTCATCATCGCCATAACATTACCATTACTGTATGATCACAAAGAGGATACAAGCAATGGAAGAGAATACACAAAAACTCGGATCACAAAGATCGGGCAAGATCACCAAGCATGCCAAGTCCAAAGGACCGAACTCTACCAAACGGTCATCGAGTTCAAAGGGAAAAAATCACAAAGCTACTAACAAACACAAAGTAAGTTAATAGGCCACAAAGGCAACACACAAAGCAAGGGGGAAAAAATAATTACCCAATGTCAAAGTTCAAAATTCTTTGACACGAGATAAATTTTTCAGCAGGCAAACACTTAGTGCCCATGTCAGCCGGATTAAATTGAGGGAATTTTCTCCAACTTCACAATACTCTTTTCAACTATATCCCAAAAGTAATGAAATCTAACATCAATATGTTTAGTTCTATCATGAAAAAGGATTTTGCAAAGTTGAATAGCGATTGACTATTAGAAAATACAAGCATTTTTATCAAGAAAACCAATTTCAGATATAAGTCCCTAAGCCAAATAGCTTCTTTAAAAGCTTCAAAGCGGCAACATACTCGTGATTCAAGAGTAGATAAAGCAACAATGGGGTGTAGTTGAGATTTCCAACTTATGCAAGAGCCACACAAAGTGAACACATAGGAAGTAGTAGATTTTCTATTATCTCTATCATTTGCATAATTGGAATCTACATAGCCAACTAGTTTAACACCTTTAACACTTAGAGAAGGTTAATCCTACATTCACAGGATTTTAAATATCTTAAAAGCCATTTCAAGGCATTCCAATGAGGCATACGAGATTTGACATATATCTACTCAAGCAACTAACGCATATGCAATGTCGGTCTAGTGCTAACCATGAGATACATGACTGATCCTATAGCATTCGAATATGGCACCTTCTTCATATTATTTATTTCAGCCAGTTTTGGGGACTGATCCTTACTCAACACAAAATGGGAAGCAAGAGGCACATTCACAGATTTGGCATCGACATAGCAAATTTACTTAAAAGTTTTTCGACGATGGACTTTGGTTTAAAACTAGCGTAGATTTGTTTTGTCTCTAATAATATTCATGCCTAGAATTCTTTTTGCATCGCCTAAGTCTTTCATGTCAAAATTTTCACAAAGACATTTTTGAACATGCTCAATGGACTTCAAACAAGGGCTAACAATCAACATGTCATCCACATAAATTAAAAGAAATACTGAGTACGAGTCTATATTCTTATAATACGTGCAATGATCAGAACTCCTTTTAAACTTTAAAGATTGCATGCATTTATCAAATCTTATATTCCATTGCCTAGGTGATTGTTTTAAACCATACAAAGTCTTTTTAACAAACACACATGATCGTGCAATTTAGGGTCCACAAAGCCCTCGGGTTGGTGCATATAAATATTTTTGTCAAGGTCACCGTAAGAAAGCAAGAGTTACATCCATTTGTTTTAATTCCCAATTAAAATGAGCAACTAAAGCAAGCATAATTCTAACAAGAGTGAATTTGACACGAGGGCAAAAATTTCAAAGATAATCAATTCCCTCCTTTTGAGTAAATCCCTTAGCTACTAACCTAGCCTTAAACCTAACACCTTCGATTCTTGTTTCACCTTAAATGACCACTACACCATTACGTAACAACTAGCGTGTTTAGAAACAAGTTTCCATGTTTGGTTAATTCTTAGGGATTCCATCTCACTCTTCATAGCACTAATCCATTCTTTAGAATATTTTGACCTTAATGCTTCACTATAAGTCTTAGGTTCATTGCACTCAAGGGATTCAAACACATTAAAGGCAAACTCACATATTACAATCACCAAATTGCAATCTCTATATCTATCGTTTCCTAATGGTTCTTTTATTTCTATCCCTAGTGAGTTGATAATCATTCAAATCATGCATGTTATCTATTTCTGTATATTATGCTCCACCTCATTAGGAATAATCTCATCTTGATTTTCATTAATTATATCATTCAATTTCTTCTGAGGTAATTCAGATTGATTAATAATAGGCATTTGCTCCACCTCATTTGGAGCATCATTTTCGAAATAGGAACAGTAAAGATAAACAAGAAAATTCATTTTCATAAAAACAACATCTCTACTTATTACTATCTTAAACCCCTTCACTCTTATTCCAAAGCCTATAACCTTTTACCCTTCGTGGTATCCTAAGAAAACACATTTCTTAGATCTAGGTTCTAACTTATCAATTCTTTGATGCACATAGCCGACTCGAAAATTCTCAAGTTATTTAAATCAAGAGGTTTGCCCGTGAACACAAATTGTGGCATTTCCTAAAGGGAAGGAGACCTATTAATCAAATAAGCCAAAGACAAACAGCCTCTTAACTTTGAGAGCCATGAGTGGCCAACATAGCCTCACCCTCTCTAAGAGAGTTCTATTCATCCTTTCAAAGAACCCCATTTTGTCAGGTGTGTAGGGAACAGCTTTATGTCTTTTAATACCCCAAGTAGCACACAAGTCATTCAATTGTTTGTTACAAAACTCAAGACCATTATCTGTCCTAAGAGTTTTAATTTTTTCCCGCTTGGTTTTCAATCATAATTTTCCAGCTTTTAAATCTATCAAAACTTCAGATTTTTGTTTCATGAGTAAAACCCAAACTTTCCCGAGTAATCATCAATTATGGAAAGAAAATATTGGTTCCCTCCATGCGTGAAACATTAGAGGGACCCCACATCAAAGATGCAAATATTCAAGTACATCAAGACACTTAGACCGATTAGAAAAGAAGAAACGGAAAACTAACCCTATGTTATTTTCCTAGCACACAAGATTCACGAAGGGATGGTGGATATTTTATCACTACCAAAGTGACCTCCTTTATGCAAAATTTCTAATCCTTTATTACTCATGTGACCTAATCTATTATGCCATAAAACAGATTATCACCTATCACAGAAGCAGAATCAAGCATGTGTTCAAGATGACAAACATACAAGTTATTTTGTTTTTCAAAGAAGAAAATAACAAGAGACCCTTTCGAATTTTCATAACCCCTTACCCCATTTTCCTCCAAACCATCATTTTCTAGAGATGCACAAGAAATCAAGTTATAACTTAAATCGTGAACATGCCTAACATTCTTCAAAGTAAACTCGAACCTGAAGAAAACCTAAGGCATACATCACCGCCTCCTAAAACATTGCTTTTCTTTTCATTTGCCATTGACACAAAGCCATTCTCTATTTTCATGTAGTTTGAAAACATGTTTTAAAAGGAGTCATATGAAAAGTACAACCGAGTCTAATAACCAACTGATTTACACAAAGAATCACAACACAGAGTTCAAATATGCATAATCACAAAGATTATTAATCATGAAAATTTCACCCATTTTGCCCTCACGACACCCATATTAGCATGATCATTTTGTGATATTTCTTAGGTTTAGGACAATCTTTAATAAAGTGACCCGCCTTCATGACAATTATAGCATTTTTAACTTTAAACCCGGACTTAGATCTACCCCTTCCATTTTCAAATTTTTCTTACTTGATTCCCCATTACTTGCATTCTTTTGGTTATTAGACCTATTCTCAGGCCTACCCCTCACATGCATAACCTCACCGAATTTTTATTTTCCCTGAATGTTTTAAATCTAATTCTTACTCTTAAGACCATTGATCACAATATCAAGGGTAACTTCATCTCTACCATATTTAATAGCAGATTTTACATCACTATATGAGTCGAATAGCATTTAGAAGTGCAATAGGAGTATATTCGCTCATATGTTTATCACCTAACTTAATGTCCGAAATAAGTTTTGTGAAAACATCTAGGTTCTCCTCAATGTCCTTAGACATATCCAATCTAAATTTAAAAATTTTAAGCAAAAACATTTACTTGGGTAAAGAGGTTTCAGATATAGTTCTTCAAGTTTATCCCAAAGGGTTTTAGCAGATTCCAAAATTCTAACTTTTCTAAGCACGAGTGATAAGTTCAAATAAATTGTGGAACATGCATTTTCGCTCATTTCATTTCCTTTTTGCTTCAAGGTCGTGAAGCCAAATAAGTCCGACCAATACCTAATGCACTTTTGAATTAAAATACATTTTATTTTTGTTTCCAAATGCTAAAATCGATTTTCCGCTAAACGGAACCAAACCATATTGAACCATACCATAGTGATTAGTAGCCGACATTATTCACACAGAAAAATAAACGATGAGCACGGCTCGTTCAAAACCCTTTGTGCTTTCGCGACGAGCACAAACAAATTTCCACTTCGCCAGCTTAAACGCAGTGAAATAAAACCGAGATTTAAATGCAAAGGAAAAGGAAAAATTGATAACCACATCATCGAATCGTAATATACCCGGCGAAACCCTATGAGAGGGTTTCGACCTACCCACGCTGGGTCCGGCGGTCCTCGCGCCTCGGCGGGTCCTATGGCGGTTCGGCGGCGGTTCGATGGTCGGAACGGCGGCGGCGGCGGTTCGGCTCACGATCTGCTGAACGGCGGCCACAGATCCAAATGGACAATGACCGGCGGTTTTGAACGGCGACGACTCAACCCGCTCGATACCACCGTTGAGGATCGATGTCGCCGTTGCCGAAGCCCGCTTCAATCACTCGATTGATCCTTCAAGTGCACCACCAAGGATACAAGGGGACAAAGCCACACAGTCTCTCACAAAGAAAGGGGATCGCACAAAGCAATGGACTCGAGAAAAGCCTCACAGAAAACGGAAGAGGATCGCACAAAGTCCCTCGATCTCCTCACTCACTCGAAGCTACTACCAACCCTTCTATATATAGAAGAGGGCAACGACGAGAGAGATTTCTAGGTTTTCGAAGTACCGCCGAGGGGGAGGAGAGGAAACTAGGGTTTCAAGGCATGGACCAAAAGAGGAAAGAAACCGAGGGTCTGCAGTAGTAAGTGAGTGGGCCACTCCATCAAAATGGGCCGCCAGCTCATGGGCCAACTAATAGCAACACCATCGATGATATGAAAATCTCTTAAAAATATCAATCAGAACTATAGCCATCGATGAGTAATCAGAGCCATCGATGAGCTCACCTACCATCGATAGTCAGTGCTCCATCGATGGTGAGGAGTCAAATCGCCTTTGAGTCAGTTTACACTTCTTCTACTTGTATTTACCTATACTTTATCATTTCAAATAATTATTAGTACTATATGAGAGTATGTTATTACTCAAACAAGAGTTATTGTATGGACTTCGCCCTAACAAAGACTTATCCTTCCTTCTTCTTTGAACAAATAAACTTCATATGCGAGCTTCTTGGAGTAGTGATGAATATCCTTCCAGTCCAAATTTATGATATATCAAGAGAAGATATAACAACTCAGAGAGATTTTAAGATTTATGAAACGTTAGAAATGATTTTTAAGTATTCATAAGTTATTTGTTAGTAAAACTTTTATTCCAGGTTTTTCTTTTACCTACTTACTTATATGAAAATTTATCATATATTATTATAATTGATCGTTTTTGATTGATGTATAATTTGATGGTTGTATTTTATCTCCTTCTCCTGAAGAAAAAATTCTGGCTTTATCACTGGAAGGAGGCTAATCAAACCATGGGCTTTATTCCAATTGAGTCCTCAAGCCAATAATAGATGGCTAATTAATGAGATTAGCATATGAACCACTTTGCTTATGAGAACAGAGTCATGCCTTCCGCAAATTTGACATCATGTGCATAAAGGAGCTCTAGCCCATGCGATATAACGTAACATTATGTACGCTAAATTTTGAGCAAACAAAGGCCCATTGAAACATGGGCTTTGATACCAATTTATTAGGGTTGAAAAGGCACATTAGGAAGATGATCTTGGCTAACTATTTGATCATAATTGACTCAAAAACATTAATCATATTTCAGCCATGAGTCCAAGTATATTTAACCATTTGTCCATCTTACTCGCCTTTTTACTAAAAATAAATAGATGTAAGATGTTCTAAAAAATATAAATATTCTAACATGCTCTCTGATTGACCTTCCTTTTTCAAAAGCATAGACATAGTGAGCGGTATAAAATTTTTAAAATCAACTTTAAATTTGTGGCAACCTCGATTCAAACTAGGTTGCTCGATACCATCTTAAATCTCTATCATTATACCAAAACCAAATTATAGTGAGAATTGAGGGTTCTAATTTTATATCCTAACATACGTATATATGTATAAACTCAAAATCTAATATAATAGAGTCCATTAGACATGGATCTACAGATGGTTAAATACTCAAATGCCTTCTTTGCCAACATCTCTTTCAGTTAGCCTCCATCTAGAAGGTGCATTGATTGTGCCTGCAACAATTGTCAAAGAACTACAGAAGATAATAGATATGACTTGCGAAATTAGTCAAGAAAAAGGAATCCTAGAAATTACTTGCTGACCATGTCTGTGGTGCTTTGACTTTCATTGTCTAATTGATTCTACCTTGTTTTTCCTTTCATTATCCTAAGCTGTTCATCCTTTAGTTATGATCTATTATGGAAATAAATATTCTTAATTTTTCTTCAAAAATGTAAAGTTGTGTGAGGAATGTACACTATGCGTAGGCTAGTTGGTTTAATAAAAATGTTTGTATGCGAAAGTCGTTAATTCAATCAAATGAATATATACTATTTTCCAACAAAATCTAACATATGCTTGTATTTTGCCATGAACTTCGTGTGTACATTCAGTGGGACAAACTAGCTTCCCTTTTGACAATAAGAGGAGGGCTAAATTGCACTTAAACGCATTATAATTTCACCAACCATGCACTTAAGTGACCGCTATTTTCAAACCGAGCAAATAAATGCCCCATAGTATTTAAATATTACAAATAAATGCCCCATAGTATTTAAATATTGCACTTTGGTGCCCTCTTGTTTACTTAATGTTGTAGGTTGGTGACTCTTGTTTACCCAATATTGCATACAAATACCTTCAGTTTGTAAATAACCTCACTTTAATACCCTAAAGTTTCTAAAAGTTACACTTTAGTACCTTGTGTTATATGATATTCTTGGATACGTAGAGAAATGTTAACACCATATGGGATTTTTTAACTTCGGGGTAGTGATCTGCAACATTTAAATACTTTGAAGTATTTATTTGCTCGGTTTTAAAATAGGGATTCACTTAAGTGGAATGTTGGTGAAACTATAGAATATTTAAATGCAATTTTGCCTAAGGGGGAAAAAAAAATCAAAATGCTAAATTCTAGAAGCCTATTACAAGTCGAAAAGCAAATCATATATTCCCCACATCACATGTTGAAATATTGATTTTTCTTCAAAGATAAACCGTTCTCCCTGTTTTCCTTGGTAAGGTGTCAGATGCAGCCAACCTTCACGTTGGACTGGCACCCTTTTTAGAATTAGAGAAAATGTTTGAAATATTGGCACCCATCCTAATTAATTTGGTGACCACCTACCATTTCCAAAACTCTATAAAAGGCTCAATCTTGCTCAACTCTTTGCACATCCATCTCTCACATAGACAACCAAACATTCATTGGTAGTATATAACAACAGATCGGAAAACATGAGTTCGGGAAGTTGGAGCCACGAGGTCGCTGTCAATGTCGCCGCAGGGAGGCTGTTCAAGGCTGCAATGCTGGACTGGCACAACCTCGGCCCTAAGATTGCGCCTGATTTCATCGCCAGTGGTTCCGTGGTGTCTGGAGATGGAGCTGTTGGAGCCGTCCGAGAGATCAAGATCAACAACCCTGGTTAGAATTCTACCATATTAGGCGCATTTTCACTTTCATGCCCCAAAAGTTTACCTATTCGTTTCACTTTAATACCCTAAAGTATTTTTAAACACTTTTATATCCCAATTCCAATTCCATTTGCCTTTGGTACCCAAATGGTACCCTGCCCAAATTTCGTAAGATTTTTCTGTTAAAATTCGTATGACATTTTAGGTCCAGTTTACTGAGTTCGTAAGAGATCAGAACAAACCAAATGCCTAGTAGCAATGGATGTGGTATCACGTGCTAAGAACGTGAATAAATTTAAGGTCAAATCTAAAGAAATCTGAACATGGGTATCAAAGTTAAAATAGGATGAAACTTTTGGGAATCAAAGTTTTAAAAAAATACTAAAATATTAAATTTCACTAGTAGAATTGATTTAATATCAAATCCTAATTTTTTTCCCCCTCTTTTCTGTGTATAGCATTGCCTTTCAGCTATGTGAAGGAACGCCTGGATTTCATAGACCATGACAAGTTCGAGGTGAAGCAGACCCTCGTGGAAGGCGGAGGTTTGGGTAAGATGTTCGAATCTGCCAGCACTCACTTCAAGTTCGAGCCATCGAGCAATGGTGGATGCATCGTCAAGGTGACCGCAACCTACAAGATTCTCCCTGGTGTCGCCGATGACAGTGCAAAGGCGAAGGAGGGGATAACCAACCACATGAAGGCAGCCGAAGCTTACCTCCTGGCCAACCCAACTGCCTACACTTAAATATAATGCTTATGTTTCTATTAACGAGACTGGGTGGGGATATGGCTGGCATTGTAACTTTATGTTGTATGAGTGTCATCAGTTTGTATTTGTGTCCTAAAGCAATGCGTTATTCGCTTCTTTGTTGCAATAACAAATAAATAAGATAAGGTTTCTTTTGTCATAGACTGTCGTGTACGAATTATATATCAAGAACGATCTTGGGAAAGAATGACAAAGTGAAATAATAAAGAACTAGAACATGAGGCCAAACCAATTATGCTCTGGACTAGGAGGGAGAAAACAACAACAGTCTAAGGCCAAAATTTGACCTCAACACAAGTTTAAGGTCGACCTATTTTTTTCCAAACATGAGTTTAGTGTACTAAATTGGAACATAAAACCACACTGGCCCCAAAATAATGGATATTTTGAAATAGTCCCCAATCCTACGTCAGCATCGCACTCCACCCCATCCCCAATGTAATGATATTATAATATGAATCCCTAGAATTTTTAAGTTCCAGCAGACAGATCCATGTTAATATTCCTTTTATAATTCAGCCTGGATTGGCGATGCTATGTTGCGACTTTTAGGGTTTATTGTAGATATTTTTCTGATAAAAATGAAGAACAAACGATCAAATCATGGAAAATAAGAAGATTTTAACATGGTTTGGCAATGTGCTGACATCCATGAGACAATTGAAGAATTTCTTTATTACTTGAAGACGAAGATACAAAAATTTTCTTTTCTCTTCAAGCATCGATACATATTTCAGCTAGAGGGATTATTTGGTGTAAGTCAAAGATTTTGGAGGAATATGAATTACAAGCAATTTCAAGAGGTCTGGTCATTGCCTAGAATAATGGCTACAAGCGGATAATTCTTGAAACTAATTCTTTGAAGGCCATTAAGTTGATCAACAAGAAAGAGGATGCAAATCTCTTTGTTGAGATGCTAATGCACATTAATGAGTTGCTTGCGGCTTGGAAATTGTCGGCCTACTCATATTTGGCTTGAGGCGAACTTCACTACAGATGCTCTTGCTAAACTGGATCCATCCTATGATCATGTCAACTCGGTCTTCACTCGAATGATCCTAGAGTCGCTAGTGGCAATCTTGGAGGCAGATAGTCTTGGACAAGTGACGTCTCGATTTGTAAATCTTTAATTCCTTTCAAGTTTAGTGTCCTTTGTACTAGAAAAAAAAAAGATTTTGGAGGAATATTATGATATCAATATTTTGGGAATCTATTTCATAATAATCATTTTTTGAGAAATCAATATCTTAAACACGCACTTTTCTTGAGTAAATTGTTTCTCCTCAAGAACTCGATCCATTGTTGACTTGGAGTTGGAGCCTAATTAATGAGTTCGAGAACTTTCATAGTCTAATTGCACAAGAATTGTCTACATTCCGAGTATTAAAAAGCAGCGATAAAAAAAATATTAAAAAGTAAACTATAAATGTATCATTTTTTGTTAGCATATAACTGAAATCACAGTTTTAATATAAGAGAATCTTTCTTTTTAGGTCTGTCAGCATATATATGTAGTCTGAATAGGGAAACGTCGGTAAAACTAATTGCACTAAGAGACGGACCTACATTATGGTCAAATACTCAAGTGCCTATTTGCCTACATCTCTTTCGGTTAGCCGCCATCTAGAAGGTGCATTCCTGCAACAATTGGAAAAAAATGGCTGGAGAAGATAAATTAAAGATATGGTCACCAATAGTAATTAACGATGGAAATTGGTCAAGAAAAAACAAACCGTCCCATTAAAAACTTGCTTACGTTTTGTATGGTGCCTTGACGTCGATTATTTAATCCTTGCTATTAGGACGTAGTCCGTATAATAGCTCTTGTTTTAGTAATACAAACTCTCATTTGATACTAATATTTATTTGAGATGATATAGTATAGATAAATACATGTATATGAATGTAGGTGAAACAACGAAAATCACCAAAAGTCGATTTCATTTCTAACCATCAATGGTAGGCATCCACCATCGATGGTATGTTAAGCTCATTGATGGTCAATGTGCCATCGATGATTTTACTCCAGAGACTTTTATGTCATCAATGGGCCTCTCCACCATCGATGGAGCCTCGACATCATCCATGGTTAAGATGCACCATTAATGGTAAATATGGCGTAGTGTAGTTTTTCGATTTAATCTCACTGCTCGCTTTTTCATATATCTCCAATCTCAAAAGTTAGGATATCTCTTTCCGACCTATTGACGACTATATATCATTGAGAGAGAGAGAGAGAGAGAGAAGAGAGGAGAGTTCTAGGGTTTTGATTTGTGGAGATTTCATTGAAGGATTTGACCCTCGAAGTCTCGACGAACTCTTATTTGTCTTGCAAAATATCTTCAGATCATTTCAATAAGGAGAGTTGCCCTTGGATTGATTTCCTAAGTCGTTCTTCATTGAGCTACACTTATATTCATCGAATGACGGTTTATTTAACAATAGAGTTGTAACATCTTTATTGATTTTCTGAGCTTTAACTACTTGTGTTGGTTTTGCTTTGAACTTGTTTTACGGTGTACTCAAGCCGGACTAATTGAGGGTTGGAACTAGCTAGGGCTAGGTGTTACTCATTGTAAAGAGTTAGGTTAGATAACTGATTTCGGGTAGATTCTAGTGTATGGTCTTGTAAGTCTACTGAATCGGGTTTGTGATTCAGGAGAACTCTTTGCATAGTGAGGAAGTCCCTTCACGAGAACTAAGAGTGGACGTAGGACTGTTATCCGAACCATTATAAAATCTTGTGTGTTCCTGGTTGGTTTCTATTTATGTTTGATTATCGTTGATCGCTTTTATTTTTATTTTTATTTTGCTACATATTTTATATTTTCAGTGAAAAATAGTAGCAACCCTATTCATCCCTCCCCCTCTAGGCTTGCATCTCAGATCTAACAAATGGTATTAAAGCCTCATTACTCATCTTTAGGATTCACAACCTTAGGTAGAGATGTCTAGTTTGACCGCCGCAATGGCTTTTCCTGAGGGACACGCATTTAACTGACCCCTACTTTTCGAAGGGACACAATACATCTATTGGAAAGCACATTTTTTGTTATCCACTAATTTTGATATTTTGAGTGGTGTAGAGAATGGCTATAGTGAACCTACTAGCGTTATAGTTGATACTACCGTTGTCACTCCTATAAACAAGTGGACCGCTCCTGACAAAAAGTTTTATTCTTTAAATGTAAAGGCTATAAATACTCTTTATTATTCTTTAAATGCTGAAGAGTTTAACTATATGACAAATTATACTATTGTGCAGGAAGATTGAGGATTGAGGCAACACACGGGAGTTGCTCAGAGGAGTGAGAAATTGATATCCAATCCTTGGTCTAAGAGAAAAATAAGGAGAGGCAAGTTTTCAATATTTTTTTCCTTCTTCTCCTTATATGGGTAAGTTTTTATCTCAAGTATATTTTCTTTTACCCAGTTGTATCATATATTTTTCTTTTTCTTTTTTTTAGTTTTTGTTAAATATCAAAAAATGGGATATACCATTGATGGTCAAACCCGACCATTGATGGTGGATCATCGATGAGGACATTAAAAAGGGGGGTGCAGTTCATTTTTTTACTTTTTACCCTCTTTTACTTATTTCCTCTCCAATCTATCTCTTTTTTGTTTGATTCTCTTGAGTTTTTGGTGAGATCTAACGAGTTTTTGAAAGTTTCTCTTCGATATATTGTGATCAAAACTCGTTTGAATCATCATCAAGGTAATTTCAAACCCTAATCTCTATTTTTATTAATTTTAAGGTTTTGTGCATATTTTTTGGTGGGTTTTATTGAGTATGAATGATATCTAGTTAGGATCTATTTAGTTTGAAAATTTGAGAATTTTGCTGTTTGGACATTTTAGGGATGAAACATCAACCATCATATGATTGAACACCATCGATGATTGATCACCATCGATGGTATGCGTGAAACCATCGATGGTCAGAGAGTATAACTGTTGATTTTTAACATTTTATCATGATTTTTTCAATTTTTTTATTCTAGCCCTTGTATATGTGTGTTCTCTATACTAAATCAAGCTTATTTCCTGTTGTAGAGAATGTCAAGGTCAAAACGTACCCGAGGTAATCAGTTTTCCTTGATAATCATATAAGAGAAGTATGGGAAACTTCTTAATGTTTTTGAGAGAGGAGTTGATGAACATCATCTCGAGGAGTATGTGAACATCGTGGGGATACTTAATAGAGCAGGTCTAAGCTCTATGATGGATATAGGGGTCGAGAGAGTGAACGTTACTCTTGTTAGAGAATTCTATATGAACTTCAATAGAGAACTGGGGAAGGAGATTGTTACCAATAAAGTGATAGTAAAGGAGATCAATGTCGGCGTTGAAAATTGCCTATACGTCCCTGAACGAGACTCGTGCCAATGAGTTGACGATCGACGAGCCATCCGACGACGTGACGACGAACCATTGACAACACGACAAGTGACCGCGACGCAAACGCATAAAGCGAAGTCAATGAAACACATGAGGCGCGAAGTCGACGAAGTCTAAGTCGCCGGGCGAGCCGACGAACACATGAAACAGGTCAAGAAAGCACGAAACCAACGAAGCGAATCGCAAGCAAACGATGGAATAAATCCAACCATGAAGCATCGAATCAGCAAATATCGACGAGACGGAATCAGACCGGACTCACAAGATCGGGTTAGAATCAAATCAAAGCGAATCAACTCCAGGACCCGAAAAAAGAAGCGAGAAAGTCGTATGGCATCTCGGCCAAGGCCGAGACACCTTGTGGTGTCTCGGTGGGCTTTTTGCATTTTTTTTGACCCGCATCCGCTTTCAAGCCTATAAATAGAGAGGTGGGGGTCTCATTTGAGGGGATCTGGATTTTTTACAAGAGGCCGAAGCTCTGCCAAATTGAAATCAAGCTTCAGATCTAGATCTCGGGAAAAAGGGAGGACTTTTCGACGATCATCTTCAACAACCAGATCTTAGCGAACCCCAGGGCTATTATCCTCCTTCGTGAGATAATCTCCTGTGAAAGTTCGAGAGATCTCGTTCAGATCTACACCATTTCTTCCCGATCAAAACCTTATTTTTGATCCCGAGAAGAGCTTTGATCTCGCTTAGTCGATTTCATTCGCTGGGCTATTATTTCCCGTGAAATAACCCTTTACCGCGTAGATCCGCATCGGATTGATCACGCGGTCCACGGACGGAACAGAGTCCCCAAGACGTGCAAAGACACCTACGGAAGCGATAGCCGATAAATGGATCCCGCTTGTTCAAAAGGAGTAAAGTTGTAATCTTTTTGATTGTTCATTGTAAAAGCCTTTGCATACAAAAATCCTTCTAGGGTCACGAGCACCCTAGTTGTTAAAGCTTCATGCAGGCTCGCCGATAGGGCTTAGGCCGACCATAGAAACTTCAAAACGAGACTCGTTCAAAAGGCGAGGCTTGATTGCAATACGAGGTTCGCACGAGGAGCGGAGTTCAATCGTAACGCGAGGCTCGCACGAGAAACTAAGCTCAACAGTCATATGATGAGATTCGCCCATAACACTTAAGTTTGACGAACTTACGTATCAAAGTTTGACGAGGCTCGCACAACATCAAAGTTTGGCGGTTCTCCATTCGTGACGAGGTCCGCCAAGCAATGAAGCCCTGTCGACGAGGTTCGCGCGAACTCGCCATTCAACCGAGGTTCGCCACGCCAGCGAACCTCGCCATTCAACCGAGGTTTGCCTACAGAAGCGAACTCGCCATTCAACCGAGGTTCGCCACGCGTGAACCTCGCCATTCAACCGAGGTTCGCCTACAACAGTGAACCTCGCCATTCAACCGAGATTCGCCTACAGCAGTGAACCTCGCCATTCAACCGAGATTCGCCTAAAGCAGTGAACCTCGACATTCATCCGAGGTTCGCCTACAGCAGTGAACCTCGACATTCAACTGAAGTTCGCCACGCAGCGAAGCCCGCCACCCAATCATTTAATATAAGGTTCGCCTACAGCAGCGAAGCTTACCATCCAACCATTTCATCCGAGGTTCGTCTGCAACAGCGAAGCTCGCAATCCAACCAAAATGCATAAATGCATCTAGCCGAGGTTCGCCAAACAGCGAACCTCGTCATTCAATCAAGGTTCAGCGCCAGTCAATGAAGAGCGAGGCTCGTCATCTAACGAAGCTCGCAGCTCGCCATAACAGCAAAGCCAACGGCCACGAAGGCCACTAAAACCACGATAACCACGTGGGTTAAATGGTGGGCATCAGTTATGCCCACTAATCCACGCTTTCACGATTCTAGCATGATAGTTACATGCTTAAGGCCCAATAAATAGCCGCGGAGCAGCCTATGAAGAGGGGCTTTTGAACTTTTGGGACTTTGAGATAATCCAAAGACTCAAGAAGAGAGATCGAGTTCTTCATCAAGCATCAACAACTCGTCATCGCCAACTAAAGCGGATCTCTACGCGGAGCATCGAGTGAAGCCTTCTTCGCCACCAAGAACCCATACAAAAGAGAAGTCAAATCAATCTCTTCCTCTCAGAATCGAGGGTGTGATTGTAATCTTTTTTAAAGTCAATCAAACAAAGCTTTTTCGACTCTACGTAAGATGGCTAACCACGGGGAGCAACCGCTCATTCCGATGAATTGGTGGTGGCGAATCGACAAGATTGCGCTGGAACCGAGGTTCAAACCTTGGTCATCGAATTCGACAGTAAGTACGAGGAGTTTCTCTCCTCGGGCATCTAGCCTGAAGACACGCTAGTGTCGCCGAAGTCTCGTGATGAGACTTCAGCTCGCGGGCTTCTCGCTGAACTCGAAAGTGAACTCGACAATCACTTTGTCTTTAAGGACAAGGCTCCAAAAGTCAACCAATGGTTAAGAAATGGGTTGTTAAGCAACCCAAGTCCACTTCGATGTTTTAGCCGTTTTGCTTCGCTCGCTTCCGCTCGCGGAGAAGACCGGACCTTCTAATGGTCCACTCTCGAGACGCGCTGCATAACGCCGCCGACGTAACCAAGCTCGGACGCGTTTCGAAGCTTTGGTCTCGCTGGACGGATTCCATTATCGTCCCAAGAAAATCAACGAACCTCGCCATCATCGTGGGTTTCATTCAAAACAAGACGAAGGTCGCCCACCGCAACCGCCCGCAAGACTAACGCCGCTCCTCGCCGCGAGCTTAGTCCAAAAGACTAACGCCGCTTCCCGCCAGGAAGCCTAGTCCGTGGCGAACCTCGCTCGCTTCGCTTGCCGGCTAACCTCGCCACAACGTGAGGTCCCTTGAAGGCTTAACCTCGCTTGAATGGCTAACCTCGCCAAGAACATGAGGTCCCCTTTAAAGGGATGAACCTCGCAAACAATGAAGCCAACATAAGGTCTCTAAACAGATCTAACCTCGCAGAAAGCAAATAACCTCGCCAAAATCAAAGGAAATGGCAACCTCGCCAGTTCGCCAAACTCGATCCAGAAGCCTCTCATATGAGGCTCGCCTTCGAATCAATTGGGGTACACCCACTGATCCGGATTATCTCACACGCAAGCGTGATGCCAATCAAATGCGCCTCATTGCCGCGGCGAAGCTCATCTTCTCGCGATGTTCATCGACGATCGCCTTCGGCTTTTGAGCGACTCCACCCACAACTGCATCGGCGTTCCACCATAAAAGCGAAAGCCCTGATGGTCATGGAGTAACTATCAACATGGTTGGAGAAGCGAGCAAGACCCCAACAGAAGTCCAATCCAACCCAATAACCCCAAACACCGCCTTCGCATCGAGTGTCAATCCCTTTTGACTATAGCCAATTGGTCGGGGTACTTCAAGAAGTTGAGAACTCGCATCGCTACATCTCAACCTTCAACACCGATTTCAAAGTGACTGCCGTCCTCATGGTCGAACGAGAGGAAGAGATGACACGAAGAATAGAAGAGCAACAGCTACCATTCTTGCACAACAAGAATCTATCAGCGCGAAATGATGATGGAGAAACTTGTGGGCAAGAAGAAGATGGACTAAGGAGGATCCAAATCGAAGCAAGAAGACTACGAGAGGGATCATGATGTCCATTCGATGTCATCCGCTGAATCGAATCCGCTGCACAAAAGAGCAAATCATGTATTACGGATTTCCAAAAGTACCGGATGCTCAAACCCAAGGGCAATCGGAGATTGGGGTGGCAAGGCCATATCCTATAGAATGGGACGACGCCCCATATCCTCAGTTTCACTTAACTTAGTGCGCTCGACTAAAAGTTCTCCGTCACAACACATCTACTACTTCCAAGCTAAACCGGCATATAACGGTAATGATCCTATTATGACCCGATTATTCATTAGCACTTTAAGGGAGTCGCCGAAAGTGGTTCCGGGTTAGAGCCCGGTTCTATCAACTCTTGGAAAGATCCGCAGCTGCTCTTTATGGCCCGATGCGATGACGACATCGGTGTCTATGGCCACTTTGTTGGTCGAAAAGCAAAAGAAGACGGAGTCTGCCAAGACTTTTGTCAAGAGATTCAAACCAATCTTTACACTCCTCGACCAAGTCTCTGGAAGGACGCTCATCGCGATGTGCGAGCCAACCTCTCGATCAACATACTTTCTAAGATGGGTGCGCTGAGGCATACTCTGGAAAGAATTGGTGAGGCAAGGCTAACAAGTTGAAAACATGATTAAGAGGATCGAGGCAGAGGAACCTCGTGACTCTCCTCAAAAAGGGGTAACCGTAATAATTTTACTCCTCAAAAGCAATCAAGGGGAAGGAGACTCTAGTCTGGAAGCCCAACCTACTTTGAGATCCTTCAAGGTAAATCAAACGCTTCTCGATACCGCCCTCGAAGAAGTATGATTTTAAGGATGACCGTGTTATCCCAATCCTCAAAACTTTACTTAAAATGAACAAGATCACGCTCCGAAATAAAGAAGCCGAGGAAGCTTCAAGGACTGATGATCCAAAATATCAGATGTACCATCGAATGGTACACCATCCGACGGGTCATGTTACATATTGAAGGACAAGATCCGTGTCTTGCTAGAAGGTGTGTTATGACTCGCGGAGGATCAAA
The DNA here is from genome assembly GCA_012295165.1 of Asparagus setaceus. Lineage (NCBI taxonomy): Eukaryota > Viridiplantae > Streptophyta > Magnoliopsida > Asparagales > Asparagaceae > Asparagus > Asparagus setaceus. The sequence goes on from CM022702.1 coordinate 71,382,134, forward strand.
AGAAGGTGTCTCTGAAACATGGTCGCCTCCAATTTGGCGATTTTGGAATTCCAAGTGCGTGACTGTAAAACCGATCCATCAAGCGTAGCCAAAGTTGTGAACTTTGATCTCCGCCAAGGAAGCACAAGGTATGGTCCCTTACACTACCGAAAGGCGAATTATGTGGGTTCATCCCGACTTGTTATCGATGAACAATGGACTTCTTCAAAGTCGAAGGGAAGTCTTGTAACGCCACCGGCCTACGAAAAGGAGCGAGTCAATGACTCTACCGAGCAACAAACCGCCCTGGCCGCACATCCCGTACTCATGGCACCCGAGGCGAAAAGAGTTCCTAAGGGAGTACCCCGAGGTAACGCCCGATGTAGCAAAAAGGAGCCGCCAGGGTCCAAGACGAGGGAGATCCGCTACAACAAAGCACTCGTGAAGGACATGCTCAAACTTGGCTCCTTTCCAGCTCGACGTTAGCCCAACTCTCCAACATCCCGCTAGAATTACTTTATTTGAGCTCTTGCGCTCTCTCAATCCACCGTAGAAGCTCATGAGAAGCGCCATGATAATGAAGCTGCCTCGCCATTTTCCGTAAAGGACAACAAGTTTGTGCCCAATGTCATCAAGTCTTCAAAGGCCAATACCTTGCATTACTTTTTCATCGAGGACAAGTGAAGAACCCAAAGCACGATAGGCCGCTACTTCATCGGGCTATATCGGATCTGTCCCAATCAACCGAGCTCAAGTTGACCCGGATTCGCATTGAGTATCATCCCATTGAGAATTATACAACATCTGGGATACCGCAGATCGGTTAGCAACAACCGACTACCATCTACGGCTTAATGCTACAAATTCGCCCCTTGGGCAAGATCAAACTCAAATGCCAAATAGAGATTTGAAGACGATGTTACCGCTATGTCATCGACGCGATACATCTTACAATTCTGCTTTCAATGACTCGATCCATGAAAATTTGATCGTCCCATCTACGCTGCATCAATGCATGAAGTATGTAGATGAAGAAGGGATGGTTAAAACATTGGTCGCGAAAGGCAACCATTCAAAGGTGTGGAGAATTATTTTACTGATTCTCGCCCACTACCTTGAGGAAGGCCAAACCGATGAACCAACGATCGAGGACTATGACAAAATGAAGTCGATGTAGAGTCCGAACAAGAAGTGGTTTTAATGATGTAAAACCCTTTGTAATCGATCCGAATGATCCCGATGACGATATAGTCATTTTCAATGAAAATTATGATTTAGCTTACGACCGGTGTTAAAAGTCATACGACTTGAAGTCGAATTCTTCCACGGTTGTATGTCAACTCGCATTGCACATGCCCATTCACCGCCATTTATGACAACTCAAAGGCACTTTAATTCTTCACAAGCGCTTTTAGATACCGCCCGAAATAATGATCGAAGACATTATCTTTGGGCAAACAAACCATTGCAAGCGAGGTGGAACAACCCCAAGCAAAAGAAAAAGAACCCCAATTTATTTTCACGAAGCAACATCCGATGAAGAAAATGGGATATGATTTCCTTCACAAAGAAGGGCTAAACTACTAAAAGGTATCAAAACCGATCCGACCGCTTATGTCCCTAAGGCCACCGATGATTACTATCATAAAACTCGTAAAGGGTGGGATATGAGTCGCCGCACTCATGGCATGTTATGACCGAGGGTGAGTCGATCACTCATCTTCAAGCAACTTCCCCGACTCGACGCCAAGATAGGACATGAATTTAAGTCCTTGATGGCCAATATGACCTCACCGATCCAATAGAGATCCAAGAAGATGATCTCTACCGCTATGGAGGATCCAATGAGTCAACAAATGGGAATGCAATGGGAACATCGCTTTGAACAACGGAACCACCCATCGATGACAAAATAATCCAAATAAATATGGGGACTAATCTAATCCAAAATCCATATTCATAAGTTTATAGTTTGATGGTGAAGAAAAGGAGAGCCTTATCGCTTTGGTACAGAATATATCGATGTCTTCGCATGGAGTTATGAAGATATGCCTTAGACCCTCAAGTGGCCATGCATCGCCTTTAACATTAAGCCGAGCTAAACCGTTAAACAACAACAACGACGCATTTGCCCTCAGTCATGAAAGCCAGAAAGAAATCGAGAAGCCGATCAAAGGTGGTTCATCCGAAGTGCAAAGATCCCGACCGGTAGCAAATATAGTACCCGTGGTAAAGAAAACGACGATCCGACCGCGGTGTTGATTACCGAGACGAAATGCGCATGTCCGAAAGACGATTTCTACCAATTACGGACATTATCATCGACACACATGTGGATTCGAGGATGTCTTTCATGGATGGCTTCTCGTGGTACAATCGATCAAAATGCATCCCGATGACGAAAAGCACACCGCCCAACACCGCCTGAATATACCGTTATACGCTTATGCCTTTCGCTTGAAAACGCTGGCTACATAACAATATGACCACTATTTTCCAAAACATTTACAAAAACAAGTGGAATGCTACGTAGACGATTTAGTAGTTAAGAGTCACACAAAGGTGATCACTTGCATGACTTGAAGACAACATTTGAGATAATGCGCACATCGCTTGAAGATGAACCCAACCAAGTCTTTTCTCGGGATGTCAAGTGGTAAATTCTTAGGGTTCGTGGTCACGCAGATGGTATACGCCTCGACCCCGACAAGATCAAAGCTATCCAGAACTTCCACCTCCTAGAAGCCTTAGGAGCTTCGTGGTCTCCAAGGGCGCTTGGCTTACATTCGCAGCATTCATTTCCAATTTATCGTGGAAATGTCAACCATTCTCAAGCTCATGAAGAAAGGTGTATCGCTCGCTTGGGATGAAGATTGCCTAAGGCATTCAAGAGATCAAAACATATCTTTCTAATCCCCTCGTTAGTTGCACCTAAATCGAAAGCCCTTCTCGATTTACATCCGCTACGTAGTATGCTGGCGTGTCTTTAGCACAGACGATGACAATGGCCACCAACGCTATTACCTCAAGAGGACACCGTCGGGGTCAATATCGATATCCTCCCATTCGGGAATGTTTGGCTTTGGTCTTCGCCATCCAAAAGATGCGCACTATCTAGTGGGACGCACCATACACGCCATTTCCAAAATTGACCCTATACTGGTATTCATGACCCACCGCACGCTGAATGGTCGAATGGCTAGATGGGCATTGTTATTATCTCAAGACGATATTCACTTCAAATCTCGTATGCATGAAGGGTCAAGCAGTGTGACCTATGGCTAACCATCCATTGAAAGGGAAAGTCGATTATATCAAGACATACCGATGAACCTTATGAAGCTAATCTAGTCTCTAAGAAACGTATGGCAGCTTGTTCTGACTGTCACGAGTTGACTCCATGACGCCCCAGCCTGAGTGGGGTAGTATTGATATCTCCCCAAAACCACGCGGATACCACGAAGCGGTCGCTATCGTAACCATGCACCAATAACGAGGCGTAGTACAACGCTATTGATTGGTCTCATAGCCAAACATTTAGGTGTGAAACATCTTGAAGCATTTGGAGATTCACTAATCGTGAAACAACTAAGAGGAGAGTACGGTTAGGCACGAGGACCTTATCCTCACCATGCGCCAGCCCATAACTTTAGCTGACCTTTGAAAGCTTTTACATTGATCATGTACCCCGCTTGCAAAATACTTATGCGATATGGCCTGCCTTCTTTAATACGCTTAGCCCCGCCTCGAATGCTACTCAACAGTTAGTGTGTCTAGTCGGCAACTATTTCGACCAAATATGCAGCATCCAAGCAAATAAGACTAACCTAAGTCATTTGAAGCACGACCGGCGGTTCCCGACATCGACATGTCTTGCATGGATATTACCCAAGACATAAAAGAAAGAGAGTCATCGCCGACGAAGTATCAAGATTTTACTATGATTCCAATTACGGACTTTGTATAGAAGGTCATATGATGGGTTACCGCTCGATGTTTGTCAACTAAGGAAGCAGAGCAAGTCTTGAAAGAAGCTCATGACGGTGTTGTGCATCAAAATTGTCAAGAACCTCAAATATGACTAAATCATGAGAAGATCAAGGACAACGCCACGAAATCTCAAGAAGCTCAATATTGTGAAGATTGTGTCTCGCTACGCTAGCGAGACACTTATGTGTGCCTCGCCACTGGAGACTTTGATGTGTTCTGCCAGACATCGGTGTGCCTCGCCACGAAGCCAGACATTTTGATGTGTCTACGGTGACATTTTGTGTGTGTCTCGCCATGTTTAGACACTTTGATGTGTCTCGCGACTAGCGAGACACTTACTTGTGTCTCGCCAAATAATGACACCCGTAATACTTAAAATGAGCTCTCGGCGGGTCTAAATCAATGCCGGTGGGGCCCACTTGACTTTATCAACGCAGCAGAGACGCTCGCATCGCAGCGGTTACATCGCCAAGATAATACCACTAGGCGTAATTCTAGGGCATTTAATCATGCCTAAAAAGCGTGGAAACCGCATGTTGTACCGAAGGGACGATATTGCTCGCGTTACCGAGGCGCCCATTTTTCCGCTAGCGAAAAGGTACCGCGACCGCCGCCAGCTAGCTTAGGCAAATTAGGCGAGGCGCTCGAAGCCGCTGCTAACCGCAAATTTCCTCACTTATGACACTTGTGTTTCAAGAGGGCACGCTTCCCAAAGACTATAAATACCTCCTACGCCCACTCAAGGGTGGGGTCCATCGAAAGGGAAAATCGAAATTCAAGCTTCCTGAGTTCAAGAACACGATCCACGCGAGATTCCTCGAAGCTTAAGCCTTGACTTATTCTTGAGAAGAGTAGATATCTTACCTTGCTAAGATATTCAAGGTTGTTTCCTTGGCGAAGCACTAACTAAACCCCGCCGATTCGACGATCACGCTTCAGGGGTCCACGGATTACGATCCCCAAGCAGCAAAGTCCCACAAAACAAGAGATCTACACTTGTAGCCTTTTGTTCGAAGTTTGTGAGAGAGTTATTTAATTTTCATTGTAACCGAACCAAAAGTGTAATTTTCTAGTTTTACAAATGGAATCAACTTTCACCCAAACACGATGGCGACCACAAAGGGGAGCCAAACGTCTCGAGCCCGAGATCGTTGTGTCGCAGCCTTTGCAAAGAATCGCCGACTCATGGTTGATGGGCTAGACTACTTCTTCGACCAAGCCACCAAGAGTATCTCTCCTTCCACATCAAGTCCTCCTCACCCCGCAAACATCGGAGGATGTCATCTCTTAAGAGGGAGGTTCGCTCTGTTCGCTATGCGGCGCATTTCCTCTCAACAAGATCTCAACCGATCCGAAGAGAGAGCTCGCCAAAGACGACGCCAAAAGATGGTCTCGCCACCGCCAGGCTCGAGTCGACGGATGGAGTTCACTATCGTAACTCATGTGATCAAAGGCATCAACAAACCGCACTCTCAATCCGCCGACTCTCCCAAGGAAGAAGGGGTTCTCGCCAAAAGGCCCGATTGACAAAGAAGGAGCTGCCAAAACGCCGCTGCACGCTTTGCTCGAAAGCATCGCCGTTGTTCGCAAGGCTAAGAGTCAAAATCAACCCAAAGAACGGCTCAAAATCGCCAAGCATGGATCCCGGTCGACATCAAAATCGGCTTCAAGAGTCCGCTCTCGCCACAGCCACCGAGATAGTAAACCGCCAGGCCAGCCGAGATACCAGCCGCCGCCAACAAATGGTGCAAGAATCGCTCTCGCCACGAGATACAATCGCCTCGCCGCAGGCGCCCTCCATGCATTGACAAAGATGGGCTTTTCCGCCTTTCTTCCACTTCTCCGATGAGGTATCAACCTTTGTCCGGAACCGACAACTTCTGTTTAGTCGCCTGGTCCACAACCGTGAAATAAAAGTAAGGTTCCATGAAGAAATTGATTACCCAAATCGTAAGAGTCCCGAACAAGCTAAAATATCTCAGTCTCTAGAATTCCAATTGCATCTCGCTTGAGCATCCCACAAGGGGTCCACGAAGCCGCCGAGAAGAATAAGTTGAGGCAAGTGACTCGCGAAAATCACGAGATGACCGCACTCTCTGTGATTCATACGTAGCAACTTCGTGATGACGGCTAAGCTAACGGAAGTTGTCTCTCAAATCAAATGGCCGACGCCCTCAAAAGAAGACGGATCCTCCACTAAGGACAACGCTACACTTGGGGTGGAAGTGCAATTTGTGATAAACCACACCAACCACACCATCAGCCGGTGGCAACACACCTAAAGAGGACGATCGATGAAATAAATTGTTCTTGCTCGTGTGCAACAACTAATCAAGACGTTGTTGTCGATGTGCCTCGTTCGAAGTCAAACGCCAACCACAAAGAGCTTCAAGATTCGAGGCTTTCCCCGCCAAAGAACGAAGATTTGAAGACCGAGTCAAGGCGCACTCAAGAAAGAGAAGATCTACCATTCGAATGATGAACTTCCCGGTTACTATTAACATGGTAAACAAAGGGAAAGGATGGCGACGGATGCAGATCCCCGACTTCACCTCGAGGAAGAGTTAGTCTCGATTTCCGTAGATTGTCCCGACATAATTGCAAGCTACGACACATTGACTATAGAAGAATGCATGAAGGAGAATCATCCCAAGATGAAATTTCCGACGCCGAATAGCCGACGATACTATTTCAAGTATGAGTCGTCACCATAGGGAGGCTTTTACCATTACCCCATGTCCCGCTCAAATGTTACAAGAAGCCTTAGCAAGCAAAGAGAAGAGCTTAAGGCATATGAGAACAGAGATGGAGCTAGCCATGCAACAAATGAGGGAGTTGCAAACCCAAACGGTTGCACAACCTCGGGTCCAGCCAACGAAACCACCAACAAGGTGGAGTAACCCACCATAATGTTGAAGACAAGTGATTCGAGATTGATGAACACATTTACCGATCAACCTCCAAAGAAAGCCGACCGCCGCCAAGGTGGAAATGATCCAATTCTTCCTATTGGAAATAATCCAAAACAAGGGGAAGATGATGGCGAAGGATGAAAGAGCTTGAAGATAAAATCAATGATTTGATGTCCACACAGAAGTCAAAAGGACTGTATCCCGTGTCCATATCCTAGAGAGTGGGATTCAACCCACCAAATTCAATTTGATCAACTTCACGCCATTTGATCGAGAGGGTCACCTTCACAACACCGATTTACTTCAAATCACATTTGGGGTAATTCTGAAACGAGCCTCGATGGTTCGGTCATTCGCTTCAGATTTCATGGGTCAGCCTCGATTGGTATCAAGACTCAAGGCCGGAATATTAACTCGGGAGGACATGGAAAGTTCTTTTCTCGAATTTCTTTGATGATGACATCGGGTTTCCATTGGAACTCTCCTAGACTAAAAGCGTAAAGGTGGGGAGACAATCGACACCTTCGTTTATCTCGCTAATAAAGCTATGAATTGCGTGGATCCACCATCAAGAGTTCATATTGAAGACTTGCCACAACAATCTTTCTATAGAATTGCCGAAGTCATGGGGTCGCCCCACCAACTACGTGGAAAGACCTAAAAATACGAGGAGAACAAGTCAACGCTTCCTAAGGAAGAAAGCCGAAGAGGCTAAAAGATGGTCGACCCTCGTAGTAAATTTTTCCTCTCGTAATAGAGGAAAGGCATCCGTGGATCGCCGTTAGTCAAGCCGCCGCAACAACCACCGGCCAAAAGCTTCTAAATCAATTCCACAGACATACTCTTTCAAGGACGAAGAAGTTCCAATCATCTTCAAACACCTCCTTGATAACAACAAAATCAAGTTGCCTCCAATTACAAATCAAGAGGAGGTTAACAAAACTTCGGACCCTAAATACCGTATGCACTACGTGAGGATCCTCCATCCTACAAAAGATTGCTTAGCTCTCAAGGCCATCATCCAAGCCTGAGTTGAAGCCGCCTTAACGTAAATAAGTCAATCAAATTTGACCCTGTGTACACAGAAACCGCTTCCTCTCATCCTAATGTATACGAGTATAAATCGCTCCTCTGATTCGGTGTATACGAAAGTATAAATCGCCTCTCGATCTCGACAGTATAATATAACCGCCCCTCTCAGATTCGACAGTATACGAGTATAAATCGCTTCCTCTCAGACTGGCTGTGTATACGAGTATAAATCCCCTTTCTCCGATGAATATAAGAGGTTAAACCGCTTCTTCCTTCTTATTCACTCCGACTTCACCATAAGAAAGCGGGTGGATAATCCATGAACAGAGGTCCACTTCCAGATTGAGCAATCAAACCTTCCGGCTTAGATTGTCTCAAAACTCCTATCCTCGGTCAAACCTTCTACGCTTAGGACCACGCCAATATCCTCTCGATTCCTTCTATGAACGAGGTCCACTTCCAGATTGAGCGATCAAACCTGGCCGCTTAGGATTGTCTCAAAACTCCTATCCCGATCAAACCTTCCTACGCTAGGATCATTTTTAATTTTCACTCCCACTTGGTCAAACCTTCCTACGCTTAGGACCACGGTCAAAATCCCTCGACCTTGAATGAGAGGTCTACTCAGAATGTGGTTCCTCCAAGAGAAAACACAAATGGTTCGTTACCAAGAGAAAACACAACAGGTTCGCTCTTCCCCAAGAGAAGACACAACGGTTCTGCTACCCAAGAGAAAACACAAATTCCACAAGCTCACGATTCAAAATCGAGCATAGATGTCATTACCTAATGACACCTAAACTATGCTTTTATGCATGGATGTTATCTCGCCCCTTATCGAGATAAGTCGCCTAACACACGCCGGTAATCAATTCGCGGATAATTGATCGCTTCCACGATTCAAAATCGTAGCATGGGATGTTATCTCCGCCCTTATCGAGATAAGTCACTAACACACGGGTAATCAATTCCCTGATAATTGATCGCTTCACGATTCAATATCGCATAGATGTCATTACCTAATGACACCTAAACTATGCCTTCATGCATGGGATATTATCTCGCCTTATCGAGATAAGTCCGCATCTAACACATGCCGTAATCAATTCCCGATAATTGACCGTTTCCACGATTCAATATCG
>CM022702.1:71391288-71584263 GCA_012295165.1 Asparagus setaceus
GCCGCCTTTGGCGGCTCGCTGAGAGTGCGGGCTACATCGACGCTCATCTCGACGCCGCTGTAGTTCGGACTTGAGACGCCAGGGATTTCGCCACCGTGGCAGCGGGTTGACTTCGCCCCGGGGCTCTACCTCGAGGCCCATCGGGTTCTCCTTGCAGCGAGTCCTTCTAGAGGGCGGGGAACCGGATCTCGAAGAGGGTGAGGACAAGTACTCGAACTTCTCTTGGTCGAACTCGAACTCGACCTCTTCCTCCACGGGATAAGGATCCGGGTTATGCACGCATCACCTCCTCGATCTGAGGCCGGGTTCCCATCGCGGGTCGCCACCTTTGTTCAAGGTGTTGGGATGATTGTCATTGATTTGAACTTGCTTACAAACTTCACCAAACAAATTCAAAGAGAAATATCGCTTTTATTTTAAGGCTTACAATGAAAATCAAAAATTACAACTTTTATCCTTAGGAACAAACACGAGGATCTCTATATCGGATCCTCGCTATGCGTGGGTTCTTTGCCTCGGGGACTTATTGTGTCCGTGGACCACCGCCAAGCAATCCCGATCCGTAGAGACCCGGTTCGAACTACAGATGTAAAGGGGCCTGCCGGCGAAACGGTTACCGAGGGGATCACACTCACGAAGGAGAGGATCGCCGAGCGGGTGAGATCTACTAGGAGAAATCACAGCGCTATCCCCGAGATTAAGACGGCTTAATCTAGAGGGTATCAGAGTTCGACCAATTCGGGTTACCTTTTGATTGAAGATCTGACGCTGATCGACTTGTGCTCGCTGCTCAACCGCGCCCGACATCTGAGATCTCGCAAGAACTCTTCGAAGTCCGAGCCTTTGAAAGATCCCAAAATCCAATCGGGCCCGCCCAAATCCCTTTCGACGCGTCCCTCGAAGATGACACCCCTATTTATACAATGGAAGGGGGTGCCCCACACCTGGTGGCTCGCCACTTGCCGAGCCCACCAGTTGGCAGGTGGCTCGGCCATGGTGGCCGAGCCTCCTCGCCACTTGTCGAGCACTGCCTGTTGCCAGGTGGCTCTACCAAGTGGTCGAGCCTCCTCTACCACTTGCCGAGGCACCTCACCAATGAGGTGGCTCTACCAGTGGCCGAGCCACCTGGCCACTTTGGCCGAGGTTTACCGGGCGCATGCTGCCTGGCGCTTTTCGCCGTCTCGTTTCTCTTTGGTTCTTCCGGCTTGGTTTTGCCCCGGGATGTTGCCGTTGTGTTTGAGTCCGTGCCCGATCAACTTTCGTGAGCTCAAATTCATTTGCATCGACCGACTAAGTATGGTTGATTCGTTCCATCGACGCTTGAGTTTAATCAACCTCGCACGCCGCTTCATTGCTCGCACGCCTTGCCGACTCACTTCATGTGCCGTCGACCGCTTCACGCGCTTTTGCGGCGATGCGCTTTTGCGACGCCGGTTTGTCGAATGGATCGCTGTCAACCCATCGCCACGAAGTTTTGCTCGCATCGAGCAATTTTATGCCTACAATTGTATCCCGAAACCATCCATGAACGACTTTCTTCAAATCCACACGATTGTCGACTATGACATCGGTGATTGGAAGAGGGAAGTCGCCTGGGCAAGTGGCCGCTCGTGTCTCAGAGGCTACGCATCCTAATCGAACCATTCTTCTTCGCGGACCGGACTATATATTCCACCCAATCCTGATGTTGAATTTTCTTGATGAATCCGATTCTATGAGTTTCTTCACTTCGCCAACGATTGCTGCGAAGATCTCGTGGACGAAACCGCCTTTCGCGGTTGCTTGACAGTTTGGTATCCACCTTGATGTTGAGGCGATGTGTCGCCACATTAGGTCGAAGTCCCGCATGTCCTCGTAACTCCGTGCTAATACATCGATATACTCCCGATTAGGGCGATCAACTCTTCCTTCTCTTCCGAGGGAAGAGTATTGCTGATGTTTATGAGCTTAGGACGTTCTTCGTCACCCATATTAACCTCGACTACTCGTCTTAGTGGGGGTTCTTTGTTCGAATCTATCCCCAAACCGCCTTGAGTTGATGGATCCATGGGTCTTTCCATGTTGGCATATCTTCATCATCCTCAATAGTAGCAGGATCAATCGAAGCCATATTTGACATTAAAGCCTTGAAAGCTTCTCTGCTGGTGTCGAATCCCAAGCCGAAGAATCGAATGCATCGCCTCCCTCATCGGGTGGATTATTATCAATCGCCATGAGCATTCATCTTCCGAGGAGGATTCGTGATCCCAATCCCCTTCTAAAGGCATAGTAGTTATCCGCTTCCCCTTGGGACATATGCCGCTTAGGAGGGACTCGAGGACCTCGCCCAAAACATAGATCTCCTCCTTGTGTCGTTGTACCCCCACTTCTTCATGATACCCGTCTCGACTATATCTGAATGTGTGGAGGATAGCCCATTGTCATCTTCATCTTCTTCTAAGAAATGATTCGTTGGGATCTGATTCTCCTCGTAAACCAAGTCTTTTTCACCACTTGATCTTCGTGGGATGACGAGTGTTGTCCCAAAGGAGTCTCGTAACTGCTTTTGTGTAAAGCAAAATGACCGAATTGGTAGGTGCAACTCCGGATTGTTGTATAAACCTGTCATCATATCATTCAAAGACAAAGGGTACTCTAAATCGTTATTTATTGATTCATCGGCAATTTGCCAATTACAATGTTCATCTGACGATTCTTCATCGTCAAGATTGATTACAAGGTACAATGTCATTTAAAATAAAACCACCACTATAATCAAGTCTCGCAGACGCCTTCTTCACCATTGCCCTGCGTGCCTGGGCCGATGATTCAGCCGGACTCATTACCGAGAGGAGAGAATCAAGAAAATAATCTCCATCCCCTTAAACGGTTGTTTGTCCACCACCGCCTTGACCTCATTATTCGTGTCTACATATTTGAGACACGATGAAGAGTAGATGGGACTATAACGCTACCGTGGATCCAAGGTCGACCCAACAATAAGTTATAGGAAGTCTCGCCAATCACATAGCAGACTTCGACTTTAAGTCCCCATTTGGCACTTTATCCGATTTTACCAAGCGCCGACTACCGTGTTAAATCCGTAGATCACCGTTCATGATGCCTTTGTCGCGTGGATTCCAAGGTGATACATGAGGCGCAGGGCATGATGCTCATAGCGAACCCGGATCGACTTGGATCCGGTTAACTTCACCGAGCCAATATACCCGTGAAGTATAGCGCCTCATCGCTTGGAATCCCTCGCCCGCATATCCTCCTTTGTAAAAGTAATGCAGGAAGTGCTTACGCAGGTTGCATTGTTTGGCCGACTCTTCCGGACTCGGCTTAATCTGAGAAAGACTTCGAATTTAGAGCCTCTTGTAAGGCTTCCCGGTCTCCTTCGACAATCGAGCAACTCAGAGAGTTATTCTAGCCGGATGTTTGCCAATTGGGCCATGACATCGGCAAGATGGAGTTCGATGTTCGGCCTATCCCTCACAATCGGGCGATTGAATCGGATTGCTTCGAGTTGAGCTTCCTCGACCCGAGACTGCTTCTCCTTTGCTTCACTGCTTTTTCTTTAGCAACCGCTCTGTTGTCCTTTCTCTCACATCAGAGAGGAGTCGTGGCCACCCCAGCTCTCGACAACGCTTCGCTTGGATTTAGAGTCTCCGGATACTTGTAGGTGTATTCGTGTTCACTCCTTGTGGCAAAGACTTCATGCTCTTCTTCAGAAAACTGGAAAGTCGCCACCTCTTCATCGTCCTTCTCTGGAATTGCTGAAGTAGCATGACATAGTTTGCCTCTTCCCTTGGACTTCTTTTTAGCCGAGGATGTAGTCCACTGATCGTCTTCCAGCAAGTCAGGGTGGACCCAAAGGATTTCTCCATTTGTCGCAGGCGGTAACGAGCCCCTTCTCACGCTGCCCGTGAGGATCTTCATTCACCATCCTCATTCCTACCTTCACAACGGGCGCCGGTTGAAACCAATCCAAAGGAACCGTCCAAGCTTATAGAGACTACATTTGCTCCCACCTTCTTTCTTTAGAGGGTTTGGAGTAATGACTCCAACATCGATCAAGGCTTGAATCTTGTCCTTGAGATGGTAACAGAACTTTGTAGGATGATGTACCGCCCTGTGGTAAGCGCAGTACTTAGGATCTGTGACCTTGTTTGCCTCCTCTTGGTTCTGGCCGGGGCAAGCGGATCTTATTGTTCTCCGAGGTATTTGAAGATGCGGAACTTCCTCGTCTTTGAGCAGTAAGTCTTGGGAAACCTCGGCCGGAAGGTTTCGATTTTGAGTTTGTTGGCCAATGAGGCTGCGATTGCGTGGTGCGCGTTGTTGCGGCTAACTTTTGTGGTTCGCGATTCGAAGTTTGATTAGCCTCACGACTTTCTTTGGCGCTTTACCTCGCCACGGGGACAAAGTTACGCTTGTGGGCATTCACCATAGGTGACCTCTCTCGCTTTCTTCCTTTTGAGAATCGCTCGGCTTGCTCTCCGCGTATCTTTAAGTCTTTCCGGTCTCTGACGGCGTTCCCATTGCTTCCAACACGTCCAATGACAGTTGTTGTGACAAGTTTGGAGAATGAACTTCTCCGTTATCGGTCTCGCAATTCATTGCCTTATTTACGATCCTCTTAACGAAGTTATCTGTTTCCCGTCTTTTGTTTCGTCCAACAAAGACCGATGGATACCTCGGTGTCATCGTCGAAGAAATTGGTGAGAAACATGGTCTCCATATCATCCCGGCTATTGCGCTCCTGGTTTGAGACGGCGGTACCAATCGAAGCGGCTCCGCGAAGGGTGCCAACGAATGACCGAACCATCAAGGGTGGCTGCGGAGATAACTCCTAGATGAGACTTGAAGTAGATCAAGTGAGTGGGTGATCCCTTTCCGTCAAACGGTGTAAAGTTGATGAGGTGAATTTTGTCGGATACAGATTGATTCCCATTCCCTCGGTGGGACATGGTATACCGTCTTCTTTACCTCTTGGCGAAATCAAAGTATTGATTTTGCTCGAGGTCTTTATTTTCTCATTTTCCCTACGTCTCGCTCGGGTAAACTTGGGGAGGAACGACGGTGTTATCGCTAGCTTTGCCGAAGCAGACGATCATCTACATTTCGGCCTCCTTCTCGTCCGTGTCGCTATCTCTGTTGACATTATTGCGACGACTTGGCTCGCTTTGGCGGTTCATTATCGCGGATCGTTGGTCATGCATTGCTCTCATCCGCCGTGATGGCCGCCTTTCAAGCTTAAAGTTGTCCCTTTGCTTGGTTAGGGCCTCTTCAAGCATCCGGGACACTTGTTCCGCTGATCATGAACGCCACGAGGTTGTCCTATGTTGGAAATTGTATTGTCGAAGCCATTGCGGAGCCGATCCGACACTTCATCATCCGAGGGTAATCCCTTCGCATCTTGCGATAATTGTCGTTTCAACAGGTCCGGACCGCATCGAGTCATTCGCTATGATGCCCTCGAACGCACGCACGACGCCCCTCGCTGGTCATATTGATGGTAACACTCGGCAATTCGCCTGAGGCTTCATCTCTTCTTGCGGAAGCGCCTTGACTTGGGTTCGCATTCTCGTCGAGCCTATCAAAGACCGACGCTTTTCCGGAGTCGTTTTAGCGCGCTTGCACTCGATAACACCGCTTTGATCGGGCTTCGAGCACAAGCAAGGCATGTTTAGTTCAGGCTCTCTTCGATTTACTCAGACTTCAAAGACGATAGTACAACTCGCCTAAGATGAATACCGAGCAACCTATCGTGGTGGCATAACGACTTCGTATAACGCTATCATCGCCGATGAGAACGCGTCTCCTTCTGAGAGAAAATAGGCCTTTCATAAGTCACTCGTCGCGACGCACGCCTTTGCGAGTGTGAATCTTCGACGGGCTCTCGGACTTCGATTTGAAGCCCGGTGCGAGCAGCTGCAGGATTCTTATTGTCTTTGTGGGTGCGACTGCATCGAGTGACCGTGATTCCTTTAGCGGACCTAGGCGATCCTTAACGGTAAGCCTGCTGGTCGTGGCGAGAGTTGGCTTCACCGGAAGTTTGGGTGCAGACACCGGAGGTAACTTTGGCGTCAATACCACTTTTGTTGAGGTGCTCACAATTTCTGATTTGAGCACGGAGCGGAGTTGGCTCGCAGAGCTGGCTTGGATGCCAAGTTCGCCGGAGTTGAAGCTTCGACGGACTTGGGCTTCCAACCAGCCGATTTGTCGGCGACTTCTTGGCCGCCCTTTCAACTCGCGGGCTTGTTGCACCAAAGCCTCGCGGTTGCGCTGAGGGCTGGCGCCCGGATACACCGTAGAATGGTTCCGCTTTGACTCGGATCCACTCATTTGTCGCCGCTCAGGAATCGACCACGATCTCGACTTCGGCCTCGAAGTCAACTTAGATCTTAGATCCGCCTCATAGCGACCCCATCCATTGATTCTTTGCACGGGCTAATTGTTTCGCCAGAATCGACGCCGCCTCTCTCGGCGCTCTCTTGAGAGTCACGACGCCATTGCGAAATTGACCCCGCAAAGATAGGGGTTCTGAAGATTTGGCCGTTGTTAGGGCCGGGGAACCACCATTGTCTGCAGTAGTCTTGACGGCGGTGGTGGTGGATTTTCTCGCCTCCGCTTCTGAGGCCGATTGGGTCTTCCTTGCAGCGGAGACCATCTTGGACTTGCAGGGGGAGGAGTTGGATCTGGACGAGGAGGAGAGATAGCCCTCGAACTTCTGTTGGTCGAATTCGTACTCGACCTCCTCGATGACCGGGATCGGGATCCGCGGTTATGCACGACGGCTTTTGTTGAAGCCGCTATTCTATGCGGTCGCTGATTGTTCGGGGAAAGTTGCTTTGTTATTCATTGTGGTTGAATTCACATACCTTCGTTGGCCTACAACAAAATTCAAAAGAAATGCCTTTTATTTTACGCATAAATGAAAACAAAATTACAACTTTTTCTCGAACAAACGCCGGATCTCTATTATACGGGATCCTCGCCAGGTGGGTTCTTCGCCTGCGTCGGGACTTTTGTTCGTCCGTGGACCACCGCTGCAATTCGATCCGTGGAAACCCTGTTCGAACTACAGATGAAGGCTCGCTTCACGAAGGAAACGGTTACCGAGAGGGATCACACTCAAGAAGGAGAGGATCACGAGCGGGTGAGATCTACTAGGAGAAATCACAATACTGCTCAGAGTCAATTCAGTTCGCTTACTCGCGATTTGTAGATCGACGTTGAACGGACTTGTGCTCGCGGGTGCTTGGAACGCTATGCTGACGGCTTGTAGATCTCGTGAGAACTCTTCCAAAATCCAAACTCCTAAAAATCACCGAAATCCCCGAAATCGCAGGAAAGTCCAAGTCCAAAAATCCACCGATCCAGAAGACCCCCATTTATAAGATTCGGTGGTGTGTCGCCATCAGGTGGCTCCTCGGCCACTTGTGGTGAGGCACCGCCAAGTTGTCGAGGTGGCTCGGCCAAGTTGGCCGAGGTAACCGTCGATGAGGTTCACCGCTTTGGCCAAGCCGCCGCCTCACGACTTCTCGCCTTCCCGGGCTTAGTTTTCTCTCTGATGTTGCCGTTGTGTTTGAGTCCGTATCCGATCAACTTTCGAGCTCAAACAACTCGTTTGCATTGACAGACTAAGCACGGTTGATTCCGCCTCATCGGCGTTTGAGTTTAGTCAACTCGCCGTCGAACTGCTCGGGTTTCTTCCACAACACGCCGCGTTGTTGACTTCAGGCGCTTTGTCGACTCTCTTCATGAGTTCGTCGATCGCTTTATGTGTTTTTGCGGCGAACCACGCTGCCGCAGCTTCTGGTCGCTGTCGGATGGGTCGTCGGTTGTCAGCCCACCGTCCGAGTCTTGTTTGGGTACTGATAAGCGATTTTTGACGCCTACAGCGATATCTACATAAATCTAAGTTATTGTAGAAATGTTATCTCTATCAAGTGGTTAATATAGATATGTTCAAGGATCTCATGATAATTTATTCTTATCAATTGAGATTTGGTCATCAACCAATTGATCATGTCTCGTAGTTAAAGCTTTCCCTATAAATAGGGATGAAGGCTTCATCTTTGACACACTATCCCAAATACTCAAGTTGGCAAGGGCTCAAAAGGAATTGACCGGAGGTTGCTGTGTCATGGATAGTGCAGGGGAGTCTTGTCCGTCATAGTTCCCTCCATCGTCAAGATCCGAGCCGGTCACTGCTAGTTGCAGATCGGAGCACCAATCCGAGGTATAATTTCACCCTCATCTTCCAACATTGGGCATTCTGAAGCCTAGTTATGTTAACTTCTTTAGAGAAGCTTATGATCGTCTTCATTCCAATTAAAACTTCTCCTTTAGGTGGGTATAGGCAGGCCATGGACCAGATGGTATAAAGATTTACGATGTAACTTCGATGTTATGCTACTTAGTCCACATCGTATTTCACATACACTATATACCATCTAGTCCATTAGAAATTCCAAACGGAAAGCCCAACTTAGCATTTGGATAAACATAACTGAGCTTTCAATGGTACAATGCAGTTGTACTTTACGAAAGACAGAAGAGAACATACAAAATCTACAAACTATTGTTATCTATTAATTTCTTGGGGTGTCCTCTCTTCTTGCATCTCTAACAACGTCCTGTTATATCCACTCCCAATTGTCAATAACTTACATAAAGCCATCAACATTCGAATATTAGCAGTCCATGGATACTTCCCCTTAATGTAGACCCACGACCAAAATCTTTTAGTAGATAGAAAACATGAGTTCGGGCACTTGGAGTCACGAGGTCGAGTGCTTGGTCTCTGCCGGCCGGCTGTTTAAGGCTGCTATTCTTGATTGGCATAATCTTGGCCCGGAGATTGCGCCTGGGGTCATCGTGCGTGCTACCGTCGTGGCTGGAGATGGCGGGGTAGGAAGCATCAGGGAGCTTAATTTCACATCAGGTGAGTAGCTCTTAGCTCACAAGTTTTTTCTATGGACATCAGTTAATATCCTAAGTTTGATCGTAATTTAGTATACGGATTTTCCAAAATGGAAATTTGTAGGGAAAGATGTTGAGTGATACATATTTTAATGTGTTGTTAACCATGTAGACAGGATCAAAAAATTGATCACTTTAAAGAAAACTCTAAAATATTGCACTTGAGTATATGATATAAGATTATAATATGTCGGAAAATCATTTCACATCCTACTTTAAATGGTGAGTCGTAGTAGGTCTCATCTGATGGCACAAATTTGCAATATAAAAGAAATTCAAATTTTAGTTTACTAATGGTGACATAAATTATAATAGTGTTGGGGGAGAAATCGGGCCAAAACTAGAGTTGATGAGATTTAAATAGAGGCTATGAACTAATTTTAACCAAAAAGTTATCGCTATTATGTATTGGTCTCAACTCCTATTTTAAATCCATCACTCTGGCACATGGCTATCACTTCACTGTGTGGGCTTGACCAGACTATATCACTCCTATGAGCATCTGTGTGTTAACTTGACTTGGTCTTCCCTGACCTTAGTCGATACCTTCGGGCTTTAAATTGAACTTCACTTTTTTTTTCATTCTTTGTTTTTTAATTACTTGGATCATAATCTTAGCTCTGATGCCATTTGTTTGCGAGAAATCGGGTCCAAACTAGAGTTGATGGGCTTTAAACAGAGGTTATGAACCAATTTTAACCCAAAAGTCATAGCTAATAGGTACTAAGCTCAACTCCTATTTTAAATCCATCACTCTTTTTCTTATCCTATTCGATGTGGGACTATACTCACATAGTCACATGTTAATATCCTCCATGAATGCTACGAAAATATCATCTTACACTATAATACACAATTGACTTTCTACAGAAAGACACCTCGATTCACAAATCTAGACGGGTTTGTTTCTTTTTCTAATTCTTTCTCTTACCTTCTCCTCTTGTACTTCTCTAACTTCTTCCATTTTCTCTACATGTGAATGTATTTATTTGTTGTAGTTAGCAAATCCTCTGGGCAGCTTCAGTGATTACACACACACACACAAAAAGGAGTAAAATCTCTCTGAGATTTACAGAAGCCCGAAGTCCAGATCTTATTTGTGTTACATTATGACTTATTATATATCAATAAATTTAGCATAGTACAAAGTTTGATCTTATTAAGAGCCTTTTAAAATGGGGTGAATTTGGATTGTAAATCTCTAGCCAGCAAAGCAAATTTCTTTCTTTGCTCAGTAGGCTAATTCCATATTCTTGAAGCATGTTTGGCAACTAATTACCTCAAACTAGTTTGGCAAAAAACTAGACGAGGGCAACTTAGGCCAACTTTTGGCCCTAAACTGGTCTTGTTTCTATTCACCTCCTCCTGATCTAGAGCTAAACTGTTTAAGCCAAAACTATTTTCGTGAGAGTTGCCATAAAGAATTCCTAAAAACTGGTTGCTTTATAAGTTCTCGCCATGTACACTTCTTTGAGTTCAATAGGCTTAATCCTCTCTCTTCGTTTCTAACTTGGTCAGAATCAGGGTAAATTTTGTTAAACGGCTAAATATCCCCCTTAACTTTGGATGATTATCAGAAAACCCCCCTTAACTTTGAAAATATTACAAAATCCCCTTTAAGTTTAGGAGTTGTCAGAAA
The DNA here is from genome assembly GCA_012295165.1 of Asparagus setaceus. Taxonomy (NCBI): domain Eukaryota; kingdom Viridiplantae; phylum Streptophyta; class Magnoliopsida; order Asparagales; family Asparagaceae; genus Asparagus; species Asparagus setaceus. The sequence continues at coordinate 71,401,898 of CM022702.1, forward strand.
ACCCCCCATAACTTTGAGATTTTATTAGAAAATCCCCCTAATTTAAGGGGGTTTTCTGATACAATCTCAAAGTTAAAAGGGGTTTTCTGATAAAATCTAAAAGTTAGAGGGGGGTTTTGTGATAATCCCAATACTTAAGGGGGGTTTTCTGATATTTTGAAAGTTAAGGGGGGTTTTCCGATAATTGTCCAAAGTTAAGGGGGTTTTTTTTCTGATATTTAGCCTTTCTTAAACTCATCTCTTGTTCGTCTATCTGCAGCATTGCCATATAGCTACTTAAAGGAACGCTTAGATTTCATAGACCATGACGAGTTTGAGTGCAAAAGCACCCTAGTCGAAGGCGGTCCATTAGGGACCGAGTTCGAGTCAGCATCGACTCACTTCAAGTTTAATTCGACAAGCGATGGAACCAGTTGCATCGTCAAGGTGACAGCGGTCTACAAGACTCTACCCAGGACATCGGTTTCTGATGATGTGCCTAAGTCCAAGGAAATCGTTACTGGTCATCTTAAGGCTGCAGAGGCCTATCTCCTTGCAAACCCTAATGCCTATGCTGGAGATTGTGCTTCTGTCTGAGTCTAAACTGTGTTCAAATGTTTTGATGTTGGGAGTTGTAGTAAAATTGGGTGTGCGAGATTGGGAGAGTTCGTGTTGTGTGTATTATTAGGATTCACTGCTTTTTTATTAGTATTCAACTCTCATGGAGATTATAACATTGGTTAATGCTTCACCTGAATCTCCTCTTTACATTCACTCCATTTCATTTAACTGGATCCATTAAGGTTTTCGTTTATTTCCATACTTCATTAATTATAGTATTATTAATGTTAGTATTTGTCTCAGAAAACAAGATAGTCCCACATCGGATATTTGAGCATTCTTTTAAAGGTTTAAAATATTTAATGATTATTAGGCTTTGATAAATGGGTCAAAGCATAGACTTTAAACCAAATGCAGTAACCCGATAAATGGGTCAAAGAATAGATTTCTATACCCGCTCAAATATTCCAACTTTTTACTATATATTTTTGAATATAGTATTTTATTTATTACTTGTTATTGTTATTTTAATTTTTCGAATTTATGAAAATATCAATGACAAGTGATTAGAAGTAGATTATTGGAAAATATTTTTTTTCTGTTGGAAAATGATTATTCTTTTCAAGGGTGTTTTGAAAATTTATGACTGTTGGAGATATTTTTCAAACCTATAAATAGTCTATGATTTCGCACATTAGAACTTACCTCTTTCTCAAAGTTTTTCTCGTAAAATCGAATCCCACAAACTTGTTTCACGAGAGTTGGTGGAAAGTTTGATTTGCTTGTCGGAATTTTTAATTTTCTCGATGTATCCTAGGAAGAAATTTTGCATTAACATGAAGCAAACTTGAATTACCAAGTATGGCAAATATTTCCTTAAGGAAAGTGTTTCACACCTCGAATTGCTCTTCTTTATTTTACTAACAATTAATACCTCAAAAGTACATTCTCTTTTCATAACTATGCTAGACATTTTCGCTTTTAAGAATATTAAGAAGGAAATATTCTAGGAAAATATGAAGCATAATCCGATGACCTTTTATTGACAATGAAGTAGAGAAAGAGTCCCTTTGTTGGGAAGTTGGCCTCTTGTCACCGTTGAGCAAACTTTGAGGAGCTGATTATCTATACTAACAAGCGAGTATTAGAGGGGCCGCTGCTTGGTCATGATCAAAGGCCCTCCAATGCTCAAGTCAGTAATATTTTTTTAGCATCTGTTGTCTATAATATTTTTTTTTTCTCTAGTAACAAAGAAGTTCAAGAGCAATATCTAAATTCATATCCTTACCATTGAATTGAAATTATTGTTTATTACAAGAGATAAAGAGGGATGTATGTTCAAGAGTTTGTCATCCTTGAATTCCCTTGCATCTTTCTGTTTTTTTGGCTATCTGTACGGTGTGTGATTACTAAGAATGTAAATATTTTGAACAAGTGAGGTTTGTATTGTAATTTGGGGATTCCTACGAAAACGATGTACTTTCATGCCATTGGCATTGAAAATTTTGCACTAACCAAAAACATAAAAAGAAAAAAGAAAAGGAAATAATTAATTGTTTATAGTTCAAAAGTTTTAAAGTGAAAAATTCCGAATGAATGAATTCTATTAGTCTAAGATCAACTCAAACATCTAACTTATATTATACAGTAAATAGCCTATTGAGTGGGTCCCTTTATATTATGTTTGCAAGCTTAAGTATGCCGTTTAATAAAAAATTGGGGTTTTGCATATATATATATATATATATATATATATATATATATATATATATATATATATATATATATATATATACCCTCAAATCTTTCATATTTTAAAAATTATCTTCGAATCTTAATATTTGAAAATTTCCCCTCAATTCTCTTGCATTAAATTTTTTACCTCTCCTACTTAACAATTTTAGATTCCAAACAAGAAATTAATGTTGCAAACATTTTGAAAATTATGAGAAAACTTTTCACATTCCCTATTTAGAAACCAACATTGTTAAATTGAAGGGCAGAAAACCCAATAAGAAAGAATTGGGGGTAATTTTGCAAATATTAAGATTTGGGGTGGGGCAAATTTGCAAATATGAAAGATTTGAGAGGTATGTATGTAAAACCCCATATAAAATTCCCCTCAGGACTAGACTATCGTGGTTAAATGATCAAGTGCCTACTTGCCAGAATTTCTTTTGATCAGCCTCCTTCTAGAAGTTGCATTCGTCGCGCTTACAATAATTGTCAAAGAAGTAGGTAAAATAAAGATACGATCACTAATATTAAGGATAAGATTTTTAAATAAGTCCAGGATTAACAGGTCGGTCCATCAATTACTTGCTGACCTTTGTTGCCGTCCCTTGACTTCCATTTTCTAACCGTCCATTTCATTTGTTTTTAGCTATACTTATTAATGGGATATAAATTATAAATATTCCTCCTCCGGAAAAAGTAAGTTTAAGTAATAGTGCGATAGACACTGTTTTAAGCTAAGTAATTTAGTAAATGTTCTTTTTATTTTGAGCCTAGCCCTAAAAAGGCCATACAGGTAATTAATTAGTTCAGTCAACTGAATATACAACGTTTTGAACCAAAGTTAACATGTATAGGCCAATAGAAGTTATTTGACCATAAACTTGGTCTCTACATTCATTCAACGTTTTGAATCAAAGTTACCTGTATAGGCCAATAAAAGTTACATGAGCATAAGCTTAGTCTCTACATTCATTTGTCTCTAGAAGCCCGGTGCCAAGTCTAAAAGTCACAATCTTTTCTCCTCACCACATGTTGAAATACTTATGATTTTAAAAATGAAACATTTTTTTGAGTTTTTCCTTTAATTTCTTTGATTTCTTTTTCTCGGTGGTTGCGAGTACTTTTCATAACTTAGAAAATCCTCTGTTGATATCTTTGAAATATCAGCAACCACGACACCTATCATTTTCAAATTCACTCTATAAAAGGCTAAACCTTTGCTTAACTCTATGCTCACTCACAAAGAGAACAGACATTCATCGGTACTACATAACAACAAAGAGGAAACATGAGTTCAGGAAGCTGGAGCCACGAGGTCGCTGTCAATGTCGCCGCAGGGCGGATGTTCAAGGCGGCAATGCTCGACTGGCACAACCTCGGCCCTAAGATTGTGCCTGACTTTATTGCCGGCGGCTCTGTGGTGTCTGGAGATGGAGCTGTAGGAGCCATCCGAGAGATCAAGATCAACAATCCTGGTTAGAATTTTCAGATATATATCATCTTCTATCCTATTGACGCCAATATTACGTCTTTCCTATGTTATTTCATGTATATTTTAATCACAAGGATCGGTCAGTACTGGACAGAACCTGACAACTCAAAGATGACCTACAAAGAGATAGGACTAACGAATTCATCCTGTTTCGTTTTGACTAGAAATATAAATCTTTTCATGATATCTTGCAGTAGTTCATTTAACTATATACTCTTTCAAATTTGGACTGACCTCTTCTTTTAATTTTGTTAAATCAAACCCACATATTGAGTTGAACGGACTCCTGGCACTCCTAACAGTTGTCTTTTTCCTTTTTGTGTGTCCAGCCATACCTTTCAGCTATGTGAAGGAACGACTGGATTTCATAGACCATGACAAGTTCGAGGTGAAGCAGACCCTTGTGGAAGGCGGAGGTTTAGGTAAGATGTTTGAATCTGCCACCTCTCACTTCAAGTTCGAGCCAACGAGCAATGGTGGATGCATCGTCAAGGTGACTACATCCTACAAGATTATCCCTGGTGTCGCCGATGAGAGTGCAAAGGCGAAGGAGGGGATAACCAACCACATGAAGGCAGCCGAAGCTTACCTCCTAGCCAACCCAACTGCCTACGTTTAAGTATAGTGCGTGTGTTTTTTTGTGTGAAGTGCTTGTGAGTTTGAATAAGGAGACTGGATATGAGAAAGATTGATTGGGTTATAGTTTCTTGTTGAATGATCAGCCTTTTTGTGTGAAGTCCTTGGGAGTTTGAATAAGGAGACTGGATATGAGGATTGATGGGGTTATAGTTTATGTTGAATGATCGGCCTTATCAATTTGTAACAGTGTCGAATGATCAGTCTTATGATCAGTTTGTAATAGTGGCTTCAAGCCATATGCTTATTTGCTTTAAAAAATTTGAGTGCTCTATTGTGTGTTACGAAAAAACAAATAAGCAAATATTGAGATGAAAGCATAAATAGTTCAAAACTTAGACACACGAGTTAATCGAAGTTCGATACAAGTCCTATGCTCTCGGACTTTAGCAAATCATTTTATTATTTTAGAGAACATAGAAACAGAGACAGAAGACATGAGAGAATTACTAACAGAACATCTAGTCAAATATCTTTAGTATTCTTCTTAATTATTTATATGGATGTCACAGAGGACCTTACTCAGGTGTAATTTCCAAACCTGTCATTTAGTACGATTCAAACAAAAATCCCAACAAAACTCAAGTGATGATTGAATCCTAACAAACAGTGAATAATCTGCTGAACCTTGTTGCTACCAATAACCCCTACTAGAGTTATTTCATATAATAACGCTGAGCATGTTTTAGTGATCCGCGATCATGCAAGTAGGAACTTAGTGAACGTATAAGCTAGAGTATCCATCGTACCAATATTCACGAGAATTTTATTCCTCCAAAGAAAATAATCACCAGCATTTTCTTTTCAATATAGATGAGGTGATACCTCACATCACTGTGTTTTGACTAGTCACGAAAGCCATAATATTTTTATCAAACATATAACAATCTGAACATCACAATATACTATAACTTAGTTTTTATGCAGGCCAGATTACCCTCTAATATATTTAACCAGATTTCCTCCTTAATTAGTTGCTTTTGTGAAACTATGTACTCTGCCTACATAGTAGATATGACAACTGAAGACTGCATATTATTCTTCCAACTGACTAGATAACATGCGTACGTAAGTAGAAAGATACCCAAGCAACAATCTCCTATCCTGATCTCCATTATAATCCAGACCAGAAAATTCTATTACATCTAGACTTCTATTATATCTTGACTAGTATCAACTCCTTCATAAATGATCCCTACATCTATTGTTCCAAACTAAAATATCATAATATATAATTAACAACTTCCCAATGTCTCCTCCTAAGTACATGTTAACTACTGACCATGTTAAATGTATGAGAAATATCTGCTTGAGTGCACATAATCTATTAATTACATCAAACTTTGCACAATACTTTTAATTAGAAGACACGAGCTATTTTCTCTGATTCAGCTTCTGACTCAGTATGAGGTCTACTGAAAGATAAAAATCAGGTGAAAACGGCCCTATCTGAATATTTGCTTCTGACATATTGAACCTGCCCAGTATCTTTTGAATATATCTTCTTTGCTGTGAGAAGAAAAGTTTTTGTTGCTTAAGATCTTTGTGTATCATCATATCAAAAATCTTTTGAAACGTTCCACGACCTTTCATATCTAATTCACTATTGAGAATAAATATCTGATGTCTCATGACGGAATGAGCATGTTGCGCATGTAGGTAAGTGTGCTATTGTCAAGCTTCACGTGAAAAACAGAATTGCCGTACTGAAATATTTGACATATCATCATAAAATTGTCGAATCTTTAGTATCACCATCCCAAAATGTGCTCAGATCCATATAAGATTTTGGGAATTGCAAACATGATCATCTTTGCTTGAATGACAAACTTCTATAGTTTACTCATCAAGATATCCTCCTCCAGCGCATTGTAAATAAAAGTTGTCTTCACCTCGATTTGTTTGAGCATCTGAACCGAATGTGTCAATGTTGCTAGTATCTTCGGAGTATGATATGTATAACTAAAACGAGAATATCTCTCATTGAAGTAATTATTTCTTTCTAACTACAATCTTAGAAACAATATGAGCTTTTACCTTGATCCTTCAACACCTGGAACTCTAGACTTTTTCTTCACAACTTTTTATCATTCGACATTTTGACTAGATCTAATGTCAGATTCTTGAGCAAAGACTCTTATCTCTTTATTTTTGAACCAAGCTCTAAATAGATCAAATCTGGAATTTTGATTGTCTCCACTATCAAAAAATAGTGAACTGGTCATTATTTAATGAACGGTTATGGACAATTGAAATACATTCCAAAAGTAGCACCTATTCCCATGAATTGCTCTAATTCCTAGTTTATATACACTCAATAAGAAAAATCACAATATTCCACTAATAACCAACGGTTATAACAGAAGTAGGGGTGTCTCAACAGAAGTAGGGATCTCTCTGCTAGTTCTCAGTAGTTGTGAGGACCCAAATCCAAATTGACCATACAGATTATTAGTTCAGTCAATTGAATAGATAACGTTTTCAATCAAATCCAACATATGTGGGCCAATAGAAGTTAGCTAACATTTGACTAAGCTTGGTCTACACATTCATTGAGAAAAGTAGGTAGAAAATAAGAATAAGGAGACTACATTAATCTAGAAGCCTGGTACCAAGTCCAAAATCATCATCTTTTCTCCTCACCACTGTTCAAACATTCCTGTTTTTCAGTATGAACCATGTTTCCTTCTTTTTTCCACTTTAACGTTTCAGACGCAGCCGGCCAACCTTCAGGTCTTCAGACACTTGCTATGAATGAAATCGAACATTCCCTTTATACCCTTTTCAATGATGCCCGTTTTCTTTGATTTCTTTTTCTTGGCGGGGTTGCTCGTACTTGTCTTAACCTAGCAAACCCTCTGTTAATCTTTGAAATTTGTGCAACCATGACACCTACCATTTCCAAACTCACTCTATAAAAGGCCAACCCTTTGCTTCTCTTTGCACATCCATCACTCGCAAAGAGAACAAACATTCATCGGTAATACATAACAACATAGAGGAAACATGAGTTCAGGAAGCTGGAGCCACGAGGTCGCTGTCAATGTCGCTGCAGGACGGCTGTTCAAGGCGGCAATGCTCGACTGGCACAACCTCGGCCCTAAGATTGTGCCAGATTTCATTGCCAGTGGTTCTGTGGTGTCTGGAGATGGAGCTGTAGGAGCCATCCGAGAGATCAAGATCAGCAATCCTGGTTAGAATTTTTTTCAGATATTATCTTCTACACTATTGAACCCACCATTATGTGTTTTGAGCAATGTGTTATTTTGTATGTTAATTATGAGAAAGCACTGGACATAAGCTGACAACTCAAAGATGAGCTACGAAGAGATATGACTAATGAATTCATCCTGTTTCGATGTGACTAGAAATATAAATCTTTTCATGATATGTCTATCTCGTAGTAGTTCACTTAACCATATACGCTTTCAAATTTGGACTGATCTCATCTATTAATTTTGTTAAATCGAACCCACATTGAGTGGAATGGACTCCAGGCACTCATAATAGTTCTCTTTTTTCTTTTTGTGTGTATAGCAATACCTTTCAGCTATGTGAAGGAACGCCTAGATTTCGTAGACCATGACAAGTTCGAGGTGAAGCAGACCCTTGTGGAAGGCGGAGGTTTAGGTAAGATGTTCGAATCTGCCACCACTCACTTCAAGTTTGAGCCCTCGAGCAATGGTGGATGCATCGTTAAGGTGACTGCAACCTGCAAGCTTATCCCAGGCGTCGCCGATGAAAGTGCAAAGGCGAAGGAGGGGATAACCAACCACATGAAGGCAGCTGAAGCTTACCTCCTGGCCAACCCAACTGCCTACGCTTAAATATAGTGCTTATGTTTTCTGTTTGAGGTACCAGCGAGAGTTTGAATAAGGAGAATGGATTTGAGAAGGATTGACGGGGTTGTAGTTTATGTTGAACGATCAGCCTTATCAACTTTGTAATAGTGTCTTGATGTGATGCTTATTTGCTTCAGAAAAATTAATAAAGTCCAGTGTTATATTGTCTGTTAAACAAATAAACAAGTATTGGGATCAAAGCACAAGTTGTTGACAATCTAATTAGATACAAAAGTTTAACGAAGTTCAGAACAAGTCCTACGTTTTCAGGCTGCAGTAGATCATTTTATTGTTTCAGATAACATAGAACAAGTCCTACATTTTCGGTCTGCAGTAGATCATTTTATTATTTCGGGAAACATAACAGATACACAAGATACAGGAGAATTACTAACAGAATGGGTTCCACACAATTCAAAGTTCTTCAAAAGTTATTCCACAATTCAAAGTTCTTCAAAAGTTATTACAAATGTTTATCTCACAAATATCTCAAGAATCACTTCACGAGAGAGAAGTACTAATTCTACGAGAAATCCATGTCCAAATGATTCCTCAAATCACCATTCAAACAACTCAAGTTCAAACAGAGTTCCTCGGTCATTATATATTGCCAGACGCTAACCATATATCTTTAGAACTCTTCTGAACTATAAAAGAATAACTAACAAGAATTCTACGATGTTTTTCACGTGAATGTTCCAAAACTGACATCTAGTTTTGATTGAAACAAAAATATCCGCCAAACCTTTTCGCTACCTATGAACCATACTAGAGTTATATCCTCCTGCGCTCCTGAGAATGTTTTGGATGCCTGAACATGTGGGCAAGGACTAACTTTGTGAACATATAAACCTAGATTATCTATTGTAGTAATATTCATCGGGATTTCCTTTTCAGATGAGGTGATACCTCACATCAATGTGCTTTGTCTTATCATTAAAGACCTAATTCTTTATCAAACATGTAACAATCTGAATATGACAATATATTATACCTTGGCGCTTATGTAGGCCAAGATTATCAACTAATCCATTTTAAGGAGATGTCCTCCTCTCTGTTTCTTCTGTCAGCACCATGTACTCTGCTTATGTGGTAGATGAAATGTCTGAAAACTGTATAGTGTTCGTCTAACTGACAATAAAACGTGCAGAAGTTTAAAAAATGCCAAGCAGTGATCTCTTTCTATCCTATCTCCATTATAATCAACATCAAAAATTTCTTCTACATGTAGACCAGCATGAACTCCTTCATAAATGTGTGAAGCACATGGGTGGGGCCACGAATTAATTCGTGTTTGAGCCTCAAAACCGCGTGAAAGTTTTCACGTGGGGGCCACGAGCTTGTGTTTGAGCCTCAAAACCGCAAGCATCAGCCTCAAAACCGCGTGAAAGTTTTCACGTGGGGGCCACGAGCTCGTGTTTGAGCCTCAAAACCGCGAGCATCAAAACCGCGTGATTTTTTGCTTCAACTATTAGTCCCACATCGGCCAGAGTTAGGACTAAGAGGGAGAGAGAACACTATAAATTGGGACCTAGGTGCGGCATTCAAAAACAGGGCTGAGGTTAGGGTTTTGAGCCGTCATTTGAGGGAGATATTTGTGAGGGTTTAGAGAGTTTTGTTTTAGGGTTTTGGTGTGAGATTTGTACCCTATTTGTATTCTCTTTCTCTCTAATAGTAGATCTCCTCCTCCTTGCCCCGTGGACGTAGGCAACTTGCCAAACCACGTAAAATTTGTGTTTTTGCTATTGATTTGATTTGTAATAGCTTTTAGGTTCCTCGATGTGTCACCCTAGAACTGATGAGAGGAAGAGTAAATATCCCACTTTGTTGAGATATTTGCTTCAGATTCTTGTTTCCTTGGTGAGACGGGAATTCTTATTGTGATCTAGCTCTCTTGTTATGGCCATTGTGCGTAGAGGTGTCATTGAAATTCCAAGACAAACAAGTATCGTGAGCCCGTGATTTCAGATCTAGGGTTTTGAAGTTTGGTGGAGGAAGATTCTTGTGTGAAGCTTAGTTCTTGGAGTTCGGCCGGTGGAGATAGCATTAGGAGTTGCCGCTGGAGATTTCGCTTTTCTCGTGTGGTTAGGAAATCTATTTGGAATCCGATCTAGGGTTCATTGGGTGATTCTTTAATCCTATCAAAGTTGTTCTTTCTCTACAATTTGGAGTTAGTTTGCAATGGGAGAAGAAAGTGAAAGCAAACAAGTCAATGGCGAGTACAATACAAATGCAAGTTGGTTTTGAACACCAAAATTAATGTGGTGAAGTACGACGGCAAAATCAACTTTGGTTTGTGGATGAGCGACGCATGATGCGCCAATGCTTAAAATTTGGAGGAGACCATCATGGTCCAAGAGAGGCCACCTAAATATGAAGATGAGGTATGGGATAAGATGAATAGAACGCTGTGGGGTGATCGGTCCCGCTTGGCAGAGCTGAAATATGATGTGATTGGGGTGATGTCCGCAATGAAGATGTGGAAAATTCTCAATAATAAGTATCTCAAGAGTGTTGAGAACAGGTTGCACTTGCTGCGAAGACTCTTCGTGTTTCGGATGTCCCGAGCACCTCACTAGCGGCTCATGTGAACAACTATACTAAGTTGTTGTCCGACTTGGCAAATGTTGATGAGAAGATAACGGATGAGTACAAGGCGCTTATTTTATTGGGCTCCTTACCTGATGAGGAGTATGACACCTTTGTACTCACTTTGTTGAACGGACGTACTTCTATCAGCTATAGTGAAGTTACTAACGCATTGACCAACCATGATTTGAGGAGGAAGGACAAGGAGACTTCCGGCGAAGTACTTCAAAGCAGGCCTTGTCGACGAGAGGTAAAAGCCCATAGGAGAAAGGTGGCAATAGAAGAAGGTCAAAGTCAAGAAGCCACCACCAATTGTCAAAGAACCAATGTGCATTCTGCAAAGAGCAGGGACATTGGAAGAAAGATTGTCCAAAGCTCAAGGAGAAAGAAAATGGCAAGAAAAAGGGCCGAAGGCCAATGAGGTGAATATTGCTAAAGGCGATGATTCGACGATTGCTATTCTTTATTGATTACTCGGAGGTGAATCATGTGGAAGCATCGATTGGATGCTTGATTCCGCGCTACTTATCATGTGACCCCTAGGCTAGACCGGTTTGCATCTTTTGAGAAAGTCGACGGGGTGTTGTTGTCATGGGAAATGATCAACCCCGTGGCATTTGTGGGATAGGTACCGTCGGATTAGGATGCACGATGGAGTAGTCCGTGAGTTGAAGGAGGTGAGATTTGTTCCTCACCGAAGAAAAATCTTATCTCGCTTGGAGCTTTGGAGGCTAAGGGATTCAATGTGACTTTCAAAACGGTGTAGGGAAGGTTACTAAAGGATCTTTGGTGGTAATGAAGGAGTCCGCAATCAAAATTTATACTATCCGAATGGAAGCACCGAGATTGGCCACGCTTGCTCAGCTTGTTTCAGAGGCGACAAGAGCGCACTTTGGCACTATAGGTTAGGCACACAGTGAAAGGTCACCGCAGCGCTATGCAAGGGAGCTATTAAAGGGAGCCAAGAGTGGAAAAGTTGAGTTCTGTGAGCATTGTGTTCTAGGCAAGCAGACAAAGTTGAAGTTCGGAACAGCCATCCATCAGACGAAGGGTATTCTGGACTACGTGCACACAGACGTTTGGGGTCCCACCAAGACGGCATCACTTGGTGGTAGACATTGGTTCGTCACATTTGTTGATGATTATTCTAGGCGATGTTGGGTGTACACCATGACGAAGAAGAGTGAAGTCCTAGATATATTCGTGGAGTGGAAGAAGAGATTAGAACCGCAGACCGAGAAAGATCAAGACGCTGAGATCCCACAGCGGTGGTGAGTATACTTTAGACCCCTTCGCCAGCCTATGTCGAGACGAGGGCATAGAGACACTTCACGGTTAGTCATACACCGCAAAGAAATGGGGTGGCAGAGAGGTTGAATCGGTCTTTCTTTGGAGAAGATTCGATGTTTATTGGCGATAGTAGTTTAGAGAAGATCTATTGGGTGAGGCACTTACATATCGAGCCACCTCATCAACAGTCAGCCTTCATCCGCGATTGGGGAAAGACCCTATGGAGAAGTGGTCGAGAGCCAAAGACGAGATTATGACCAGCTCAAGGTATTTGGGTGCCCCGTGATTTTATCATGTGAGAACAGATAAATTGGAACCGCAGCTAGGAAGGCCATATTTGTAGGATTCAAGCGTGGTGTCAAAGGATACAAGCTATGGGATCCAGTTGATAAGAAGATTGTGCTGAGTAGAGACGTCACATTCGATGAGGCTTCTATCTTGAAGCTTCCCAACTCTCATCGTGGAGAGTGACCCGACGGAAGGAGATATCGCAGTGGTGGAGATCGATGCAGCCCACATTGTCCGTGATGGTACAATATCCATTAGAGTGCCGACCGAGGTGACGCCAGCGCAGCACGACGGTGACACGGAGGATATGAGTACAGATGTGCGGGATCGTGGACCACGGCCAGTTCGTGATTCTATTATGTTCGGAGGCAGAGGAGAAACATACATATGCTAGCACGGTATGCCGACACAGTTGCATATGCACTTCCGGTGGAGAGTATCGATGAGATGATACCTACTACATTCAGAGAGGCCGAAAGCGAGTTCGAGGTCGATTCGTGGCGTGTAGCTATGCAGAAGAGATGGAGTCTCTTCACAAGAACGATACATGGGAGCTTGTTGAGCTTCCAAAGGGACGGAAGGCAATTGGTTGCAAGTGGGTATACACTAAGAAGGAGGGCATTGAAAGCACTCCATTAAGGTTCAAAGCTAGGTTGGTTGCGAAGGGCTATGCACAGGAGGAAGGTATTGATTATAATGAGGTCTTCTCTCCGGTGGTGAAGCATTCGTCGATTCGGATTTTGCTAGCATTGGTGGCACGGTATGGTTTGGAATTAGATCAGTTGGATGTGAAGACGATTTCTTCATGGTGATCTTGATGAAGAAATCTATATGACTCACCATTGGGATTCCGAAATGCAGGAAAGAAAACTTGGTTTGCGACTAAAGAAATCGCTATATGGTTTGAAGCAGCCTCGACAAAGGGTATAGGCGATTCGATGGTTTTATGCTTGGTCATTCGTACACTCTGAGCCGCTTTGATCCTACGTATATTTTCGCAAGTTGAAAGGAGGTGCGATATCTATTTGTTATTATATGTCGATGACATGTTGGTTGCCTCTATTTCCAGGTCTGCTATAAATGAATTGAAGGCACAGCTTTCAAAGGAGTTTGAGATGAAGGATTTGGGTGAGGCTAAGCGCATATTGGGGATGGAGATCGGCAGAGACAGGAAGAAGGGTAAAATCTGTTTGACACAGATGGCTTATTTGAAGAAGGTTCTACAGCGGTTCCATGTTAGCATGGATACGAAGCCAGTCAATGTACCATTAGGAGCCCATTTGAAGCTTTCAGCTGACCTTTCACCGAAGACAGTTGAAGAACGAGAGTTGATGTCGAAGACTCCATATGCGCAGCCGCAGCTGGAAGCTTGATGTACGCAATGGTATGTACGAGACCGATTTGTCACAAAGGTGAGCATGGTTTCAGATACATGCACGATCCAGAGTGGGTCATTGGAACGCCGCGGAAATGGATTTTGAGGTACATTCGAGGTACGCGCCAATGTTGGTTTGGTTTATGAGCCGGGACACCTGTGGCGCCAGCGTTGGTTATGTTGATTCGGATTATGCCGGGATTTGATAAATGCCGTCTACGACGGGTATGTGTTCACTTTGACCCATGCGCCGGTGTGTTGGAGATGCACCTTGCAACATTTGCTTTGTCACGACTTCCGAGGCGTATATGGCAATTACGAGGTCGTGAAGGAGGCGATTTGGCTTCGAGGACTTTTAGAGGAACTTGGTATATCGCAACGGTCCGTCACCATTCATTGTGATAGCATGAGTGCTATCTATTTGGCGAAGAACCAGGTTCTTCATGCGAGGACGAAGCACATTGACGCTCGTTATCACTTCGCTCGTGATGTTCTCGAAGATGGTGATGTGGAGATTGTGAAGGTCCACACGAAAGATAATCCGCGATATGCTCACAAAGGTGGTTCGAACAACAAGTTTGATCATTGCGAGACTTGTTGCACATTCGCGGATTGTTGAGGCCGCTACGCCATTTGTTGAACTACGGAAGGCTTGATTCCTTGGGCAAGAGGATACGTGAGGCGCCGCTATGATGTTCGATTTGGTGAGTTGATATCAATGTTTGGAGAATGTTCTCACTCTCGTTTGGGTTCTCGACTTGTTGTGGATTGAGTCCGTTGTCGTGGATTTATTCCACTTCGTCCTGGATGCAACAAGTGGGACATTTGGTTGTTTGGTGTCGGCTCAGTTTTGGGAAAACTTTACCGAGGTCGAGAATTGTGAAGCACATGGGTGGGGCCACGAATTAATTCGTGTTTGAGCCTCAAAACCGCGTGAAAGTTTTCACGTGGGGGCCACGAGCTTGTGTTTGAGCCTCAAAACCGCAAGCATCAGCCTCAAAACCGCGTGAAAGTTTTCACGTGGGGGCCACGAGCTCGTGTTTGAGCCTCAAAACCGCGAGCATCAAAACCGCGTGATTTTTTGCTTCAGCTATTAGTCCCACATCGGCCAGAGTTAGGACTAAGAGGGAGAGAGAACACTATAAATTGGGACCTAGGTGCGGCATTCAAAAACAGGGCTGAGGTTAGGGTTTTGAGCCGTCATTTGAGGGAGATATTTGTGAAGGTTTAGAGAGTTTTGTTTTAGGGTTTTGGTGTGAGATTTGTACCCTATTTGTATTCTCTTTCTCTCTAATAGTAGATCTCCTCCTCCTTGCCCCCGCGATAGGCAACTTGCCAAACCACGTAAAATTTGTGTTTTGCTATTGATTTGATTTGTAATAGCTTTTAGGTTCCTCGATGCGTCCCTAAACTGATGAGAGGAAGAGTAAATATCCCACTTTGTTGAGATATTTGCTTGATTCTTGTTTCCTTGGTGAGACGGGAATTCTTATTGTGATCTAGCTCTCTTGTTGGTTATCAGGCGGCAGAGGTGTCAAATTTCAAGACAACAAAATGTTCCTTACATCTATTGTTCCTCTGAGGTATAATGTATTCTTTACAAATTTCTAATGTCGTTTCCCGAGTAGTTCCATATAAGTGTTAACCATGTTTGTATGTGCAATATCTGCTCCATGTTTGTATGATGAAATGAGCATGTTGGTTACGTATAGCAGTATGTAGATACGTGAGCATTGTCAAGCTTTTGTGTGACGAACAAAATTGTCATACTTAGACCTGTTGCTGTCAAATCACCGTCTCAAAAATTGCTTCAGTCCATATAAGGATTTGCGAACTGCAAACATACATGATCATCTTTTCTTGAATGATGAACCCTTCTGTTTACTCATCAAGATATCCTCTTCCAGCTCTTCATAAAGGAAAGTTGTCTTCACGTCGATTTGCTTGAGCATCTGAACCTTATGTGTCATTGTTGCTAGTATCTCAAAAATAGATTTATGTAAAGCTACAGAGCTTTCTAAGAGAACATAGTCTAAGACCTCAACTTTCCACTTTTTTTACAAAGAAGCCCCTAAGTTTTACCTCTCTCTTCTAAGAAGTTCTGATTTTTTTTCTCTTTTTGACAATTAGGCCCCTAAGATTTCCCTCTTTTCTAAAAAGCACCCACCTTTTTTTTATTCTGACAATAAAATATCTTAGTTAACGAGAAAATTTGGGAGTTTATTAGAATAGAAGAATAAAACTTAGGAATTTCATTGTCAGACAGAGAATGTTAAGGTTTTCTCAGAAGAGAAAGAGGCAAATTATAGTTATATTTGTCAAAGAGTAGAAAGTTAAGAGCTTCGTAGGAAAAAAAGGGTAAAAGTTATAAGGGGATCTTCAGACTATGTTCTCTTCTTTCTAGTAAGTTAAAAACAAGACGAGCTTTGTATTTGATCCTTCTACACCTGAAACTCTAGACTTTTTGTGATGCCTGTGAATTGCTGTTATGATAAAACGTGTCCGTTGAAAGTTCTCCAGTTAAGAAGTTAATCATGTTTAGATAATTAAGAATATGGGCCAAATGTTCAGGCCAAAAGAATTACTTACTTAGAGGTTTAATAGTGTGTTTTATGAAAAATAACTTATTGGGTTCACAAACTTAAAACGGTCTTATAAAACTATAAAGTAGAATAGAAAAAATAGACAAGAAGTAGAGAGAGTTTTATTAACTCAATTGCTAATTATTATTATTGAGATTCAGATTTAGATTACAAGTGAGGTAGGAATACCTCTATTTATAGGCAAACTGATACATGAACCATATTAACTACTCATTAATGAACTTATTCATCCTAGATCATGTATTGAGTTGTTCCAAAAGAAGGTTAATGTACTAGGGGAATATTAAGGAGTAATACATGTATCAATCTTCTTGAGAAACTAAATGGACATCCACATCATTGAATTGTTTCATAACACTCCCCTTGATGTTCAATACACAAAGAATATGCCTCGTTAAAACCTTACTAGGAAAAAACCCAATGGGAAAAAAAATCCTAGTGAAGGAAAACGAGTACACTATTCTTGTGTATTAGTTTCTCCCCCTGATTCAAATATCATTTGAGATTTTTCAACCGACGATTCCAATATTTTTCACTAATTTCTCAAAAGTTGTACGGCAATGCCTTGGTAAATAACTGCCAGATTATCACTGATCGAATTTGTTGCACATTAATTTCACCATTCTTTTGCAAATCATGTGTAAAAAAGAATTTTGGTGAAATATATTTTGTTCTATCTCCTTTAATATATCCTCCTTTTAATTGAGCTATACAAGCTGCATTATCTTCAAACAAAATAGTCGGAGGATTTTCATTTTCAGGAGACAATCTACTATTCTTCCGGATATAGTGAATCATTGATCTTAGCCAAATACATTCTCGACTGGCTTCATGAATTGCTATTATTTCAAAGATGATTCAAGAAGTGGCAGCAATTGATTGCTTCGTAGATCGCCATGAAATAGCGGTATCACCACATGTAAATAAATAACCAGTTTGAGACTTTGCTTTATGCGGGTTAGATAAATACCCAGCATCAGCATATCCAAGCAATTTAGATCGAGAATTATAAGAATAAAATAAGCCAAGATCAATTGTTCCTTGGAGATAGCGAAAAATATGCTTTATACCGCTCCAATGTCGCTTTGTAGGAGATGAACTAAATCTTGCTAATAAATTCACGTAAAATAATATATCCGGTCTTGTACAATTAGCAAGATACATTAGTGCACCTATTGCATTGAGATATGGTACTTCAGGACCAAGAATCTCTTCATCTTCCTCTTTTGGTCTAAAAGGATCCTTAGCAGTATCAAGTGATCTGAGGACCATTGGGTACTCAATGGATGTGCTTTATCCATGTAGAACCGTTTTAATACCTTCTGGGTATAAGCAGTTTGGTGAACAAAAATCCCATTTTCTAAATGCTCAATTTGTAAACCAAGGCAAAATTTAGTTTTTCCAAAATCTTTGATCTCAAATTCTTTCTTCAAATACTCAACCGCTTTTTGGAGCTCTTCAGGAGTTCCAATCAAATTAAGATCATCAACATATACAGAATGATCACAAAATTTGACCCATTCCTTTTATGAAAACACATGGACATACTGTGGTCATTTGTATAACCTTCTTTAACTAAACATTCATCGAGGCGGTTATACCACATTCGCCCGTGATTGCTTGAGCCCATACAAAGACCTTTGCAATTTAATGGAGTACATTTTCTAGGATTTGATTTACATGCTTCGTGCATGCTAAATCCTTCAGAGATTTTCATATAGATATCATTATCTAATGTTCCATACAAATAAGCAGTGACTACGTCCATCAGACGCATATCAAGTTTTTCATGCACTGCTAAACTCACAAGATATCTAAATGTAATTCCATCAATTACTGGAGAATATGTCTCATCATAATCAAATCCTGGTCTTTGTGAAAATCCTTGGGCTACAAGTCTTGCTTTATATCTCACAATTTCATTTTTCTCATTTCTTTTCCTCACAAATACCCATTTATATCCTACTGGTTTTACACCTTCAGGTGTTTGGACTATAGATCCAAAAACTTTTCATTTAGCCAGTGAATCTAATTCAGATTGGATCGCATCTTTCCATTTTGACCAATCATTACTTCGCCGACATTCATCAACCGTTCTGGGTTCATGATCCTCGTCTTCTTCCATAATATCAAGTGCTACATTATATGCAAATGCATTATCGATAATTACTTCTCTTCGTTCCAACTCTATCTCAGAATGACAAAATTTATTGAATTTTCTATAGTTTCATTCTCTTTAGGAGTTAGCTCTTCAGAGTAACCTCTTGAGAGGTTGAATTTTGTCATTTGTAATATTTTGATCATTTGATCCTCTTTTCTTTCGAGGATTCTTATCTTTGGAACCAAGGGGTCTACCACGCTTCAGCGCATTTTAGACTCGTTAACACTTTTAATTTGTCCTTCGGGATATCAATTTTAACCGAGCCTTTTCATTGAATAAACGATTTCGTAATTCTTCCGAATCACTAAAAGCATCCGTAATTGGTTTGCAATTTTCTCAGAATGTATAATCCTTTGAACTTCCAGTTCACAATCTTTTGTCACGAGGATCAAGGAAGTCTAATGATATTTTCCAAGTAATTTCCTTTTTCGGTTGATCTTTACCTCCCCTAATGTCGGAAATGTGATTCATCAAAATGACAATATGCAAATCTTGCAGTAAATAAATCACCTGTTAATGGTTCAACATATTTAATTATAGAAGATGATTCATATCCCACATATATCCCCAATCTTCTTTGAGGGCCCATTTTAGTTCGTTGAGGCGTGCAATAGGAACATATACCGCACAACCAAAATTCTTAAATAAGAAATATTTGGCTCGTGGCCAAGAACTAATTGTAAGGGAGAATAAGTATGGTAACTTGTCGGCCTAATTCTCATAAGTATTGCCGCATGTAATATAGCATGTCCCCAAGCGGATAGAGGAAGTTTAGACCTCATTAACAATGGTCTTGCAATTAATTGAAGCCGCTTAATAAATGATTCGGCTAGACCATTTTGTGTATGAACATGAGCTACAGGATGTTCAACACTTATTCCAATAGACATGCAATAATCATCAAAAGCATGTGATGAATATTCACCAAAGATTATCTAGACGAATTTTTTAATGGAATAATCAGAAATTGTGCTCGTAATTTAATTATCCGAGCAAGCAATCGCAAATGCCAAGTTGCGACTAGATAATAAACATACATGTGACCATCTTGTTGATGCATCAATTAGCACCATAAAATATCTAAATGGTCCATATAGTGGATCTACAGGCCCACATATATCACCATGAATTCGTTCTAGAAATGCAGGGGATTCAGTTCTCACTTTAGTTAGTGATGGTCTAACAATTAACTTCCCTTGGGAGCAAGCAACACATGAGAATTCATTAGAATTTAGTATCTTTTGATTTTTCAATGAATAACCATGTGAGTTTGTAATTATTCGCCTCATCATTATAGAACCAGGATGTCCAAGGCGATCATGCCAAACCATAAAATCATTAGGATTAGTAGACTTCTGGTCTACAAGGTGATGAATTTTAGCTGCACTTATTTTTGTATAATATAAACCTGAAGACAGAGAAGGCAGCTTTTCTAATACGCATTTCTTCTCAGAAATGATATTTGTAATCAATAAGTATTCACCATTTGTCTCATTCATTGTCTCGATATGATACCCATTTTGACGGATATCTTTAAAACTTATCAAATTTCTTCGAGACTTTATCGAGAGTAGTGCATTATTTATGACAATTTTAGTTCCTTCAGGGAGGAATACAGTGGCTCTTCCGGAGCCATCAATCAATTTAGCACTACCACTTATTGTGTTAACATTTGATTCTTCTATTTTTAAATGAGAAAAATACTTCATGTTTTTAAATATAGTGTGCGTAGTAGCACTATCAATGAGATAAATATCATCATCACCATTATTTGATCCTAAATATTTGGCATCCATATCTTCTTCAGAAAATGACAAAAAAATTACAAAGAAAAGTAAATATTAATAAAGTCCATAAATTACGAAATTCATAAAGAAAATTACATAAAAGATGCGAAAATAACAAAATTCAAAATATTGGGTATTTATCATAGGATCATTTTGCAACTTCAGGTTGCTCAAGGAAATCAGCAACATCGAGGTGTGTGATATCATCATAAACATTGTTTTGATCAATGAAATTTGTCTCGGCATTTTTACCTTTCCCTTTTAATGATGCCTGATAGAGGTCAACAAGATGTTTTGCCGCATCTAGTGCACGCCACCAATGACCTTCTATTCCACACCGGTAGCATATTTCTTCATAATATTTCTTTTCTTCACTTTTCTTATCATTATTGTCCCACTTTTGGGAGTTGTCCCACTTCTGGAGGTTGTTTTGTCTTTTGCCACGGATATGATCATTGTGATTATAAGGCACATATCTACCATGACCTCGTCCATGACGATGGTTATGTCCTCGGCCTCCTCCACGGCCATGTCCACGCCCACGACCACGATTTTGAGATTGAGTTGCATTTACTTCAGGGAATGGAGTAGCACCAGTAGGTCGGGATTCATGATTTTTTAACAATAATTCATTATTTTGTTCAGCCAAAAGGAGGCATGAAATCAATTCGGAGTATTTCTTAAATTCTCTCTCTCGATATTGCTGCTGCAAGAGCATATACGAGGCATGAAAGGTGGAGAATGTTTTTTCTAACATATCGTCATCAGTGACATTTTCTCCACACAATTACAATTGAGAGGTAATTTTATACATTGCAGAATTATACTCACTGATTGATTTAAAATCTTGTAGCCTTAAGTGAAGCCAATCATACCGGGCTTTTGGAAGCACAACCAACTTCAGGTGGTCAAACCTCTCCTTCAAATTATTCCACAGAGTAAGTGGATCTTTCACAGTTAGATATTCTGTTTTTAATCCTTCATCCAAATGATGGCGAAGGAAAATCATAGCTTTGGCACGGTCTTGATTGGATGTCTCATTTTCTTCCACAATAGTATTCTCAAGACCCATTGCAGCAAGATGTATTTCAACATCTAACATCCAGGATAAGTAGTTCTTTCCAGAAATATCAAGAGGTACAAATTCTTGTTTCGTAAGGTTAGTCATTGTGAAAAATGATTTGAATTGAAAAGAGAAATTTTACCTCAAAGTTTACTCAAAATATGAACACGTGCCCAACGATGAATCCAATGGACTTGAAATGGATTGCCTCAATGGTAGATCGTCGTACTGATAACGTATTATAAAACTATAAAGTAGAATAGAAAAAATAGACAAGAAGTAGAGAGAGTTTTATTAACTCAATTGCTAATTATTATTGAGATTCAGATTTACATTACAAGTGAGGTAGGAATACCTCTATTTATAGGCAAACTGATACATGAACCATATTAACTACTCATTAATGAACTTATTCATCCTAGAACATGTATTGAGTTGTTCCAAAAGAAGGTTAATGTACTAGGGAATATCAAGGAGTAATACATGTATCAATCTTCTTGAGAAACTAAATGGACATCCACATCATTGAATTGTTTCATAACAAAACCGCATTTGATGAGTAAAATTTTGGGAGTTTTCGGAATTACTATAATTATTGGAGCTTCAGTGACAGTTTTAAACTTGTTGCGGTTAAGTAACAAAGGCCCAAACTTATTGAAGGTTTATTAGTGAAATTTACCCTTTACTAAATAAATAAAATAGGTTAATCACTTTATCTTCCTTCTAAGTTGTCTGAATAGTGAAACGGTAAGGAACATTGCCCTGAGAGTTAGACCTACATGTTCAAATAACCGAAAGTCTATTTTCAGCCTCTTTAATTAGTTAACCTCCATCTAGAAGAAGCATTCATTGTTTCTACAACAAATTTTTAGGAAGGTAGTTAATTTAGTCAACTGAATAGACAAATATTTTCAATGAAACAAAAAACTAGTATCAGTATCTACATTCATTTGGACAAAAACTAGTATCCGGACTTCCGCTAGAGTTGATGTTCTCTTTATACCCTTTTTGAACAATTTTCCTTTTCTTCAATTTTTTCGCCTTCTGGTGGTTGCAAGTGCTTTGTCATAGCTTGGCAAGCCCGCTGCTAAGCTTTGAATTATGGGCAAACATGACACGTACCATTTCCAAACTTCACTCTATAAAAGGCCAACCATTTTGCTCAACTCCTTGCACATAAATCACAGTCGTAGATAATTAATATACAACAGATAGGAAAACATGAGTTCAGGAAGCTGGAGCCAGGAGGTAGCTGCCAATGTCCCCGCAGGGAGGCTTTTTAAGGCTGCGATGCTGGACTGGCACAACCTCGGCCCTAAGATTGTGCCGGAGATCACCAGTGGTTCTTTGGTGTCCGGAGATGGAGCTGTTGGAAGCATCAGAGAGATCAAGATCAGCAACAATGGTTAGAATTCTTCGATGTTAGTTTCAATTTAACGAAGCCATATGATTATATGTCTTTCCTTGGTATTCTTGATCGGGCTTAATTAGATCGATATGCATAACATGTAGTATGGTTATTATTACTACAGTCCATATGCTACATGTTGTAAAATCTTCACTAAGGGCTGTTTTGTTACCCGGAAATAGAGCTACAAAAGTAAATAGTGCAACCAGATTTATATTTCAATTGCAACATAATAATTAGGAAAGGTAAGTAACTTACAATTTGTAGGAAAAGAAATGCAACCAATGCTGCAATCAGTTTGTAGGACGAAAAGTTGCAGCCTTTTTAAAACAAAGTTGAAGTTAAAAAATAATTACAACCCATCAACAAAAGATCCTTTCCCATTCCAAGTAGGAAAGCAACCTACACTTGTGCATTTCCTTATATGACAAAGTCAAGTAGCTTTTGTCCGGTTTTTTTTAACCAATTAAACACTGAAATTTGCATTGGAAATACATTCCTAGAATAAAATTGAGAAAAAAAGATCCAAACAATAGATTTAAAAATAATTCCTGCATGTAGCATTTGTTGCTGTAGTATTTGCTTCAATTCATTTTGGCAGCAAACCAAACAGCCCTTATGAAGAGTTAATAGCATATCATGTCCTCATACTCATCTTCTCTTTTTTTCCCCATCTATGTGGTGTACTAGCACTGCCTTTCAGCTACCTGAAGGAGCGCCTAGATTTCATAGACCATGACAAGTTCGAGGTCAAGAACACCCTCGTGGAAGGCGGAGGTTTAGGAAAGCAGTTTGAATCGGCCTCCAATCATTTCAAGTTCGAGCCATCACGCAACAACGGATGCACTGTCAAGGTGACCGCAACCTACAAGCTTCTCCCTGGTGTCGCTGATAAGAGTGGAAAGGCAAAGGAAGGTGTGACCAACCACATCAAGGCAGTCGAAGCCTATCTCCTAGCAAACCCAACTGCCTACAATTAAATATAACCCTTATGTTTCTGTTTTGATGTACTTGAGAGTTTGAATAAGGAGAAGGATATGAGAAGATGGCTCAGTGATGAGTCCATGAGTTTGTAATACTACTGTCGTGAAGTCATGCTTATGTGCTTCATGTTTACAATAATTAAGAAATAAGTTTTGAGTGTCACATATGGTGACATTTGGATCAGAAGCATAAATGGATGACAATCTTGGACACACAAATTTTACAAAACAGAACAGAGAGAGAAAATAGATCTAACAAATAGATTCCAAACAACTGATATCAAAGTTCCGAACTTTTGCGTTATGAATGTAATATGTGATTAAGAGTTGTCTGCTGACCGTCATCAAACTACTTACCTTCAGCAACACGCAATGGACGACTAGTCAAATTTGTTGGTTTGTTAAGACTGTTAGATCTGAGATGCAAGCCTAGAGCGGGGGTGAATAGGGTTGATACCGTTTTTCGCTAAAAACACAGAATATGCAGCGGAATAGATAAAATAAACGCGATCAACACAAATCAAACATAAATAGCAACCAATTAGGAGCACACAAGTTTTCATAGTGGTTCGGATAACAGTCCTACGTCCACTCTTCCTTCTCGCGAACGGATTTCCTCACTATGCAAAAGAGTTCTCCTGAATCACAAACCTGATTCAGTAGACTTACAAGACTGCACCCTGGAATATACAACAAGTCATCTAACCAAACTCTCCACAATGAGTTAACATCTAGCTCTAACTAGTCCCAACCCTCAATTCCAATAGGCTTGAGTACGCCGTAAAAAGAAGTTTAAATCAAAACCAAACAACCAAAGTTAAAGCTCAAAAAATATGAAAGATCTTACATCCCTTTTGTTAAACAAACCGTCCTTAGATGAATCTAACCGTAGCACAATGAAGAATGGTGTAGATGATAAATCCAAAGGCAACTGTCCTCGCTGAAATGATCCAAAGATATTGTGTAAGATGAGTGAGAGTTTGTCAAGGCTCTGGGGATCAAAACCTTCAATGAAATCTCTTTACAATTCAAAAACCAAAAACTCCTCTCTTCTTTCTCTCTCTCTCTTTCAATGATATAAAGTCTCCAATAGGTCAGAAAAGAGATATCCTAAGTGTGGTAGAGATTAGAGATAAAAGAAACGATGAGTGGCTGTAATTAAATCTGAAATTTTGTAATTAGTTGACTTTATCATCGATGATGGCTCTCAACTATCGATGGTGATGAGGCCCCATCGATGGTTGAGAGATCCCATCGATGATATGAAAATCTCTCTTAAAAAATATCAATCTGTAACTATAGCCATCGATGAGTAACTGTAGCCATCGATGAGCTCACCTACCATCGATGAGTCACAGAGCCATCGATGGTGAGGAGGCTGAAATCAGCTTTTGAGCTGTTTCATACACTTCTTCTACTTGTATTTACCTATACTTTATTATCTCAAATAATTATTAGTACTATATGAGAGTTTGTTATTACTCAAACAAGAGTTATTGTATGGACTTCGTCCTAACAAAGACTTATCCTTCCTTCTTCTTTGAACAAATAAACTTCATATGAAGCTTCCTGGAGTAGTGATGAATATCCTTCCGTCCAAATTTATGATATATCAAGAGAAGATATAACAACTCAGAGAGATTTTTAAGATTCATGAAACGTTAGAAATGATTTTTAAGTATTCATAAGTTATTTGTTAGTAAAACTTTTATTCCAGGTTTTTCTTTTACCTACTTACTTATATGAAAATTTATCATATATTATTATAATTGATCGTTTTTGATTGATGTATAATTTGATGGTTGTATTTTATCTCCTTCTCCTGAAGAAAAATTCTGGCTCTATCACTGGAAGGAGGCTAATCAAACCATGGGCTTTATTCCAATTGAGTCCTCAAGCCAATAATAGATGGCTAATTAATGAGATTAGCATATGAACCACTTTGCTTATGAGAACAGAGTCATGCCTTCCGCAAATTTGGCATCATGTGCATAAAGGAGCTCTAGCCCATGCGATGTAACGTAACATTATGTACGCTCAATTTTGAGCAAACAAAGGCCCATTGAAACATGGGCTTTGATACCAATTTATTAGGGTTGAAAAGGCACATTAGGAAGATGATCTTGGCTAACTATTTGATCATAATTGACTCAAAACATTAATCATATTTCAGCCATGAGTCCAAGTATATTTAACCATTTGTCCATCTTACTGCCTTTTACTAAAAATAAATAGATGTAAGATGTTCTAAAAATATAGATATTCTAACATGCTCTCTAATTGACCTTCCTTTTTCAAAAGCATAGACTTAGTGAGCGGTATAAAATTTTTAAAATCAACTTTAAATTTGTGGCAACCTCGATTCAAATTAGGTTGCTCGATACCATCTTAAATCTCTATCATTATACCAAAACTCAAATTATAGTGAGAATTGAGGGTTCTAATTTTATATCCTAACATACAGTATATGTATATAAACTCAAAAATCTAATATAATAGAGTCCATTAGACATGGATCTACAGATGGTTAAATACTCAAATGCCTTCTTTGCCAACATCTCTTTCAGTTAGCCTCCATCTAGAAGGTGCATTGATTGTGCCTGCAACAATTGTCAAAGAACTACAGAAGATAATAGATATGACTTGCGAAATTAGTCAAGAAAAAGGAATCCTAGAAATTACTTGCTGACCATGTCTGTGGTGCTTTGACTTTCATTGTCTAATTGATTCTACCTTGTTTTAACTTTCATTATCCTAAGCTGTTCATTCTTTAGTTATGATCTATTATGGAAATAAATATTCTTAATTTTTCTTCAAAAATGTAAAGTTGTGTGAGGAATGTACACTAAGCGTAGGCTAGTTGGTTTAATAAAATGTTTGTATGCGAAAGCCGTTAATTCAGTCAAATGAATATATACTATTTTCCAACAAAATCTAACATATGCTTGTATTTTGCCATGAACTTCGTGTGTACATTCAGTGGGACAAACTAGCTTCCCTTTTGACAATAAGAGGAGGCCTAAATTGCACTTAAACGCATTATAATTTCACCAACCATGCACTTAAGTGACCGCTATTTTCAAACCGAGCAAATAAATGCCCCATAGTATTTAAATATTACAGATAAATGCCCAAAGTTTTTAAAATATTGCACTTTGGTGCCCTCTTGTTTACTTAATGTTGTAGGTTGGTGACTCTTGTTTACCCAATATTGCATACAAATATATTTAGTTTGTAAATAACCTCACTTTAATACCCTAAAGTTTCTAAAAGTTACACTTTAGTACCTTGTGTTATATGATATTCTTGGATACGTAGAGAAATGTTAACACCATATGGGATTTTTTAACTTCGGGGTAGTGATCTGCAACATTTAAATACTTTGAAGTATTTATTTGCTCGGTTTTAAAATAGGGATTCACTTAAGTGCAATGTTGGTGAAACTATAGGATATTTAAATGCAATTTTGCCTAAGAGGGGAAAAAAAATCAAAATGCTAAATTCTAGAAGCCTATTACAAGTCGAAAAGCAAATCATATATTCCCCACATCACATGTTGAAATATTGATTTTTCTTCAAAGATAAACCGTTCTCCCTGTTTTCCTTGGTAAGGTGTCAGATGCAGCCAACCTTCACGTTGGACTGGCACCCGTTTTAGAATTAGAGAAAATGTTTGAAATATTGGCACCCATCCTAATTAATTTGGTGACCACCTACCATTTCCAAAACTCTATAAAAGGCTCAATCTTGCTCAACTCTTTGCACATCCATCTCTCACATAGACAACCAAACATTCATTGGTAGTATATAACAACAGATCGGAAAACATGAGTTCGGGAAGTTGGAGCCACGAGGTCGCTGTCAATGTCGCCGCAGGGAGGCTGTTCAAGGCTGCAATGCTGGACTGGCACAACCTCGGCCCTAAGATTGCGCCTGATTTCATCGCCAGTGGTTCCGTGGTGTCTGGAGATGGAGCTGTTGGAGCCGTCCGAGAGATCAAGATCAACAACCCTGGTTAGAATTCTACCGTATTAGGCGCATTTTCACTTTCATGCCCCAAAAGTTTACCTATTCGTTTCACTTTAATACCCTAAAGTATTTTTAAACGCTTTTATATCCCAATTCCAATTCCATTTGCCTTTGGTACCCAAATGGTACCCTGCCCAAATTTCGTAAGATTTTTCTGTTAAAATTTGTATGACATTTTAGGTCCACTTTACTCAGTTCGTAAGAGATCAGAACAAACCAAATGCCTAGTAGCAATGGATGTGGTATCACGTGCTAAGAACGTGAATAAATTTAAGGTCAAATCTAAAGAAATCTGAACATGGGTATCAAAGTTAAAATAGGATGAAACTTTTGGGAATCAAAGTTTTAAAAAAATACTAAAATATTAAATTTCACTAGTAGAATTGATTTAATATCAAATCCTAATTTTTTTCCCCCTCTTTTCTGTGTATAGCATTGCCTTTCAGCTATGTGAAGGAACGCCTGGATTTCATAGACCATGACAAGTTCGAGGTGAAGCAGACCCTCGTGGAAGGCGGAGGTTTGGGTAAGATGTTCGAATCTGCCAGCACTCACTTCAAGTTCGAGCCATCGAGCAATGGTGGATGCATCGTCAAGGTGACAGCAACCTACAAGATTCTCCCTGGTGTCGCCGATGACAGTGCAAAGGCGAAGGAGGGGATAACCAACCACATGAAGGCAGCCGAAGCTTACCTCCTGGCCAACCCAACTGCCTACGCTTAAATATAGTGCTTATGTTTCTATTATGATGGTATGAGTTTGAATAACAAGACTGGGTAGGGATATGGCTGGAATTGTAACTTTATGTTGTATGAGTGTCATCAGTTTGTATTTGTGTCCTAAACCAATGCGTTATTCGCTTCTTTGTTGCAATAACAAATAAATAAGATAAGGTTTCTTTTGTCATAGACTGTCGTGTACGAATTATATATCAAGAACGATCTTGGGAAAGAATGACAAAGTGAAATAATAAAGAACTAGAACATAAGGCCAAACCAATTATGCTCTGGACTAGGAGGGAGAAAGCAACAACAGTCTACGGCCAAAATTTGACCTCAACACAAGTTTAAGGTCGACCTATTTTTTTCCAAACATGAGTTTAGTGTACTAAATTGGAACATAAAACCACACTGGCCCCAAAATAATGGATATTTTGAAATAGTCCCCAATCCTACCTCAGCATCGCACTCCACCCCATCCCCAATGTAATGATATTATAATATGAATCCCTAGAATTTTTAAGTTCCAGCAGACAGATCCATGTTAATATTCCTTTTATAATTCAGCCTGGATTGGGTATGCTATGTTGCGACTTTTAGGGTTTATTGTAGATATTTTTCTGATAAAAATGAAGAACAAACGATCAAATCATAGAAAATAAGAAGATTTTAACATGGTTTTGTTAGATCTGAAGGATCTTAAACATGATTAATCCAAAGAGATAAACATCATAAGTGCGGAAGCAATACCTGAATCCATGATTTGGATCTTGAGTGGATTGATGGATCTTCTAATCTTAGGGCTTCTTCTTTTCCTTAGATCTCTTTTCTTAGATGGGGGTAAAAGAGATGAGAATTCTTATGTTAACCCTAGATTAGGGACCATAACCCCATATATAGGTGTTGCACTTTTACAATTTGGCCCCTCATCAAATTGTAATTACAACCCCAGTATCTGCACATTTAGCCCATGACAATATATAAATACCCGATAACCCAACTTAATTGATCACTTTAGTGGGTTTCCTTAAGTGATAGATTTACACATTAATATAACATATGTGCCCACAAATAGATTTAATTAGATTTAAATCTAACAATCTCCCACTTGGGCACCATATGTATCCTTAAAATGTGTTTTACCTTATGAGCTCAAAATCTCTATCACATACAAGGGTATTTCCAAACAATCTCGTCCATTGACCATATCAATATAGGATCAAAGCGGTTTCGCCACATTTATCGTGACTAAACCCATCAATGGTCACATATACTAGTACAGCCAAATGACATAGATCAATCATGGATGTACAGCATGAAAAATTACATGCAATGTGATCTGTGCATGCCTATTTTTAACTGGTCCTACCGAAAACTTTAGTGAGGTCAACTTTAATCATAATGTAACAGAGTGGTTAACTGAATACTTTATTCTGATCAGAAAAATAACCAAAGCCTGAATAGGTCCAAAATACTCATAAAGCAATAAAATCACAAACTCCCACTAAAACATGATATCCTCAAATATTACCACCCCATATTAGCAAAGTGTGCTCTTGAAAATTTTGGGTGGTAATCCTTTAGTAAGAGGATCTGCTATCATGGAGTTTGTCCCAATATGCTCTATGGATCACACTCAGACTCTTTCTTTCACAACTAGGAACTTAATGTCAATATGTTTTGACTTAGTTGAGCTTCGTTGTTGTTGGAATACATGATCATGGATTTATTGTCACAAAATAACTTTAGTGGTCTTTCAATATTTTCCGAATCACGCACCAATGACAAAATTTCGCAGCCATATTCCATGATTGGATGCCTCATTTTCTTCCACAATAGTATTCTCAAGACCCATTGCGCAGAAGATGTATTTCAACATCTAACATCCGGAGATAAGTAGTTCTTCCGAAATATCAAGAGGTACAAATTCTTGTTTCGTAAGGTTAGTCATTGTGAAAAATGATTTGAATTGAAAAGAGAAATTTTACCTCAAAGTTTACTCAAAATATGAACACGCGGCTCAACGATGAATCCAATGGACTTGAAATGGATTGCCTCAATGGTAGATCGTCACGATAACGATTATAAAACTATAAAGTAGAATAGAAAAATAGACAAGAAGTAGAGAGAGTTTTATTAACTCAATTGCTAATTATTATTGAGATTCAGATTTACATTACAAGTGAGGTAGGAATACCTCTATTTATAGGCAAACCGATACATGAACCATATTAACTACTCATTAATGAACTTATTCATCCTAGAACATGTATTGAGTTGTTCCAAAAGAAGGTTAATGTACTAGGGAATATCAAGGAGTAATACATGTATCAATCTTCTTGAGAAACTAAATGGACATCCACATCATTGAATTGTTTCATAACAAAACCGCATTTGATGAGTAAAATTTTGGGAGTTTTCTGGAATTACTATAATTATTGGAGCTTCAGTGACAGTTTTAAACTTGTTGCGGTTAAGTAACAAAGGCCCAAACTTATTGAAGGTTTATTAGTGAAATTTACCCTTTACTAAATAAATAAAATAGGTTAATCACTTTATCTTCCTTCTAAGTTGTCTGAATAGTGAAACGGTAAGGAACATTGCCCTGAGAGTTAGACCTACATGTTCAAATAACCGAAAGTCTATTTTCAGCCTCTTTAATTAGTTAACCTCCATCTAGAAGAAGCATTCATTGTTTCTACAACAAATTTTAGGAAGGTAGTTAATTTAGTCAACTGAATAGACAAATATTTTCAATGAAACAAAAACTAGTATCAGTATCTACATTCATTTGGACAAAAACTAGTATCCGGACTTCCGCTAGAGTTGATGTTCTCTTTATACCCTTTGAACAATTTTCCTTTTCTTCAATTTTTCGCCTTCTGGTGGTTGCAAGTGCTTTGTCATAGCTTGGCAAGCCCGCTGCTAAGCTTTGAATTATGGGCAAACATGACACGTACCATTTCCAAACTTCACTCTATAAAAGGCCAACCATTTTGCTCAACTCCTTGCACATAAATCACAGTCGTAGATAATTAATATACAACAGATAGGAAAACATGAGTTCAGGAAGCTGCCAGGAGGTAGCTGCCAACCCCCAGCAGGAGGCTTTTAAGGCTGCGATGCTGGACTGGCACAACAACCGCCCTAAGATTGTGCCGGAGATCACCAGTGGTTCTTTGGTGTCCGGAGATGGAGCTGTTGGAAGCATCAGAGAGATCAGCAACAATGGTTAGAATTCTTCGATGTTAGTTTCAATTTAACGAAGCCATATGATTATATGTCTTTCCTTGGTATTCTTGATCGGCTTAATTAGATCGATATGCATAACATGTAGTATGGTTATTATTACTACAGTCCATATGCTACATGTTGTAAAATCTTCACTAAGGGCTGTTTTGTTACCCGAAATAGAGCTACAAAAGTAAATAGTGCAACCAGATTTATATTTCAATTGCAACATAATAATTAGGAAAGGTAAGTAACTTACAATTTGTAGGAAAAGAAATGCAACCAATGCTACAATCAGTTTGTAGGACGAAAAGTTGCAGCCTTTTTAAAAAAGTTAAAAATAATTACAACCCATCAACAAAAGATCCTTTCCCATTCCAAGTAGGAAAGCAACCTACACTTGTGCATTTCCTTATATGACAAAGTCAAGTAGCTTTTGTCAGGTTTTTTCAACCAATTAAACACTGAAATTTGCATTGGAAATACATTCCTAGAATAAAATTGAGAAAAAAAGATCCAAACAATAGATTTAAAAATAATTCCTGCATGTAGCATTTGTTGCTGTAGTATTTGCTTCAATTCATTTTGGCAGCAAACCAAACAGCCCTTATGAAGAGTTAATAGCATATCATGTCCTACTCATCTTCTCTTTTTTCCCCATCTATGTGGTGTACTAGCACTGCCTTTCAGCTACCTGAAGGAGCGCCTAGATTTCATAGACCATGACAAGTTCGAGGTCAAGAACACCCTCGTGGAAGGCGGAGGTTTAGGAAAGCAGTTTGAATCGGCCTCCAATCATTTCAAGTTCGAGCCATCACGCAACAACGGATGCACTGTCAAGGTGACCGCAACCTACAAGCTTCCCTGGCGCTGATAAGAGTGGAAAGGCAAAGGAAGGTGTGACCAACCACATCAAGGCAGTCGAAGCCTATCTCCTAGCAAACCCAACTGCCTACAATTAAATATAATGCTTATGTTTCTGTTTAGATGTACTTGTGAGTTTGAATAAGGAGAAGGATATGAGAAGATGGCTCAGTGATGAGTCCATGAGTTTGTAATACTACTGTCGTGAAGTCATGCTTATGTGCTTCATGTTTACAATAATTAAGAAATAAGTTTTGAGTGTCACATATGGTGACATTTGGATCAGAAGCATAAATGGATGACAATCTTGGACACACAAATTTTACAAAACAGAACAGAGAGAGAAAATAGATCTAACAAATAGATTCCAAACAACTGATATCAAAGTTCCGAACTTTTGCGTTATGAATGTAATATGTGATTAAGAGTTGTCTGCTGACAGTCATCAAACTACTTACCTTCAGCAACACGCAATGGACGACTAGTCAAATTTGTTGGTTTGTTAAGACTGTTAGATCTAAGATGCAAGCCTAGAGCGGGGGTGAATAGGGTTGATACCGTTTTTCGCTAAAAACACAGAATATGCAGCGGAATAGATAAAATAAACGCGATCAACACAAATCAAACATAAATAGCAACCAATTAGGAGCACACAAGTTTTCATAGTGGTTCGGATAACAATCCTACGTCCACTCTTCCTTCTCGCGAACGGGTTTCCTCACTATGCAAAAGAGTTCTCCTGAATCACAAACCTGTCTCAGTAGACTTACAAGACTGCACCCTGGAATATACAACAAGTCATCTAACCTAACTCTCCACAATGAGTTAACATCTAGCTCTAACTAGTCCCAACCCTCAATTCCAATAGGCTTGAGTACGCCGTAAAAAGAAGTTTAAATCAAAACCAAACAACCAAAGTTAAAGCTCAAAAAATATGAAAGATCTTACATCCATTTTGTTAAACAAACCGTCCTTAGATGAATCTAACCGTAGCACAATGAAGAATGGTGTAGATGATAAATCCAAAGGCAAGCCGCCCTCAGAAATGATCCAAAGATATTGTGTGCGATGAGTGAGAGTTTGTCAAGGCTCGGGGATCAAAACCTTCAATGAAATCTCTTTACAATTCAAAACCAAAACTCTCTCTCTCTCTTTCAATGATATAAAGTCTCCAATAGGTCTAAAAGAGATATCCTAAGCGTGGTAGAGATTAGAGATAAAAGAAACGATGAGTGGCTGTAATTAAATCAAATTTTGTAATTAGTTGACTTTATCATCGATGATGGCTCTCAACTATCGATGGTGACGAGGCCCCATCGATGGTTGAGAGATCCCATGTTGAGGATCGATGTCGCCGCTGGCTCGAACGCTTCAATCGGGCCTCGATTGATCCTTCTCAAGTGCACCACCAAGGATACAAGGGGACAAAGCCACGCTCTCACAAAGAAAGGGGATCGCACAAAGCAATGGACGGAGAAAAGCCTCACAGAGAAACGGAAGAGGATCGCACAAAGTCCCTCTCGATCTCCTCACTCGAAGCTACTACCAACCCTTCTATATATAGAAGAGGGCACCGACACGAGAGAGATTTCTAGGGTTTTCAGCACCACGAGAGGGGAGGAGAGGAAACTAGGGTTTCAAGGCGCGGACCAAAAGAGGAAAGAAACCGAGGGTCTGAAGTAGTAAGTGAGCCGGGCCACTCCATCAAAATGGGCCAGCCTTCGGGCCAACTAATAGCAACAATCTCCACCTTTGGCCCAAGGTAGCAATCAAGAAAGGAATACGAACCGCAGGACTCATCATCGCCATAACATTACCATTACCGTATGATCACAAAGAGGATACAAGCAATGGAAGAGAATACACAAAGTAAACTCGATCACAAAGATCGGGCAAGATCACCAAGCATGCCAAGTCCACAAAGGACCGAACTCTACCAAACGGTCATCGAAGTTCAAAGGAAAAATCACAAAGCTACTAACAAACACAAAGTAAGTTAATAGGCCACAAAGGCAACACACAAAGCAAGGGGAAAAATAATTACCCAATGTCAAAGTTCAAAATTCTTTGACACGAGATAAATTTTCATTGAGCAAACACTTAGTGCCCATGTCACCGGATTAAATTCGAGGGAATTTTCTCCAACTTCACAATACTCTTTTCAACTATATCCAAAGTAATGAAATCTAACATCAATATGTTTAGTTCTATCATGAAAACAGATTTTTGCAAAGTTGAATAGCAGATTGACTATTAGAAAATACAACCGCATTTTTATCAAGAAAACCAATTTCGGATATAAGTCCCTAAGCCAAATAGCTTCTTTAAAAGCTTCAAGAACATACTTATTCAGAGTAGATAAAGCAACAATGGGGTGTAGTTGAGATTTCCAACTTATGCAAGAGCCACACAAAGTGAACACATAGGAAGTAGTAGATTTTCTATTATCTCTATCATTTGCATAATTGGAATCTACATAGCCAACTAGTTTAACACCTTGAACACTTAGAGAAGGTTAATCCTACATTCACAGAGGATTTTAAATATCTTAAAAGCCATTTCAAGGCATTCCAATGAGGCATACCGAGATTTGACATATATCTACTCAAGCAACTAACTGCATATGCAATGTCGTCTAGTGCTAACCATGAGATACATGATGATCCTATAGCATTCGAATATGGCACCTTCTTCATATTATTTATTTCGGGCCAGTTTTGGGGACTGATCCTTACTCAACACAAAATGGGAAGCAAGAGGCACATTCACAGATTTGGCATCGACATAGCAAATTTACTTAAAAGTTTTTCGACGATGGACTTTGGTTTAAAACTAGCGTAGATTTGTTTTGTCTCTAATAATATTCATGCCTAGAATTCTTTTGCATCGCCTAAGTCTTTCATGTCAAAATTTTCACAAAGACATTTTTGAACATGCTCAATGGACTTCAAACAAGGGCTAACAATCAACATGTCATCCACATAAATTAAAAGAAATACAAAGCACGAGTCTATATTCTTATAATACAGCAATGATCAGAACTCCTTTTAAACTTTAAAGATTGCATGCATTTATCAAATCTTATATTCCATTGCCTAGGTGATTGTTTTAAACCATACAAAGTCTTTTTAACAAACACACATGATCGTGCAATTTAGGGTCCACAAAGCCCTCGGGTTGGTGCATATAAATATTTTTGTCAAGGTCACCGTAAGAAAGCAAGAGTTACATCCATTTGTTTTAATTCCCAATTAAAATGAGCAACTAAAGCAAGCATAATTCTAACAAGAGTGAATTTGACAACAAGCAAAAATTTCAGCATAATCATTCCCTCCTTTGAGTAAATCCCTTTAGCTACTAACCTAGCCTTAAACCTAACACCTTCGATTCTTGTTTCACCTTAAACACCACTTACAACCATTACGTAACAACTAGGTGTTTAGAAACAAGTTTCCATGTTTGGTTAATTCTTAGGATTCCATCTCACTCTTCATAGCACTAATCCATTCTTTAGAATATTTTGACCTTAATGCTTCACTATAAGTCTTAGGTTCATTGCACTCAAGGGATTCAAACACATTAAAGGCAAACTCGGACATATTACAATCACCAAATTGCAATCTCTATATCTATCGGGTTTCCTAATGGTTCTTTTATTTCTATCCCTAGTGAGTTGATAATCATTCAAATCATGCATGTTATCTATTTCAGATATTATGCTCCACCTCATTAGGAATAATCTCATCTTGATTTTCATTAATTATATCATTCAATTCTCTTCGAGGTAATTCAGATTGATTAATAATAGGCATTTGCTCCACCTCATTTGGAGCATCATTTTCGAAATAGAAAGTAAAGATAAACAAGAAAATTCATTTTCATTAAAACAACATCTCTACTTATTACTATCTTAAACCCCTGTTCACTCTTATTCCAAAGCCTATAACCTTTTACCCTTCAGGTATCCTAAGAAAACACATTTCTTAGATCTAGGTTCTAACTTATCAATTCTTTGATGCACATAGCCGACTCGAAAATTCTCAAGTTATTTAAATCAAGAGGTTTGCCCGTGAACACAAATTCGTGGCATTTCCTCCTAAGGGAAACGAAGGAGACCTATTAATCAAATAAGCGAAGACAAACAAATTTTCTCCCTTAACTTCGAGAGCCCGTGATGTGCCAACATAGCCCTCACCCTCTCTAAGAGAGTTCTATTCATCCTTTCAAGAACCCTTTGTGGTGTGTAGTGGAAAGCTTTATGTCTCTTTAATACCCCAAGTAGCACACAAGTCATTCAATTGTTTGTTACAAAACTCAAGACCATTATCTGTCCTAAGAGTTTTAATTTTCTTTCCCGCTTGGTTTTCAATCATAATTTTCAGTTTTAAATCTATCAAAACTTCAGATTTTTGTTTCATGAGTAAAACCCAAACTTTCCGAGTAATCATCAATTATGGAAAGAAAATATTGGTTCCCTCCATGAGAAACATTAGAGGGACCCCACACATCAGCATGCAAATATTCAAGTACATCAAGACTTAGACTGATTAGGGAGAAGAAACGGGAAAACTAACCCTATGTTATTTTCCTAGCACACAAGATTCAGTAAAGGGATGGTGGATATTTTATCACTACCAAAGTGACCTCCTTTATGCAAAATTTCTAATCCTTTATTACTCATGTGACCTAATCTATTATGCCATAAAACAGATTTATCACCTATCACAGAGTTAATGAATCAAGCACGTGTTCAAGATGACAAACATACAAGTTATTTTGTTTTTCAAAGAAAAATAACAAGAGACCCTTTCGAATTTTCATAACCCCTTTACCCCATTTTCCTCCAAACCATCATTTTCTAGAGATGCACAAGAAATCAAGTTATAACTTAAATGAACATGCCTAACATTTTCAATGAAACAAAAACTAGTATCAGTATCTACATTCATTTGGACAAAAACTAGTATCCGGACTTCCGCTAGAGTTGATGTTCTCTTTATACCCTTTGAACAATTTTCCTTTTCTTCAATTTTTCGCCTTCTGGTGGTTGCAAGTGCTTTGTCATAGCTTGGCAAGCCCGCTGCTAAGCTTTGAATTATGGGCAAACATGACACGTACCATTTCCAAACTTCACTCTATAAAAGGCCAACCATTTTGCTCAACTCCTTGCACATAAATCACAGTCGTAGATAATTAATATACAACAGATAGGAAAACATGAGTTCAGGAAGCTGCCAGGAGGTAGCTGCCAACCCCCAGCAGGAGGCTTTTAAGGCTGCGATGCTGGACTGGCACAACAACCGCCCTAAGATTGTGCCGGAGATCACCAGTGGTTCTTTGGTGTCCGGAGATGGAGCTGTTGGAAGCATCAGAGAGATCAGCAACAATGGTTAGAATTCTTCGATGTTAGTTTCAATTTAACGAAGCCATATGATTATATGTCTTTCCTTGGTATTCTTGATCGGCTTAATTAGATCGATATGCATAACATGTAGTATGGTTATTATTACTACAGTCCATATGCTACATGTTGTAAAATCTTCACTAAGGGCTGTTTTGTTACCCGAAATAGAGCTACAAAAGTAAATAGTGCAACCAGATTTATATTTCAATTGCAACATAATAATTAGGAAAGGTAAGTAACTTACAATTTGTAGGAAAAGAAATGCAACCAATGCTACAATCAGTTTGTAGGACGAAAAGTTGCAGCCTTTTTAAAAAAGTTAAAAATAATTACAACCCATCAACAAAAGATCCTTTCCCATTCCAAGTAGGAAAGCAACCTACACTTGTGCATTTCCTTATATGACAAAGTCAAGTAGCTTTTGTCAGGTTTTTTCAACCAATTAAACACTGAAATTTGCATTGGAAATACATTCCTAGAATAAAATTGAGAAAAAAAGATCCAAACAATAGATTTAAAAATAATTCCTGCATGTAGCATTTGTTGCTGTAGTATTTGCTTCAATTCATTTTGGCAGCAAACCAAACAGCCCTTATGAAGAGTTAATAGCATATCATGTCCTACTCATCTTCTCTTTTTTCCCCATCTATGTGGTGTACTAGCACTGCCTTTCAGCTACCTGAAGGAGCGCCTAGATTTCATAGACCATGACAAGTTCGAGGTCAAGAACACCCTCGTGGAAGGCGGAGGTTTAGGAAAGCAGTTTGAATCGGCCTCCAATCATTTCAAGTTCGAGCCATCACGCAACAACGGATGCACTGTCAAGGTGACCGCAACCTACAAGCTTCCCTGGCGCTGATAAGAGTGGAAAGGCAAAGGAAGGTGTGACCAACCACATCAAGGCAGTCGAAGCCTATCTCCTAGCAAACCCAACTGCCTACAATTAAATATAATGCTTATGTTTCTGTTTAGATGTACTTGTGAGTTTGAATAAGGAGAAGGATATGAGAAGATGGCTCAGTGATGAGTCCATGAGTTTGTAATACTACTGTCGTGAAGTCATGCTTATGTGCTTCATGTTTACAATAATTAAGAAATAAGTTTTGAGTGTCACATATGGTGACATTTGGATCAGAAGCATAAATGGATGACAATCTTGGACACACAAATTTTACAAAACAGAACAGAGAGAGAAAATAGATCTAACAAATAGATTCCAAACAACTGATATCAAAGTTCCGAACTTTTGCGTTATGAATGTAATATGTGATTAAGAGTTGTCTGCTGACAGTCATCAAACTACTTACCTTCAGCAACACGCAATGGACGACTAGTCAAATTTGTTGGTTTGTTAAGACTGTTAGATCTAAGATGCAAGCCTAGAGCGGGGGTGAATAGGGTTGATACCGTTTTTCGCTAAAAACACAGAATATGCAGCGGAATAGATAAAATAAACGCGATCAACACAAATCAAACATAAATAGCAACCAATTAGGAGCACACAAGTTTTCATAGTGGTTCGGATAACAATCCTACGTCCACTCTTCCTTCTCGCGAACGGGTTTCCTCACTATGCAAAAGAGTTCTCCTGAATCACAAACCTGTCTCAGTAGACTTACAAGACTGCACCCTGGAATATACAACAAGTCATCTAACCTAACTCTCCACAATGAGTTAACATCTAGCTCTAACTAGTCCCAACCCTCAATTCCAATAGGCTTGAGTACGCCGTAAAAAGAAGTTTAAATCAAAACCAAACAACCAAAGTTAAAGCTCAAAAAATATGAAAGATCTTACATCCATTTTGTTAAACAAACCGCCCTTAGATGAATCTAACCGTAGCACAATGAAGAATGGTGTAGATGATAAATCCAAAGGCAAGCCGCCCTCAGAAATGATCCAAAGATATTGTGTGCGATGAGTGAGAGTTTGTCAAGGCTCGGGGATCAAAACCTTCAATGAAATCTCTTTACAATTCAAAACCAAAACTCTCTCTCTCTCTTTCAATGATATAAAGTCTCCAATAGGTCTAAAAGAGATATCCTAAGCGTGGTAGAGATTAGAGATAAAAGAAACGATGAGTGGCTGTAATTAAATCAAATTTTGTAATTAGTTGACTTTATCATCGATGATGGCTCTCAACTATCGATGGTGACGAGGCCCCATCGATGGTTGAGAGATCCCATGTTGAGGATCGATGTCGCCGCTGGCTCGAACGCTTCAATCGGGCCTCGATTGATCCTTCTCAAGTGCACCACCAAGGATACAAGGGGACAAAGCCACGCTCTCACAAAGAAAGGGGATCGCACAAAGCAATGGACGGAGAAAAGCCTCACAGAGAAACGGAAGAGGATCGCACAAAGTCCCTCTCGATCTCCTCACTCGAAGCTACTACCAACCCTTCTATATATAGAAGAGGGCACCGACACGAGAGAGATTTCTAGGGTTTTCAGCACCACGAGAGGGGAGGAGAGGAAACTAGGGTTTCAAGGCGCGGACCAAAAGAGGAAAGAAACCGAGGGTCTGAAGTAGTAAGTGAGCCGGGCCACTCCATCAAAATGGGCCAGCCTTCGGGCCAACTAATAGCAACAATCTCCACCTTTGGCCCAAGGTAGCAATCAAGAAAGGAATACGAACCGCAGGACTCATCATCGCCATAACATTACCATTACCGTATGATCACAAAGAGGATACAAGCAATGGAAGAGAATACACAAAGTAAACTCGATCACAAAGATCGGGCAAGATCACCAAGCATGCCAAGTCCACAAAGGACCGAACTCTACCAAACGGTCATCGAAGTTCAAAGGAAAAATCACAAAGCTACTAACAAACACAAAGTAAGTTAATAGGCCACAAAGGCAACACACAAAGCAAGGGGAAAAATAATTACCCAATGTCAAAGTTCAAAATTCTTTGACACGAGATAAATTTTCATTGAGCAAACACTTAGTGCCCATGTCACCGGATTAAATTCGAGGGAATTTTCTCCAACTTCACAATACTCTTTTCAACTATATCCAAAGTAATGAAATCTAACATCAATATGTTTAGTTCTATCATGAAAACAGATTTTTGCAAAGTTGAATAGCAGATTGACTATTAGAAAATACAACCGCATTTTTATCAAGAAAACCAATTTCGGATATAAGTCCCTAAGCCAAATAGCTTCTTTAAAAGCTTCAAGAACATACTTATTCAGAGTAGATAAAGCAACAATGGGGTGTAGTTGAGATTTCCAACTTATGCAAGAGCCACACAAAGTGAACACATAGGAAGTAGTAGATTTTCTATTATCTCTATCATTTGCATAATTGGAATCTACATAGCCAACTAGTTTAACACCTTGAACACTTAGAGAAGGTTAATCCTACATTCACAGAGGATTTTAAATATCTTAAAAGCCATTTCAAGGCATTCCAATGAGGCATACCGAGATTTGACATATATCTACTCAAGCAACTAACTGCATATGCAATGTCGTCTAGTGCTAACCATGAGATACATGATGATCCTATAGCATTCGAATATGGCACCTTCTTCATATTATTTATTTCGGGCCAGTTTTGGGGACTGATCCTTACTCAACACAAAATGGGAAGCAAGAGGCACATTCACAGATTTGGCATCGACATAGCAAATTTACTTAAAAGTTTTTCGACGATGGACTTTGGTTTAAAACTAGCGTAGATTTGTTTTGTCTCTAATAATATTCATGCCTAGAATTCTTTTGCATCGCCTAAGTCTTTCATGTCAAAATTTTCACAAAGACATTTTTGAACATGCTCAATGGACTTCAAACAAGGGCTAACAATCAACATGTCATCCACATAAATTAAAAGAAATACAAAGCACGAGTCTATATTCTTATAATACAGCAATGATCAGAACTCCTTTTAAACTTTAAAGATTGCATGCATTTATCAAATCTTATATTCCATTGCCTAGGTGATTGTTTTAAACCATACAAAGTCTTTTTAACAAACACACATGATCGTGCAATTTAGGGTCCACAAAGCCCTCGGGTTGGTGCATATAAATATTTTTGTCAAGGTCACCGTAAGAAAGCAAGAGTTACATCCATTTGTTTTAATTCCCAATTAAAATGAGCAACTAAAGCAAGCATAATTCTAACAAGAGTGAATTTGACAACAAGCAAAAATTTCAGCATAATCATTCCCTCCTTTGAGTAAATCCCTTTAGCTACTAACCTAGCCTTAAACCTAACACCTTCGATTCTTGTTTCACCTTAAACACCACTTACAACCATTACGTAACAACTAGGTGTTTAGAAACAAGTTTCCATGTTTGGTTAATTCTTAGGATTCCATCTCACTCTTCATAGCACTAATCCATTCTTTAGAATATTTTGACCTTAATGCTTCACTATAAGTCTTAGGTTCATTGCACTCAAGGGATTCAAACACATTAAAGGCAAACTCGGACATATTACAATCACCAAATTGCAATCTCTATATCTATCGGGTTTCCTAATGGTTCTTTTATTTCTATCCCTAGTGAGTTGATAATCATTCAAATCATGCATGTTATCTATTTCAGATATTATGCTCCACCTCATTAGGAATAATCTCATCTTGATTTTCATTAATTATATCATTCAATTCTCTTCGAGGTAATTCAGATTGATTAATAATAGGCATTTGCTCCACCTCATTTGGAGCATCATTTTCGAAATAGAAAGTAAAGATAAAC
Organism: Asparagus setaceus; assembly: GCA_012295165.1. Classification (NCBI taxonomy): domain Eukaryota; kingdom Viridiplantae; phylum Streptophyta; class Magnoliopsida; order Asparagales; family Asparagaceae; genus Asparagus; species Asparagus setaceus. The sequence continues at coordinate 71,444,652 of CM022702.1, forward strand.
AAGAAAATTCATTTTCATTAAAACAACATCTCTACTTATTACTATCTTAAACCCCTGTTCACTCTTATTCCAAAGCCTATAACCTTTTACCCTTCAGGTATCCTAAGAAAACACATTTCTTAGATCTAGGTTCTAACTTATCAATTCTTTGATGCACATAGCCGACTCGAAAATTCTCAAGTTATTTAAATCAAGAGGTTTGCCCGTGAACACAAATTCGTGGCATTTCCTCCTAAGGGAAACGAAGGAGACCTATTAATCAAATAAGCGAAGACAAACAAATTTTCTCCCTTAACTTCGAGAGCCCGTGATGTGCCAACATAGCCCTCACCCTCTCTAAGAGAGTTCTATTCATCCTTTCAAGAACCCTTTGTGGTGTGTAGTGGAAAGCTTTATGTCTCTTTAATACCCCAAGTAGCACACAAGTCATTCAATTGTTTGTTACAAAACTCAAGACCATTATCTGTCCTAAGAGTTTTAATTTTCTTTCCCGCTTGGTTTTCAATCATAATTTTCAGTTTTAAATCTATCAAAACTTCAGATTTTTGTTTCATGAGTAAAACCCAAACTTTCCGAGTAATCATCAATTATGGAAAGAAAATATTGGTTCCCTCCATGAGAAACATTAGAGGGACCCCACACATCAGCATGCAAATATTCAAGTACATCAAGACTTAGACTGATTAGGGAGAAGAAACGGGAAAACTAACCCTATGTTATTTTCCTAGCACACAAGATTCAGTAAAGGGATGGTGGATATTTTATCACTACCAAAGTGACCTCCTTTATGCAAAATTTCTAATCCTTTATTACTCATGTGACCTAATCTATTATGCCATAAAACAGATTTATCACCTATCACAGAGTTAATGAATCAAGCACGTGTTCAAGATGACAAACATACAAGTTATTTTGTTTTTCAAAGAAAAATAACAAGAGACCCTTTCGAATTTTCATAACCCCTTTACCCCATTTTCCTCCAAACCATCATTTTCTAGAGATGCACAAGAAATCAAGTTATAACTTAAATGAACATGCCTAACATTCTTCAAAGTAAACTCGAACTGAAGAAAACCTAAGGCATACATCACCAGCCTAAAACATTGCTTTTCTTTTCATTTGCCATTGACACAAAGCCATTCTCTATTTTCATGTAGTTTGAAAACATGTTTTAAAAGGAGTCATATGAAAAGTACAACCAGAGTCTAATAACCAACTGATTTACACAAAGAATCGACAAACACAGAGTTCAAATATGCATAATCACAAAGATTATTAATCATGAAAATTTCACCCATTTTGCCCTCACAGACACCCATATTAGCATGATCATTTTCTTTGATATTTCTTAGGTTTAGGACAATCTTTAATAAAGTGACCAGCCATGACAATTATAGCATTTTTAACTTTAAACCTGGACTTAGATCTACCCTTCCATTTTCAAATTTTTTCTTACTTGATTCCCCATTACTTGCATTCTTTTGGTTATTAGACCTATTCAGGCCTACCCTCACATGCATAACCTCACCAATTTTTATTTTCCCTGAATGTTTTAAATCTAATTCCTTACTCTTAAGACCATTGATCACAATATCAAGGGTAACTTCATCTCTACCATATTTAATAGCAGATTTTACATCACTATATGAGTCGAATAGCATTTAGAAGTGCAATAGGAGTATATTCGTCTAGGTATCTAGCAAATGGTCCCGACGTTGTTCACTGAACCATCATATCTGCCGTAGTACTCACCACCACGATCGATCTAACGGTTTTAATCTTTTATTGAGTTGGTTCTCAACTTCACCTTAAAAGCTTTGAATACGCCCAGACTCAGATTTTCTTTAATGAGATATAGGTACCCATAACGTGAGTAATCGCCTATGAATGATATAAAATATTGTTGACCATTCCGTGATGCCGTAGGAATGGCCCACAAATATCGTATGTATCAATTCTAAGACGCTCAAGATCAGTTGCACCTAATCTCTTAACTTTAGTCTGCTTTTCCTTGATACCAATGCATACATCAAAGTCTCAGAAATCAAGGGAATCCAAAATACCATCGACACAAGACGCCAACTCTACCTTTTGAGATATGACCCAAGCGCTTGTGCCATAATGATGTGAATTTTCCTTATTTAATTTACGTTTAGTACCACGTGATTCCACGCTCGTGGTTTCATTATAAGAAGCAATCAGATCAAGCAAATATAGGTTATCAAAGTACTCAAGAAACCAGCTCCCACAATATTTGAATTTAAAGCTAAGCTAGCCCGATTATTTCCAAATGAACAATAATAACCCGATTTGTCCAATAAAGGAATAGAAACCAAATTCCGCCTAAAAGACGGACTACAAAAGTATCTTTCAAATCCAAATAGGAACCAGTTCCTAACAATAACCTAAAGTGCCTAATTGCTTCCACATCTACCGATTGTCCATCGCCCACAAAGATGTATCTTTCACCATCACTTGGCTTTCTGTAGCTCAGTAACCCTCGCATAGAAACACTTATGTGAGTAGTAGAAGCGAATCTAACCACCAAGTGTTTCTAGGTATCGAGACTAAATTAACCTCGTAATGCACCAAAGTAGGAACGCATTCTTTTGACACGATATTTGTACAATCCTTCTTTGTGTCCATCCTTATGACAAAAGAAACAACCCCGATTATCCTTATGTTGTTTCTTTTGAACTGAACCTTAGCGCCTTCCTTATCATTCTTTCTTTTCTTGCCCTTATCCTTATGGGCAGAAGCCAAATGAGCACTTTCTGTCTTATCTTGCTTCAATCTGTCTTCTTCTTGTACACAGTATGAAATGAGCTCATTCAGAGTCCATTTCTCCTTTTGGCAGTTATAACTGACCTTAAATTGATTAAAGTGTGCAGGAAGAGACAGCAACACCAGATGCACCAATAACTCATCACATAGATCGAGTTTCAGTGCCTTAAGTTTTGAAGCAATATGAGACATTTCCATAATGTACTCCCTGATATTTCCTTTGCCTTTATACTTCATTGAAATCAAGCGCGCTAATTGTAGGCAATAAAAATTGCCTTAATCCCTACACAGCAACTCGGAATGAGCAAAAGAGCTTAAGGGTCCATCTGAGTGAAGTCAGGCCCGCCTAAAGGTTAAGTTCACCTGAATGCTTGACTTTACAAAATAGACAAAAGTGTCGATATCTCCCAAACCGGAAGGAATTTGGCAAAATGACCGGAGCAAACCGAACCCTTTGGGTTGGTTTGGTTGGCTCCGTCTCGTCGAGATGGTCGATTTTCATATATAATTCGTCCAATTCCGACATACGGTTTGAAAGTTACGACCCGTTCTTCGTAGCATGTTCTGAAGCTCGCCCGTAAAGCAAGCTCGCCTGCAAAGGAGCTTAGCTCGCCTCAAGCACAAGCTCGCATGAAGACTTGGAGCTCACCTACGTGCTTGAAGCTCGTCTGCATAGGCCAAAATCGCCCACAACCTCAAAGTTTGACGAGGCTCGCCTACAACGGTGGTCTGCCGAGGCTCGCCCACAACGTCGAAGTTTGACGAGGCTCGCCCACAACGTCGAAGTTCGACGAGGCTCGCCTACAACAGTAGTTTGACGAGGCTCGCCTACAACAGTAGTTTGACGAGGCTCGCCCGCAGCATCAAAGTCGAACGAGGATCGCCAAGCAGCGAGGCTCGACATTCAACCGAGGTTCGCCTACAGCAGTGATCCTCGACATTCAACCAGGTTCACCTACAGCGATGAATCTCAACACTCAACCGAGGTTCGCCTACAGCAGTGAACCTCGACATTCAACCGAGGTTCACCTACAGCAGTGAATCTCAACATTCAACCGAGGTTCGCCTACAGCAGTGAACCTCGACATTCAACCGAGGTTCGCCTACAGCAGTGAATCTCGGCATTCAACCTCAACATTCAACCGAGGTTCGCCTATAGCAGTGAACCTCGACATTCAACCGAGGTTCGCCTACAGCAGTGATCCTCGACATTCAACCTCGACATTCAATACGAGGTTCGCACGTGAAACGAAGCTCAACAGTCATATGACGAGTGGTTTGACGAGGCTCGCCCACAACAGTGGTTTGACGAGGCTCGCCTGCAGCATCAAAGTTTGACGAGGCTCGCCCGCAGCATCAAAGTTCGACGAGGCTCGCCCGCAGCGTCAACGTCTGACGAGGTTCGCCACCCGCGTTCGCTGGGCAGCTCCGGCGTTCTTGTAGCAGTTCCACGTCTTTATGCGGCAGCGTTACATGCTGACCTCCACGATTCTGCTGGCGGCTCGCTCTTTAGCGACCTCGTTCAGCATGGCGGTAGGCGCTTTCATCGCGAACACAAAGGCCACGAAAGCCACAACAGCTCACGTGGGCTAAGTAGTGGGCATCGCTTATGCCCACGCCCATTAACCCACGCTTCACAATTCCAAAGATGATAGTTACATGCTAAAACCCTATAAATAGCCGTGTGGCAGCTATGGAAAGGGGCTTTTGGAATTTGGGAGCTCAACACTGGCATAGGAGAGATCGGGAACCTCTCCAACAACCTCTTGATCACCCGCGGCCTTGGTAGTGCAATCAAGAAAGGAATACTGAACCCAGACTCATCATCGCCATAACATTACCACACGTATGATCACAAAGAGGATACAAGCAATGGAAGAGAATACACAAAGTAAACTCAGATCACAAAGATCGGGCAAGATCACCAAGCATGCCAAGTCCACAAAGGACCGAACTCTACCAAACGGTCATCGAAGTTCAAAGGGAAAAAATCACAAAGCTACTAACAAACACAAAGTAAGTTAATAGGCCACAAAGGCAACACACAAAGCAAGGGGAAAAATAATTACCCAATGTCAAAGTTCAAAATTCTTTGACACGAGATAAATTTTTCGAAAACACTTAGTGCCCATATGTAGGATTAAATTCTCGAGGAATTTTCTCCAACTTCACAATACTCTTTTCAACTATATCCCAAAAGTAATGAAATCTAACATCAATATGTTTAGTTCTATCATGAAAAACGGATTTTTGCAAAGTTGAATAGCGATTGACTATTAGAAAATACAACCGCATTTTTATCAAGAAAACCAATTTCAGATATAAGTCCCTAAGCCAAATAGCTTCTTTAAAAGCTTCAAAGGCGCAACATACTCGTGATTCAAGAGTAGATAAAGCAACAATGGGGTGTAGTTGAGATTTCCAACTTATGCAAGAGCCACACAAAGTGAACACATAGGAAGTAGTAGATTTTCTATTATCTCTATCATTTGCATAATTGGAATCTACATAGCCAACTAGTTTAACACCTTCTAACACTTAGAGAAGGTTAATCCTACATTCACAGAGGATTTTAAATATCTTAAAAGCCATTTCAAGGCATTCCAATGAGGCATACCGGATTTGACATATATCTACTCAAGCAACTAATCGCATATGCAATGTCGTCTAGTGCTAACCATGAGATACATGATCGATCCTATAGCATTCGAATATGGCACCTTCTTCATATTATTTATTTCAGCCATTTTGGGGACTGATCCTTACTCAACACAAAATGGGAAGCAAGAGGCACATTCACAGATTTGGCATCGGACATAGCAAATTTACTTAAAAGTTTTTCGATGATGGACTTTGGTTTAAAACTAGCGTGATTTGTTTTGTCTCTAATAATATTCATGCCTAGAATTCTTTTGCATCGCCTAAGTCTTTCATGTCAAAATTTTCACAAAGACATTTTGAACATGCTCAATGGACTTCAAACAAGGGCTAACAATCAACATGTCATCCACATAAATTAAAAGAAATACAGTACGAGTCTATATTCTTATAATACGTGCAATGATCACAGAACTCCTTTTAAACTTTAAAGATTGCATGCATTTATCAAATCTTATATTCCATTGCCTAGGTGATTGTTTTAAACCATACAAAGTCTTTTTAACAAACACACATGATCGTGCAATTTAGGGTCCACAAAGCCCTCAAGGTTGGTGCATATAAATATTTTTGTCAAGGTCACCGTAAGAAAGCAAGAGTTACATCCATTTGTTTTAATTCCCAATTAAAATGAGCAACTAAAGCAAGCATAATTCTAACAAGAGTGAATTTGACAACAAAGGGCAAAAATTTCAAGATAATCAATTCTCCTTTTGAGTAAATCCCTTAGCTACTAACCTAGCCTTAAACCTAACACCTTCGATTCTTGTTTCACCTTAAATGCCTTACATACCCATTACGTAACAACTAGCGTGTTTAGAAACAAGTTTCCATGTTTGGTTAATTCTAGGGATTCCATCTCACTCTTCATAGCACTAATCCATTCTTTAGAATATTTTGACCTTAATGCTTCACTATAAGTCTTAGGTTCATTGCACTCAAGGGATTCAAACACATTAAAGGCAAACTCGACATATTACAATCACCAAATTGCAATCTCTATATCTATCGGGTTTCCTAATGGTTCTTTTATTTCTATCCCTAGTGAGTTGATAATCATTCAAATCATGCATGTTATCTATTTCTCGTGATATTATGCTCCACCTCATTAGGAATAATCTCATCTTGATTTTCATTAATTATATCATTCAATTTCTCTTCGGAGGTAATTCAGATTGATTAATAATAGGCATTTGCTCCACCTCATTTGGAGCATCATTTTCTAAATAGGAATGTAAAGATAAACAAGAAAATTCATTTTCATTAAAAACAACATCTCTACTTATTACTATCTTAAACCCCTGTTCACTCTTATTCCAAAGCCTATAACCTTTTACCCTTCAGTATCCTAAGAAAACACATTTCTTAGATCTAGGTTCTAACTTATCAATCTTTGATGCACATAGCCGACTCAAAAATTCTCAAGTTATTTAAATCAAGAGGTTTGCCCGTGAACACAAATTCGTGGCATTTCCTCCTAAGGGAACAGTAGGAGACCTATTAATCAAATAAGCCCAGACAAACAAATTTCTCCCCTGAACTTGGAGAGCCCAGATGTGGCCAACATAGCCCTCACCCTCTCTAAGAGAGTTCTATTCATCCTTTCAAAGAACCCCATTTTGTCGTGGTGTGTAGGAACATTTTATGTCTTTTAATACCCCAAGTAGCACACAAGTCATTCAATTGTTTGTTACAAAACTCAAGACCATTATTCGTCCTAAGAGTTTTAATTTTCTTTCCCGCTGGTTTTCAATCATAATTTTCCAGCTTTTAAATCTATCAAAACTTCAGATTTTTGTTTCATGAGTAAAACCCAAACTTTCCTGAGTAATCATCAATTATGGAAAGAAAATATTGGTTCCCTCCATGTAGAAACATTAGAGGGACCCCACACATCAGATGCAAATATTCAAGTACATCAAGACACTTAGATCGATTAGGAAAAGAAGAAACGGAAAACTAACCCTATGTTATTTTCCTAGCACACAAGATTCACGTAAAGGATGGTGGATATTTTATCACTACCAAAGTGACCTCCTTTATGCAAAATTTCTAATCCTTTATTACTCATGTGACCTAATCTATTATGCCATAAAACGATTTATCACCTATCACGAGAAGTTAATTAATCAAGCACAGTTCCGATGACAAACATACAAGTTATTTTGTTTTTCAAGAAGAAAATACAAGAGACCCTTTCAGAATTTTCATAACCCCTTTACCCCATTTTCCCTCCAAACCATCATTTTCTAGAGATGCACAAGAAATCAAGTTATAACTTAAATCAGGAACATGCCTAACATTCTTCAAAGTAAACTCATAACCTGAAGAAAACCTAAGGCATACATCACCAGTTCCTAAAACATTGCTTTTCTTTTCATTTGCCATTGACACAAAGCCATTCTCTATTTTCATGTAGTTTGAAAACATGTTTTTAAAAGGAGTCATATGAAAAGTACAACCAGAGTCTAATAACCAATCATTTACACAAAGAATCAGACAACACAGAGTTCAAATATGCATAATCACAAAGATTATTAATCATGAAAATTTCACCCATTTTGCCCTCACAGACAGCCATATTAGCATGATCATTTTGCTGATATTTCTTAGGTTTAGGACAATCTTTAATAAAGTGACCAGCTTCATGACAATTATAGCATTTTTTAACTTTAAACCTGGACTTAGATCTACCCTTCCATTTTCAAATTTTTCTTACTTGATTCCCCATTACTTGCATTCTTTGGTTATTAGACCTATTCGGAGGCCTACCCTCACATGCATAACCTCACCGCATTTTTTATTTCCCCTGAATGTTTTAAATCTAATTCCTTACTCTTAAGACCATTGATCACAATATCAAGGGTAACTTCATCTCTACCATATTTAATAGCAGATTTTACATCACTATATGAGTCGAATAGCATTTAGAAGTGCAATAGGAGATATTCGCCTCATATGTTTATCACCGCACTTAATGTCTCAAATAAGTTTTGTGAAAACATCTAGGTTCTCCTCAATGTCCTTAGACATATCCAATCTAAATTTAAAAAATTTTAAGCAAAAACATTTTATGGGTAAAGAGGTTTCAGATATAGTTCTTCAAGTTTATCCCAAAGGGTTTTAGCAGATTCCAAAATTCTAACTTTTCTAAGCACGAGTCGATAAGTTCAAATAAATTGTGGAACATGCATTTTCGTTCATTTCACCTTTTTGCTTCAAGGTCGCCAAATAAGTCCGACCAATAGCCCAATGACTTCGTTGAATTAAAATACATTTTATTTTTTGTTTCCAAATGCTAAAATCGATTTTCCGCTAAACGGAACCAAACCATATTGAACCATACCATAGTGATTAGTAGCCGACATTATTCACAGGGAAAATAAACGATGAGCACGGCTCGTGTTCAAACCCTTTGTGCTTCGACGAAAGCACAAACAAATTTCCCTTCAGAGTAAACGCAGTTGAAATAAAACCGAGATTTAAATGCAAAGTGAAAAGGAAAAATTGATAACCACAATCATCGAATATCATATACCGGAAACGAAACCCTATGAGAGGGTTTCGACCTTACCCACGCTGGCGGTCCGGCGTTCTCCTCTGCGTCGGGCGGTGGTCCTATGGCGTTCGCTGGTTCGATGGTCGAACGGCGGGCGCGGCGTTCGGCTGGCCGATTCATTGAACGGCGGCTCACGAGATCCAAATGATGACGGCGGTTTTGAACGGCGACGACTCAACCTCGCTCGATACCACTGTTGAGGATCGATGTCGCGTTTGCTCGAAGCTCGCTTCAATCGGCCTCGATTGATCCTTCGTGCACCACCAAGGATACAAGGGGACAAAGCCACAGTCTCTCACAAAGAAAGGGGATCGACAAAGCAATGGATCGGAGAAAAGCCCCACAGAGAAACGGAAGAGGATCGCACAAAGTCCCTCTCGATCTCCTCACTCGAAGCTACTACCAACCCTTCTATATATAGAAGAGGGCAGCCGCACGAGAGAGATTTCTAGGTTTTCGAAGCGTACCCGAGAGGGGAGGAGAGGAAACTAGGGTTTCAAGGCGCGGACCAAAAGAGGAAAGAAACCGAGGGTCGGGTAAGTAGTAAGTGAGCTGGGCCACTCCATCAAAATGGGCCAGCAGTTCATGGGCCAACTAATAGCAACACCATCGATGATATGAAAATCTCTCTTAAAAAATATCAATCTGTAACTATAGCCATCGATGAGTAACTGTAGCCATCGATGAGCTCACCTACCATCGATGAGTCGCTGTAGCCCATCGATGGTGAGGAGGCTGAAATCAGCTTTTGAGCTGTTTCATACACTTCTTCTACTTGTATTTACCTATACTTTATCATTTCAAATAATTATTAGTACTATATGAGAGTATGTTATTACTCAAACAAGAGTTATTGTATGGACTTCGTCCTAACAAAGACTTATCCTTCCTTCTTCTTTGAACAAATAAACTTCATATGCGAGCTTCTTGGAGTAGTGATGAATATCCTTCCAGTCCAAATTTATGATATATCAAGAGAAGATATAACAACTCAGAGAGATTTTAAGATTTATGAAACGTTAGAAATGATTTTTAAGTATTCATAAGTTATTTGTTAGTAAAACTTTTATTCCAGGTTTTTCTTTTACCTACTTACTTATATGAAAATTTATCATATATTATTATAATTGATCGTTTTTGATTGATGTATAATTTGATGGTTGTATTTTATCTCCTCCTCCTGAAGAAAAAATTCTGGCTTTATCACTGGAAGGAGGCTAATCAAACCATGGGCTTTATTCCAATTGAGTCCTCAAGCCAATAATAGATGGCTAATTAATGAGATTAGCATATGAACCACTTTGCTTATGAGAACAGAGTCATGCCTTCCGCAAATTTGACATCATGTGCATAAAGGAGCTCTAGCCCATGCGATATAACGTAACATTATGTACGCTAAATTTTGAGCAAAAAAGGCCCATTGAAACATGGGCTTTGATACCAATTTATTAGGGTTGAAAAGGCACATTAGGAAGATGATCTTGGCTAACTATTTGATCATAATTGACTCAAAAACATTAATCATATTTCAGCCATGAGTCCAAGTATATTTAACCATTTGTCCATCTTACTTTTACTAAAAATAAATAGATGTAAGATGTTCTAAAAATATAAATATTCTAACATGCTCTCTGATTGACCTTCCTTTTTCAAAAGCATAGACATAGTGAGCGGTATAAAATTTTTAAAATCAACTTTAAATTTGTGGCAACCTCGATTCAAACTAGGTTGCTCAGATACCATCTTAAATCTCTATCATTATACCAAAACTCCGAAATTATAGTGAGAATTGAGGGTTCTAATTTTATATCCTAACATACAGTATATATGTATAAACTCAAAATCTAATATAATAGAGTCCATTAGACATGGATCTACAGATGGTTAAATACTCAAATGCCTTCTTTGCCAACATCTCTTTCAGTTAGCCTCCATCTAGAAGGTGCATTGATTGTGCCTGCAACAATTGTCAAAGAACTACAGAAGATAATAGATATGACTTGCGAAATTAGTCAAGAAAAAGGAATCCTAGAAATTACTTGCTGACCATGTCTGTGGTGCTTTGACTTTCATTGTCTAATTGATTCTACCTTGTTTTTCCTTTCATTATCCTAAGCTGTTCATCCTTTAGTTATGATCTATTATGGAAATAAATATTCTTAATTTTTCTTCAAAATGTAAAGTTGTGTGAGGAATGTACACTATGCGTAGGCTAGTTGGTTTAATAAAAATGTTTGTATGCGAAAGTCGTTAATTCAATCAAATGAATATATACTATTTTCCAACAAAATCTAACATATGCTTGTATTTTGCCATGAACTTCGTGTACATTCAGTGGGACAAACTAGCTTCCCTTTTGACAATAAGAGGAGGGCTAAATTGCACTTAAACGATTATAATTTCACCAACCATGCACTTAAGTGACCGCTATTTTCAAACCGAGCAAATAAATGCCCCATAGTATTTAAATATTACAAATAAATGCCCCATAGTATTTAAATATTGCACTTTGGTCTCTTGTTTACTTAATGTTGTAGGTTGGTGACTCTTGTTTACCCAATATTGCATACAAATACCTTCAGTTTGTAAATAACCTCACTTTAATACCCTAAAGTTTCTAAAAGTTACACTTTAGTACCTTGTGTTATATGATATTCTTGGATAATGAGAAATGTTAACACCATATGGGATTTTTAACTTCGGTAGTGATCTCAACATTTAAATACTTTGAAGTATTTATTTGCTCGGTTTTAAAATAGGGATTCACTTAAGTGGAATGTTGGTGAAACTATAGAATATTTAAATGCAATTTTGCCTAAGGGGAAAAAAAATCAAAATGCTAAATTCTAGAAGCCTATTACAAGTCGAAAAGCAAATCATATATTCCCACATCACATGTTGAAATATTGATTTTTCTTCAAAGATCAAAGTTTGACGAGGTCGCCGCAAAGAGTTCGACGAGGCTCGCCTTCAGCCGCCAACGCTCGACGAGGTTCGCCACCCTATCGCAAGCAGCCCGCTGCATCAGTAGCAGCTTCCACGCATCGTGAGCGTACCGCTATCAGAGCGCCATCGGCAATGCTCCGCATCACAGCCCCTCGCTCACCGTAGCGGCCGCGCTTTATCGTAGCGCAACACAAAGGCCACAATAAAGCCAATACTTCACGCTAAGTAGTGGGCATCGTTATGCCCACGCCCATTAACCCACGCTTCCACAATTCCAAAGATGATAGTTACATGCTAAAACCCTATAAATAGCGGAGCAGCTATGGAAAGGGGCTTTTGGAATTTGGGGAGCTCAACACTTGTGCGATAGAGAGATCGAACCTCTCCAACAACCTCTTGATCACCGCGTACCGATCGGTCAACGGAAGCAACCTCACTCGAGCATCGAGTGAAGCATCCTCGCCACCAAGAACCCATAAAAGAGGAGTCAAATCAACCTCCTCTTCCTCCGAATCGAGAATTTGATTGTAATACATTCATTTAATCAATAAACATTTTTTCAATTTACACTAATAGCGTTTGTTTCTACCTTATTGTTTTTAGCAAAACGCTTCAATTTCAAAGAAGGAAATCTTTGGCTTTAGTAATCCCTTCGGATCGTGCTCCCTAAAGGCTTCCTGGATCACGCTTGATGATCATGAGACTCATGCGATGAACGCCCCACCTCTCATACTCCTTCTTTGAATCGTGAGTGCTTTCCGCAGTGAGAGAGGTCAGTTGTTCAGCTTCTAATGCAAGGTCTAGATCCATGCCCAAGAACAATTAAAATGTTCTCTTTCCAAACCTTGAAATTAGTCCCATTTAGCATGGGAATTGAGTTGATGTTAGCGTAAATTGATGCAGGATACATTAGCTGAAATAAACAAAAGATTTCACATTAATAATTGTAGTTAGTGATCAATAATATTCAAATAATGACATATCCCCATCCAAGATATCTTGTACAACATTAATATCAAGTTTTGGACAAACAATATTAATCTAGTGATATCTTGTTGCAATGATCAAACATCGACAATAACGATGTCAAATAATGAACCTATCTTTGGATTGATTCATTATCCACATGTAAACCTTATAATTGTCATGATTTATCTTTCGCAGATGTGTATGTAGTCTACATAATTATTAATCTTCCTTGGGCCGATTAAATAATTACCAAAACATCCACACAAACATCTAATATCCTCATGAACAATCTACACAAGAGAGGTTACTTTGGCAACATCTTGTTTCAATTAATCATTTAGAATAAAAGACAACCTTAATGCCTTTGTGTTATTTGAATTAAATAATTGATTCACTAAAATTAAACAATTAAAATAGATTTCTCCATTTTAATCAACCATAGATGGACCCATAAGAAATAAAGGCCCAAAGACTTAATGGATTATTTGAGTGATTCAATTAATCCCAAATTTGAAATTCATCTAATTGAACCCAAGGTTCACGTTGAGAACGAACACAAGTTCGACTTGAGTTCAACAAGAGGTTCGATTGAGTTTCAACGCCAGGTTCGATCGAAGTGAGAACCCGAGGTTCGATTGAGTTTCAACACGAGGTTCGACTTGAGTTCAACAAATGAGGTTCGACTTGAGGTTCAACGCCGAGGTTCGACCGATGAACACGAGGTTCGCCAAAGTGCGAGGTTCGCCAAAAGCGAGGTTCGCCAAAGTGCGGTTCGCCATAAGGCGGTTCGCCAAAATGAACCGAGGTTCGCCAAAAGACGAGGTTCGCCAAAAGGCGAGGTTCGCCAAAATGAACCGAGGTTCGACAAAGCAGGTTCGCCAAAAAGCGAGGTTCGCCCACAACTTCAAATTTGACGAGGTTCGCCCACAACTTAAGTTTGACGAGGTTCACAACTTCGGAATTTGACGAGGTTCGCCCACAACTTCAAATTTGACGAGGTTCGCCTCACAACTTAAGTTTGACGAGGTTCGCCACAACTTCAAATTTGACGAGGTTCGCCCACAAAAGGAACATGAAGTTCAACGAATCAACCGTTCGCTGAAGTTCAACACCCAGGTTCGACCAAAGAACGAAACGCAGGTTCGCTGGACACCAATCGAACCGAAGTTCGCCAAGTTGAACACGAGGTTCACCGAAGAACAAACACGGAGGTTCGAACGCTGAATCGAACCGGTTCGCTCAAGTTCAACACGGAGGTTCGACCAAAACAAACACGCAGGTTCGTTGAACGCTGAATCGAACCGGTTCGCCGGTTCAACACGCAGGTTCGATCCAAAACAAACACGAGGTTCGTTGGATCCTTACACCCTTTAGGGTTTCGAACCGAGCCGCCACCAGATTTGCCCGCACTTAGGGTTTCAAGCCCTAGGGTTCCTCGATACGCCGCCGCCTTCACTTGATACGGGCCGCCAAGAAGCTTCGCGCGAACCAAGGGACGCCAAAGAAGCATCGCCGGCAGGACCAAGGGACGACGGCCAAAACCCCAAAATCGAAAGGGAAAAACGATAAAATTGCTTCTTTTATCGTTCATCCGTGAACAAGAAGGGAAAACGATCTACCTGCTCATCCGTGAACAATCCTCAAATCAGCATAGATTAGATCCAAAAAACCCAATTTTTAATCTTAAATCCCTAAGAATTAATCACGAATTTGGCTCTGATACCACTTGTTAGATCTGAAGGATCTTAAACATGATTAATCCAAAGAGATAAACATCATAAGTGCGGAAGCAATACCTGAATCCATGATTTGGATCTTGAGTGGATTGATGGATCTTCTAATCTTAGGGCTTCTTCTCTTCCTTAGATCTCTTTTCTTAGATGGGGGTAAAAGAGATGAGAATTCTTATGTTAACCCTAGATTAGGGACCATAACCCCATATATATAAGTGTTGCACTTTTACAATTTGGCCCCTCATCAAATTGTAATTACAACCTGGTATCTGCACATTTAGCCCATGACAATATATAAATACCCGATAACCCAACTTAATTGATCACTTTAGTGGGTTTCCTTAAGTGATAGATTTACACATTAATATAACATATGTGCCCACAAATAGATTTAATTAGATTTAAATCTAACAGGTTTGGCAATGTGCTGACATCCATGAGACAATTGAAGAATTTCTTTATTACTTGAAGACGAAGATACAATAATTTTCTTTTCTCTTCAAGCATCGATACATATTTCAGCGAGAGGGATTATTTGGTGTAAGTCAAAGATTTTGGAGGAATATGAATTACAAGCAATTTCAAGAGGTCTGGTCATTGCATAGAATAATGGCTCCAAGCGGATAATTCTTGAAACTGATTCTTTGAAGGCCATTAAGTTGATCAACAAGAAAGAGGATACAAATCTCTTTGTTGAGATGCTAATGCACATTAATGAGTTGCCTGCGGCTTGAAAATTGTCGGCTTATTCATATTTGGCTTGAGGCGAACTTCACTACAGATGCTCTTGCTAAACTGGATCCATCCTATGATCATGTCAACTCGGTCTTCACTCGAATGATCCTAGAGTCGCTAGTGGCAATCTTGGAGGCAGATAGTCTTGGACATGTGACGTCTCGATTTGTAAATCTTTAATTCCTTTCAAGTTTAGTGTCCTTTGTACTAGAAAAAAAAAAGATTTTGGAGGAATATTATGATATCAATATTTTGGGAATCTATTTCATAATAATCATTTTTTGAGAAATCAATATCTTAAACACGCACTTTTCTTGAGTAAATTGTTTCTCCTCAAGAACTCGATCCATTGTTGACTTGGAGTTGGAGCCTAATTAATGAGTTCGAGAACTTTCATAGTCTAATTGCACAAGAATTGTCTACATTCCGAGTATTAAAAGCAGAAAAAAAATATTAAAAGTAAACTATAAATGTATCATTTTTGTTAGCATATAACTGAAATCACAGTTTTAATATAAGAGAATCTTTCTTTTAGGTCTGTCAGCATATATATGTAGTCTGAATAGGGAAACGTCGGTAAAACTAATTGCACTAAGAGACGGACCTACATTATGGTCAAATACTCAAGTGCCTATTTGCCTACATCTCTTTCGGTTAGCCGCCATCTAGAAGGTGCATTCCTGCAACAATTGGAAAAAAATGGCTGGAGAAGATAAATTAAAGATATGGTCACCAATAGTAATTAACGATGGAAATTGGTCAAGAAAAAACAAACCGTCCCATTAAAAACTTGCTTACGTTTTGTATGGTGCCTTGACGTCGATTATTTAATCCTTGCTATTAGGACGTAGTCCGTATAATAGCTCTTGTTTTAGTAATACAAACTCTCATTTGATACTAATATTTATTTGAGATGATATAGTATAGATAAATACATGTATATGAAGTGTACGAGGTGAAACAACGCGAAAATCAGCTCAAAAGCTGATTTCAGCCTTCTAACCATCAATGGTAGGCATCCACCATCGATGGTATGTTAAGCTCATTGATGGTCAATGTGCGTCATCGATGATTTTTACTCCAGAGACTTTTATGTCATCAATGGGCCTCTCCACCATCGATGGAGCCTCGACATCATCCATGGTTAAGATGCACCATTAATGGTAAATATGGCAGAAGTGTAGTTTTTCAGATTTAATCTCAGTCGTTCGTTTTTTCATATATCTCCAATCTCTAAAAAAGTTAGGATATCTCTTTCCTGACCTATTGACGACTATATATCATTGAGAGAGAGAGAGAGAGAAGAGAGGAGAGTTCTAGGGTTTTGATTTGTGGAGATTTCATTGAAGGATTTGACCCTCGAAGTCTCGACGAACTCTTATTTGTCTTGCAAAATATCTTCAGATCATTTCAATAAGGAGAGTTGCCCTTGGATTGATTTCCTAAGTCGTTCTTCATTGAGCTACACTTATATTCATCGAATGACGGTTTATTTAACAATAGAGTTGTAACATCTTTATTGATTTTACGAGCTTTAACTACTTGTGTTGGTTTTGCTTTGAACTTGTTTTACGTGTACTCGCCTGACTAATTGAGGGTTGGAACTAGCTAGGCTAGGTGTTACTCATTGTAAAGAGTTAGGTTAGATAACCGATTTCGGTAGATTCTAGTGTATGGTCGTAAGTCTATCAATCGGGTTTGTGATTCAGAGAACTCTTTGCATAGTGAGGAAGTCCCTTCACGAGAACTAAGAGTGGACGAGGACTGTATCCCAACCATTATAAAATCTTGTGTGTTCCTCGGTTGGTTTCTATTTATGTTTGATTATCGTTGATCGCTTTTATTTTTATTTTTATTTTGCTACATATTTTATATTTTCAAGGAAAATAGTAGCAACCCTATTCACCCTCCCCTCTAGGCTTGCATCTCAGATCAAACAAATGGTATTAAAGCCTCGTAATTACTCATCTTTAGGA
This sequence comes from Asparagus setaceus, assembly GCA_012295165.1. NCBI lineage: Eukaryota > Viridiplantae > Streptophyta > Magnoliopsida > Asparagales > Asparagaceae > Asparagus > Asparagus setaceus. The sequence goes on from CM022702.1 coordinate 71,462,012, forward strand.
TTCACAACCTTAGGTAGAGATGTCTAGTTTGACCGCCGCAATGGCTTTTCCCGAGGGACACGATTTAACTGACCCCTACTTTTCAAGGGACACAATACATCTATTGAAAGCACATTTTTGTTATCCACTAATTTTGATATTTTGAGTGGTGTAGAGAATGGCTATAGTGAACCTACTAGCTATAGTTGATACTACCGCTGTCACCCTATAAACAAGTGGACCGCCTCCGACAAAAAGTTTTATTCTTTAAATGTAAAGGCTATAAATACTTTTATTATTCTTTAAATGTCAAGAGTTTAACTATATGACAAATTATACTATTGTGCAGAAGATTGAGGATTGAGGCAACACACGGGAGTTGCTCAGAGGAGTGAGAAATTGATATCCAATCCTTGGTCTAAGAGAAAAATAAGGAGAGGCAAGTTTTCAATATTTTTTTCCTTCTTCTCCTTATATGGGTAAGTTTTTATCTCAAGTATATTTTCTTTTACCCAGCTTGTATCATATATTTTTTCTTTTTCTTTTTTAGTTTTTGTTAAATATCAAAAATGGGATATACCATTGATGGTCAAACCCACCATTGATGGTGGATCATCGATGAGGACATTAAAAAGGTGCGCCTATTTTTTACTTTTTACCCTCTTTTACTTATTTCCTCCAATCTATCTCTTTTTGTTTGATTCTCTTGAGTTTTTGGTGAGATCTAACGAGTTTTTTTAAAGTTTTTCTTTATTATATTGAGATCAAATCTTGTTTGAATAATCATTAAGGTAATTTCGAAACCCTAATCTCTATTTTTTATTAATTTTTAAGGTTTTGTGCATATTTTTGGTGGGTTTTATTGAGTATGAATGATATCTAGTTAGGATCGCTATTTAGAGCTAAAATAATTGAGAATTTTGCAAGTGTTTGGACATTTTAGGGATGAAATTGGCGGTTTCTGTTCATCAACCATCGATGGTTGATGAACACCATCGATGGTGATTGATCACCATCGATGGTATGCAGGAAACCATCGATGGTCGAGAGTAGAACTGCTGATTTTAACATTTTATCATGATTTTTTCAATTTTTTATTCTAGCCCTTGTATATGTGTGTTCTCTACTAAATCGCTTATTTCCTCGCTGTAGAGAATGTCAAGGTCAAAACGCACTGAGGTAATCGGGCTCCTTGATAATCATATAAGAGAAGTATGAGAAACTTCTTATTATTTTCAAGAGAGGAGATGATGCACATCATCTTGACGAGTATGCGAACATCGTTGGGATACTTGATAGAGCAAGTCTAAGCTCTATGATGGATATAGTGGTCGAGATAGTGAACATTACCCTGGTGAGAGAATTCTATATGGATTTCAATAGAGAACTGGGGAATGAGATTGCTACCGAGAAAGTGAGAGGAAAGGAGATCAATGTCGGCGTTGAAAATTGCCTATACGTCCCTGAACGAGACTCGTGCCAATGAGTTGACGATCGACGAGCCATCCGACGACGTGACGACGAACCATTGACAACACGACAAGTGACCGCGACGCAAACGCATAAAGCGAGTCAATGAAACACATGAGGCGAGTCGACGAGAAGTCTAAGTCAGCGAAGCGAGCCGACGGAACACATGAAACAGGTCGGCAAAGCACGCAAACCAACGGTTTAATTTAATCGCGCGCAAACGATGGAATAAATCCAACCATGAAGCATCGAATCAGCAAATATCGACGAGACGGAATCAGACCGGACTCACAAGATCGGGTTAGAATCAAATCAAAGCGAATCAACTCCGTGACCAAAAAGAAGCGAAAGTCGATGGCATTCGCTATAATGGACACCTTGTGGTGTCTCTGGGCTTTTTGCATTTTTTGACCCGCGATCCGCCAAGCCTATAAATAGAGAGGTGGGGGTCTCATTTGAGGGGATCTGATTTTTACAAGAGGTCGGCTCAAATTGAAATCAAGCTCAGATCTAGATCTCGGAAAAGGGAGGACTTTTCGACGATCATCTTCAACAACCAGATCTTAGCTAACCCCGTGGCTATTATCCTCCTTCGTGAGAGATCTCCTCGGAAAGTTCGAGAGATCTCGCTCAGATCTACACCATTTCTTCCCGATCAAAACCTTATTTTTGATCCCGAAGAGCTTTGATCTCTTTAGTCATTTCATTCGCTGGGCTATTATTTCCCTCGTGAAATAACCCTTTTACCGTAGATCCACATCTGGATTGATCACGCGCGTCCACCACTGAACAGAGTCCCCAGACAGCAAAGACACCCACTGAAGCCATGAGCCGATAAATGGATCCCGCGCTTGTTCAAAAGGAGTAAAGTTGTAATCTTTTTGATTGTTCATTGTAAAAGCCTTTGTAGACACCAAAAAATCCTTCGGCGAGGGTCACGAGCACCCTAGTTGTTAAAGCTTCAAGGCAGGCTACCGATAGGGCAGGCTAGACCATAGAAACTTCAAAACGACTCGCTCAAAAGGCGCAGGCTTGATTGCAATACGAGGTTCGCACGGGAGCCGAGTTCAATCGTAACGAGGCTCGCACAGAAACTAAGCTGTCATATGATGAGATTCGCCCATAACACTTAAGTTTGACGAGGCTCACTTACAAGATCAAAGTTTGACGAGGCTCGCCCACAACATCAAAGTTTGGCGGTTCTCCATTCGCACGCGGTCCGCCAAGCAAATGGCTTCTGTCGACGAGGTTCGCCAAGCGTGAACTCGCCATTCAACCGAGGTTCGCCACAGAAGGAACTCGCCATTCAACCGAGGTTTGTTTACGCAGCGCGAACCGCCATTCAACCGAGGTTCGCCTACAAAGAAGGAACTCGCCATTCAACCGAGGTTCGCCACAAGAATGAACCTCGCCATTCAACCGAGATTCTACGCAGCGAACCTCGCCATTCAACCGAGATTCGCCAAAGCAAAGGAACTCGACATTCATCCAGGTTCGCCACAGCAAAGGAACTCGACATTCAACCGGTTCGCCACGCAATGGGCCCGCCACCCAATCATTTAATATAAGGTTCGCCACAAGCAATCGGCTTACCATCCAACCATTTCATCCGAGGTTCGCTCGCAATGGGCTCGCAATCCAACCAAAATGCATAATGCATCTATCCGAGGTTCGCCAAACAAATAACCTCGCCATTCAATCAAGGTTCAGCCAAATAATGAAGAGCGCAGGCTCGCCATCTAACGGCTCGCACCGCCATAACAAAGAAAGCCAACGCCACGAAGGCCACTAAAACCACGATAACCACGTGGTTAAATGGTGGGCACGCTATGCCCACTAATCCACGCTTCCACGATTCTAGCATGATAGTTACATGCTTAAGGCCCAATAAATAGCCGTGAGAGCCTATGAAGAGGGGCTTTTGAACTTTGGGACTTTGGAGATAATCCAAAGACTAAGAAGAGAGATCGAAGTTCTTCATCAAGCATCAACAACTCGTTCGATCGCCAACGAAAGCGGATCTCTACGGAGCATCGAAAGTAGCCTTCTTTCGCCACCAAGAACCCATACAAAAGAGAAGTCAAATCAATCTTCTTCCTCTCAGAATCAGAGGGTGTGATTGTAATCTTTTTTAAAGTCAATCAAACAAAGCTTTTTCGACTCTACGTAAGATGGCTGCACCACAAAGGGAGCAACCGCTCATTCCGATGAATTGTGGTGGCTAATCGACAAGATTGCGCTTGGAACCGAGGTTCAAACCTTGGTCATCGATCGACGTGAGTAAGTACGCAGGAGTTTCTCTCCTCTCGGGCATCTAGCCTGAAGACACTAGTGTCGCCGAAGTCTCGTGATGAGACTTCACCCGTGGCTTCGCGCTGAATCCTCTCGAAAGTGAACTCGACAATCACTTTGTCTTTAAGGACAAGGCTCCAAAAGTCAACCACTGGTTAAGAAATGGGTTGTTAAGCAACCCAAGTCCACTTCGATGTTTTAGCCGTTTTGGCTTCGGGCGAAGCCTCGCCTTCGTGGAGAAGACCGACCTTCTAATGGTCCACTCTCGAGACGCGTGCATAACGCCGGGACAACCAAGCTCGCCGACGTGCTCGAAGCTTTGGTCTCGGGACGGATTCCATTATCGTCCGAAGAAAATCAACGAACCTCGCCATCATCGTGGGTTTCATTCAAAACAAGACGACGGTCGCCCCACCGCAACCTCGCTCGCAAGATCTAACGCCGCCTCGCCGCGAAGCTTAGTCCAAAAGATTAACGCCGCCTCCCGCAAGCAGCCTAGTCCAAGTGGCGAACCTCGCCTTCTAAGCCGGGCTAACCTCGCCAACGTGAGGTCCCTTGAAGGGCTTAACTCGCTTGAATGGCTTAACCTCGCCAAGAACAGGTCCCTTTGGGGATGAACCTCGCCCAAACAATGAATTCGCCAACATAAGGTCTCTCTAAACAGATCTAACTCGGCAGAGCAAATAACCTCGCCAAAATCAAAGGAAATGGCAACCTCGCCAGTTCGCCAAACTCGATCCAGAAGCTCTCTCATATGAGGCTCGCTCTTCGTAATCAATCGGGGTACACCCACTTCGACTCCGGATTATCTCCACACGCCAGTTGATGCCAATCAAATGCGCCTCATTGCCGCGTAGAAGCTCATCTCTCGCGATGCGCCGCGACAATGTTCATCGACGATCGCCTTCGGCTTTTGAGCGATTGTCCAATCTGGCCAACTGCACGAAGGCGTTCCACCATAAAAGCGAGCGCCCGTGATGGTCATGAAGTAACTATCAACATGGTTGGGAGAAGCGAAGCAAGACCCCAACAGAAGTCCGAATCGCCGACTCGAATATTCCCGTGGTTACGCGCGCTTGATCAATAGCCAAGGCGTCTATCAAACACCCGCCTCGCACCGGAGTGTCAATCCCGCTTGACTATAGCCAATTGGCGGGGTACTTCAAGAAGTTGAGAACTCGCATCGCTACATCTCAACCTTCAACACCTTCGGACTGCCGCTGTCCTCATGGTCGAACGAGAGGAAGAGATGACACGAAGAATAGAAGAGCAACAGCTACCATTCTTGCACAACAAGAATCTATCAGCTTAGAAATGATGATGGAGAAACTTGTGGGCAAGAAGAAGATGGACGAAGGAGGATCCAAATCAAGCAAGAAGACTAAGAGGGATCATGATGTCCATTCGATGTCATCCAAGCGAATCAATCCGCTGCACAAAAGAGCAAATCATGTATTACGGATTTCCAAAAGCACCGGATGCTCAAACTCCAAGGGCAATCTAAGGAGCGGGGTGGCAAGGCCATATCCTATAGAATGGACGACGCCCCATATCCTCCAAGTTTAAGCCACTTAACTAGTGCGCCGACGAAAAAGTTCTCCTCACAACACATCTACTACTTCCAAGAAACCGGCATATAACGGTAATGATCCTATTATGACCGATTATTCATTAGCACTCTTAAGGAGCCTTCGAAAGGGTTCCCGTTAGAGTTCCGGTTCTATCAACTTGGAAAGATCTCGCAGGCTCTTTATGGCCCGATTTTCGATGACGACAGGTGTCTATGGCCACTTTGTGGCCGAAAAGCAAAAGAAGACGAGTCCGCCAAGACTTTTGTCAAGAGATTCAAACCAATCTTTACACTCCCCGACCAAGTCTCTGAAAGGACGCTCATCGCGATGTGTGAGCCAACTCTCGATCAACATACTTTCTAAGATGGGTGCGCTGAGGCATACTCTTGGAAAGAATTGGTGAGGCAAGGCTAACAAGTTGAAAACATGATTAAGAGGATCGAGGCAGAGGAACCTCGTGACTCGCCCCAAAAAGGGGTAACCGTAATAATTTTACTCCTCAAAAGCAATCAAGGGGAAGGAGACTCTAGTCAGGAAGCCCAACCTACTTTGAGATCCTTCAAGAATCAAACGCTTCGACAAACCGCCCTCGAAGTATGATTATGGATGATGACCGTGTTATCCCAATCCTCAAAACTTTACTTAAAATGAACAAGATCACGCCCGAAATAAAGAAGCCTGAGGAAGCTTCAAGGACGATGATCCAAAATATCAGATGTACCATCGAATGGTACACCATCCGACGGGTCATGTTACATATTGAAGGACAAGATCCGTGTCTTGCTAGAAGCGTGTGTTATGACTCGCGGGAGGATCAAAAGAAGGTGTCTGGTCGCCTCCAATTTGGCGATTTTGCGGAATTCCGCGCGTGACGGTAAAACCGATCCATCAAGCGTAGCCAAAGTTGTGAACTTTGATCTCCAAGGGAAGCACAAGGTATGGTCCTTACACTACCGAAAGGCGAATTATGTGGGTTCATCCCGACTTGTTATCGATGAACAATGGACTTCTTCAAAGTCGAAAGGAAGTCTTGTAACGCCACCTCTCGCCAAGGCCGAAAAGGAGCGAAGTCAATGACTCTACCAGCAACAAACCGCCTTGGCCGCGACATCCCGTACTCAATGGCCACCCGAGGCGAAAAGAGTTCCTAAGGGAGTACCCCGAGGTAACGCCGATGTAGCAAAGAAGGAGCCAGCTGGTGGGTCCAAGACGAGGGAGATCCTACAACAAAGCACTCAGAAGGACATGCCCAAACTTCAAGGCTCCTTTCCAGCCGACGTGTTAGCCCAACTCTCCAACATCCCGCTAGAATTATTTTATTTGAGCTCTTGCGCTCTCTCAATCCACTGAAGCTCATGAGAAGCGCCATGATAATGAAGCCGCTCCTCGCCATTTTCCAAAGGACAATGTAGTTTGTGCCCAATGTCATCAAGTCTTCGGCCAATACCTTGCATTACTTTTTCATCGAGGACATGCAAGTGAAGAACCCAAAGCACGATAGCTTGTACTTCATCGCTATATCGGACTGTCCCAATCAACCGAGCTCAAGTTGACCGGATCCGCATTGAGTATCATCCCATTGAGAATTATACAACATCTTGGATACCGCCGATCGGTTAGCAACAACCGACTACCATCTACGGCTTCAATGCTACAAATTTCGCCCTTGGGCAAGATCAAACTCAAATGCCAAATAGAGATTGAAGACGATGTTACCGCTATGTCATCGACGCCGATACATCTTACAATTTGCTCTGGGTTGACTCCGATCCATGAAAATTTGATCGTCCCATCTACGCTGCATCAATGCATGAAGTATGTAGATGAAGAAGGGATGGTTAAAACATTGGTCGCGAAAGGCAACCATTCAAAGGTGTGGAGAATTATTTTACGATTCGGCCCACTACCTTGAGGAAGGCCAAACCGATGAACCACGATCGAGGACTATGACAAATGAAATGAATATGTAGAGTCCTAACAAGAAGTGGTTTTAATGATGTAAAACCCTTTGTAATCGATCCGAATGATCCCGATGACGATATAGTCATTTTCAATGAAAATTATGATTTAGCTTACGACCGGTGTTAAAAGTCATACCACTTGAAGTCGAATTCTTCCACGTTGTATGTCGAACTGATTGCACATGCCCATTCACCGCCATTTATGACAACTCAAAGGCACTTTAATTCTTCACAAGCGCTTTTAGGATACCGCCCAAATAATGATCGAAGACATTATTGGGCGTAAACAAACCATTGCAAGCCGAGGTGGAACAACCCCAAGCAAAAAAAAGAACCCCAATTTGCATATTTCACGACGGCGCAACATCCGATGAAGAAAATGGGATATGATTTCCTTCACAAAGAAGGGCTAAACTACTAAAAGGTATCAAAACGCCGATCCGACCGCTTATGTCCCTAAGGCCACCGATGATTACTATCATAAAACTCAGAAGGGATATGAGTCAGCCGCATCATGGCATGTTATGACCGGGGTGAGTCGATCACTCATCTTCAAGCAACTTCCTCGATTCTCACGCCAAGATAGGACATGAATTTAGGTCCTTGATGGCCAATATGACCTCACCGATCCAATAGAGATCCAAGAAGATGATCTTACCGCTATTGAGGATCCAATGAGTCAACAAATGGGAATGCAATGGGAACATCGCTTTGAACAACGGAACCACCCATCGATGACAAAATAATCCAAATAAATATGGGGACTAATCTAATCCAAAATCCATATTCATAAGTTTATAGTTTGATCTGAAGAAAAGGAGAGCCTTATCGCTGGTACAGAATATATCGATGTCTTCGCATGGAGTTATGAAGATATGCCGGTTTAGACCCTCAAGGGCCATGCATCGCCTTTAACATTAAGCCGTGAGCTAAACCCGTTAAACAACAACAACGACGCATTTGCCCCTCAGGTCATGAAAGCCATCGAAAGAAATCGGAAGTCGATCAAAGCAGGTTCATCCGAAGCGATCCCGATCGGGTAGCAAATATAGTACCCGTGGTAAAGAAAACGGACAGATCCGACCGTGTTGATTAACCGAGACGAAATGCGCATGTCCGAAAGACGATTTCTACCAATACTACGACATTATCATCGACAACACATGTGGATTCGAGGATGTCTTTCATGGATGGCTCGTGGTACAATCGATCAAAATGCATCCCGATGACGAAAAGCACACCGCTCAACACCGTCTGAATATACCGTTATACGCTTATGCCTTCGCTTGAAAACGCGGGCTACATACCATCTGCTATGACCACTATTTTCCAAAACATTTACCGAACAGCGGAATGCTACGAGACGATTTAGTAGTTAAGAGTCGCCACAAAGGTGATCACTTGCATGACTTGAAGACAACATTTGAGATAATGCGCACATCGCTTGAAGATGAACCCAACCAAGTCTTTTTCGGGATGTCAAGTGGTAAATTCTTAAGGTTCGTGGCACAGATGGTATACGCCTCTCGACCGACAAGATCAAAGCTATCCAGAACTTCCACCTCCTAGAAGCCTTAGGAGCTCTCGTGGTCTCAAGGGCTGCTTACATTCGCAGATTCATTTCCAATTTATCGTGGAAATGTCAACCATTCTCAAGCTCATGAAGAAAGGTGTATCGCTTGGGATGAAGATTGCCTAAGGCATTCAAGAGATCAAAACATATCTTTCTAATCCCCCGTTAGTTGCACCTAAATCGTGAAAGCCCTTCTCGATTTACATCCGCCTACGCAGTATGCGCAAGTGTGTCTTTTAGCACAGACGATGACAATGGCCAATGCACAGCAGCCTATTACCTCGAGAGACAATCGTCGGGTCGAATATCGATATCCTCCCATTCAAGGAATGTTTGGCTTTGGTCTTCGCCATCCAAAAGATGCACTATCTAGGGACGCACCATACACGCCATTTCCAAAATTGACCCTATATCGGTATTCATGACCCGTACCGCACGCTGAATGGTCGAATGGCTAGATGGGCATTGTTATTATCTCAAGACGATATTCACTTCAAATCTCGTATAGGCGAAGGGTCAAGCCGTGGTGACCTATCACAACCATCCATTGAAAGGGAAAGTCAATTATATCAAGACATACCGATGAACCTTATGAAGCTAATCTAGTCTCTAAGGAACGTGTATGGCAGCTTGTTCTTGACGGAGCCGCGAGCGACCCATGACGCCCCGCTTGTAGCCGAGGGGGTAGTATTGATATCTCCCAAAACCACGGATACCACGAAATCGGTCTATCGAACCATGCACCAATAACGAGCGTAGTACAATGCTATTGATTGGTCTCGACATAGCCAAACATTTAGGTGTGAAACATCTGAAGAAGCATTCAGATTCAATCGTGAAACAACTAAGAGGAGAGTACGGGGCACGCAGGACCTTATCCTCACCATGCCAGCCCATAACTTTAGCCGAACTTTGAAAGCTTTTACATTGATCATGTACCCCGCTTGCAAAATACTTATGCAGATACTGGCGCTCTTTGCAGTTACGCTTAGCCCCGCCCCGAGAATGCTACTCAAAAAGTTAGTGTGTCTAGTCGGCAACTATTTCGACCAAAATGCTGCAGATCCAAGCAAATAAGACTAACCTAAGTCATTTGAAGCACGACCGGGCGGTTCTCGACATCGACATGTCTTGCATGGATATTACCAAGACATAAAAGAAAGAGAGTCAATTGGCCGATTTGTATCAAGATTTTACTATGATTCCCAATTACAGACTTTGTATAGAAGGTCATATGATGGGTTACTGCTTCGATGTTTGTCAACTAAGGAAGCAGAGCAAGTCTTGAAAGAAGCTCATGACGGTGTTGTAGGCATCAAAAAACAAGAACCTCAAATATGACTAAATCATGAGAAGATCGACAACGCCAGCCTTCTCAAGAAGCCCAATAGGAAGATTGTGTCTCGCCACAAAGGCGACACTTATGTGCCTCGCCACCAGCAGACACTTTGATGTGTCCCACGGCCAGACTGTGTGTGCCTCGCCACGAAGCGAGACACTTGATGTGTCTCGCCATAGCATTGTGTGTGTCTCGCCATGTTTGGTGACATTTTGATGTGTCTCTCGCGACTAGCGAGACTTACTTGTGTCTCTCGCCAAAAATGGTGACACCCGTAATACTTAAAATGAGCTCGGCTGGTCTAAATCAATGCCGGTGGGGCCCACTTGACTTTATCAACGCAGAGACGCTCGACATCGCTAATAGGCTGTTACACGCTGAAGATACTTACTAGGCGTAATTCTAGGCATTTTAATCATGCCTAAAAAGGTGGAAACCGCTACAAAGAAATGAAGGGATTTATATTGCTCGCTTGTCACCAGGCAGCCATACCGCCGCCGCTAGCTTAGGTACCGCGACCGCCGCCGCTAGCTTAGTAAATGGCGAGGTACCGAGCCGCTTAATCGCAAATTTCCTCAGACTTATGACACTTGTGTTTCAAGAGGGCACGCTTCCCAAAGACTATAAATACCCTCCTACGCCCACTTGCTGGGGTCGGCCATCGTAAAGGGAAAAATCGAATTCAAGCTTCCGGAGTTCAAGAACACGATCCACGGAGATTCCTCGAAGCTTAAGCCTTGACTTATTCTTGAGAAGAGTAGATATCTTACCTTGCTAAGATATTTGCCAAGTTCTTGTTTCTATGGCACTAACTAAACCCCGCCGATTCGACGATCGCCGCCGGTGGTCCACTGATTACGATCCCCAAGACAGCAAAGTCCCACAAAACAAGAGATCTACACTTGTAGCCTTTGTTCGAAGCTTGTGAGAGAGTTATTTAATTTTCATTGTAACTGAGAACCAAAAGTGTAATTTTCTAGTTTTACAAATGGAATCAACTTTCACCCAAACACGATGGCTAATTATAAGTGGGAGCCAACGGTCTCGAGCCCGAGATCGTTGTGTCGCACTTTGCAAAGAATCAGCCGACCTCATGGTTGATGGGCTAGACTACTTCTTCGACAAGCCAAATTAAGAGTATCTCCTCTTCCACATCAAGTCCTCTCACCCCGCAAACATCGGAGGATGTCATCTCTTTAGAGGGAGGTTCGCTCTGTTCGCTATGCATGCAGGCGCATTTCCTCTCAACAAGATCTCAACCGATCTCGACGAAGAGAGCTCGCCAAAGACGACGCCAAAAGATGGCTGGCCGGGCCGCTGCCGCTCTCGAGTCGACGGATGGAGTTCACTATCGTAACTCATGTGATCAAAGGCATCAACAAACCGCACTCTCAATCCGCCAAGACTCTCCCAAGGAAGAAGGGTTCTCGCCAAAAGGCCCGATTGACAAAGAAGGAGCGCCAAAACGCTGCACGCTTTGCTCGAGCATCGCGCCGTTGTTCGCAAGGCGCAAGAGTCAAAATCAACCCAAAGAACGGCTCAAAATCGCCAAGCATGGATCCCGGTCGACATCAAAATCGGCTCAAGAGTCCGCCTCGCCAACAGCTACCGAGATAAGAATCGCTTCGCCACCGAGATAGCTCGAAGCCGCTTCGCCAACAAATGGGCAAGAAACGCTCGCCGAGAGAAGCCAATCGCTCGCCAAAAGCCAGGCAGCCCTCCATGCATTGACAAAGATGGGCTTTTCCGCCTTTCTTCCACTTCTCCTGATGAGGTATCAACCTTTAAGTCCGGAACCGACAACTTCGTTTAGTCGCCTTGGTCCACAACCAGAAATAAAAGTAAGGTTCCAAAGAAGAAACGCTTTGATTACTCCACCCGTAAGAGTCCCAACAAGCTAAAATATCTCAGTCTCTAGAATTCCAATTGCATCTCGCTTGAGCATCCCACAAGGGGTCCACGAAGTCCGCCGAGAAGAATAAGTTGAGGCAAGTGACTCGCAAAATCACGAGAGATGACCGCATCTTGTGATTCATACGTAGCAACTTCAGATGACGGCCAGCTTACGGAAGTTGTCTCTCAAATCAAATGGCCGACGCCCTCAAAAGAAGACGGTCCTCCACTAAGGACAACGCTACACTTGGGGTGGAAGTGCAATTTGTGATAAACCACACCAACCACACCATCGCCAGTGGCAACACACGAAAGAGGACGATCGATGAAATAAATTGTTCTTGCTCGTGTGCACAACTAATCAAGACGTTGTTGTCGATGTGCCTGTTCGAAGTCAAACGCCAACCACAAAGAGCTTCAAGATTCGAGAGGCTTTCCCCGCCAAAGAACGAAGATTTGAAGACGAGTCAAGGCGACTCAAGAAAGAGAAGATCTACCATTCGAACAGATGAACTTCCCGGGTTACTATTAACATGGTAAACAAAGGAAAGGATCGGGCGACGATGCGATCCCGACTTCACTCGAGGAAGAGTTAGTTCTCGATTTCCGTAGATTGTCCCGATTGTAAATTGCAAGCTACGACACATTGACTATAGAAGAATGCATGAAGGAGAATCATCCAAGATGAAATTTCCGACGCCAAAGAATAGCTTCGACGATACTATTTCAAGTATAGTCGCCACCATAGGGAGGCTTTTACCATTACTCCCGATGTCCCGCTCAAATGTTACAAGAAGCCTTAGCCAAGCAAAGAGAAGAGCTTAAGGCCGACATGAGAACAGAGATGGAGCTAGCCATGCAACAAATGAGGGAGTTGCAAACCCAAACGGTTGCACAACCTCGGTCCACCAATACCAAACTACCAACAAGGTGGAGTAACCCACCATAATGTTGAAGACAAGTGATTCGAGATTGATGAACACATTTACGCCGATCAACCTCCAAAGAAAGCCGATCACGCCAAGGTGGAAATGATCCAATTCTTCCTATTGGAAATAATCCAAAACAAGGGAAGATGATGGCTAAAGGATGAAAGAGCTTGAAGATAAAATCAATGATTTGATGTCCACACAGAAGTCAAAAGGACTGTATCCCGCGGTCCATATCCTAGAGAGTGGATTCAATCCCTTACCCGCCAAATTCAATTTGATCAACTTCACGCCATTTGACGAGAGGGTCACCTTCACAACACCCGATTTACTTCAAATCACATTTGGGGTAATTCTGAAACGAGCCTCGATGGTTCTGGTCATTCGCCGGTAATTTTCGGCGGGTCGCCATTGGTATCAAGACTCAAGGCCGGAATATTAACCGCCGAGGACATGGAAAGTTCTTTTCGCAATTTCTTTGATGATGACACCAAGTTTCCATTGGAACTCTCCTAGACTAAAAGCGTAAAGGTGGGGAGACAATCGACACCTTCGCTAAGTTTATTCCCGAATAAAGCTATGAATTGCGTGGATCCACCATCAAGAGTTCATATCAAGACTTGCCACAACAATCTTTCTATAGAATTGCCGGAAGTCATGGGGTCGCCCCACCAACTACGCGGAAAGACCTAAAATACGAGGAGAACAAGCCTAACGCTTCCTCGAAGGAAGAAAGCCGAAGAGGCTAAAAGATGGTCGACCCTCGTATAAATTTTTCCTGCTCGTGTGCACAACTAATCAAGACGTTGTTGTCGATGTGCCTGTTCCGAGTCAAACGCCAACCACAAAGAGCTTCAAGATTCGAGAGGCTTTCCCCGCCAAAGAACGAAGATTTGAAGACGAGTCAAGGCTAACTCAAGAAAGAGAAGATCTACCATTCGAACAGATGAACTTCCGGTTACTATTAACATGGTAAACAAAGGAAAGGATCGGGCGACGATGCGATCCCGACTTCACTCCCCGAGGAAGAGTTAGTTCTCGATTTCCGAGATTGTCCCGATTGTAAATTGCAAGCTACGACACATTGACTATAGAAGAATGCATGAAGGAGAATCATCCAAGATGAAATTTCCGACGCCAAAGAATAGCTTCGACGATACTATTTCAAGTATAGTCGCCACCATAGGGAGGCTTTTACCATTACTCCCGATGTCCCGCTCAAATGTTACAAGAAGCCTTAGCCAAGCAAAGAGAAGAGCTTAAGGCCACATGAGAACAGAGATGGAGCTAGCCATGCAACAAATGAGGGAGTTGCAAACCCAAACGGTTGCACAACCTCGGTCCACCAATACCAAACTACCAACAAGGTGGAGTAACCCACCATAATGTTGAAGACAAGTGATTCGAGATTGATGAACACATTTACGCCGATCAACCTCCAAAGAAAGCCGATCACGCCAAGGTGGAAATGATCCAATTCTTCCTATTGGAAATAATCCAAAACAAGGGAAGATGATGGCTAAAGGATGAAAGAGCTTGAAGATAAAATCAATGATTTGATGTCCACACAGAAGTCAAAAGGACTGTATCCCGTGTCCATATCCTAGAGAGTGGATTCAATCCCTTACCCGCCAAATTCAATTTGATCAACTTCACGCCATTTGACGAGAGGGTCACCTTCACAACACCCGATTTACTTCAAATCACATTTGGGGTAATTCTGAAACGAGCCTCGATGGTTCTGGTCATTCGCCGGTAATTTTCGGCGGGTCGCCATTGGTATCAAGACTCAAGGCCGGAATATTAACCGCCGAGGACATGGAAAGTTCTTTTCTCGAATTTCTTTGATGATGACACCGGTTTCCATTGGAACTCTCCTAGACTAAAAGCGTAAAGGTGGGGAGACAATCGACACCTTCGCTAAGTTTATTCCCGAATAAAGCTATGAATTGCGTGGATCCACCATCAAGAGTTCATATCAAGACTTGCCACAACAATCTTTCTATAGAATTGCCGGAAGTCATGGGGTCGCCCCACCAACTACGGAAAGACCTAAAATACGAGGAGAACAAGCCAACGCTTCCTCGTAAGGAAGAAAGCCGAAGAGGCTAAAAGATGGTCGACCCTCGTAGTAAATTTTTCCTCGTAATAGAGGAAAGGCATCTCGGATCGCCGTTAGTCAAGCTGCCGCAACAACGACCGCCAAAAGCTTCTAAATCGTAATTCCACAGACATACTCTTTCAAGGACTAAGAAGTTCCAATCATCTTCAAACACCTCCTTGATAACAACAAAATCAAGTTGCCTCCAATTACAAATCAAGAGGAGGCTAACAAAACTTCGACCCTAAATACCGTGGCGCACTACAGAGGATCCTCCATCCTACAAAAGATTGCTTAGCTCTCAAGGCCATCATCCAAGCCTTGTTGAAGCCGCGCCTTAACAAATAAGTCAATCAAATTTGACTCCTGTGTATACGAGTATAACCGCCCTCTCAGATTCATTGTATACGAGTATAACCGCCCTCTCAGATTCGACAGTATACGAGTATAAACCGCCCTCTCAGATTCGACAGTATACGAGTATAAACCGCCCCTTTCTCCGATGAATATAAGAGGTTAAACCGCTTCTTCCTTCTTATTCACTCCGATGCACCAATTTTTAAGAAAGCCGGTGGATAATCCATGAACGAGAGGTCCACTTCCATTGAGCAATCAAACCTTCCACGCTTAGGATTGTCTCAAAACTCCTATCCTCGTCAAACCTTCTTACGCTAGGACCACGGCCAATATCCTCTCTCGATTCCTTCTATGAACGAGAGGTCCACTTCCAGATTGAGCGATCAAACCTTCCGACGCTTAGGATTGTCTCAAAACTCCTATCCCGATCAAACCTTCCTACGCTAGGATCATTTTTAATTTTCACTCCCACTTGGTCAAACCTTCCTACGCTTAGGACCACGGTCAAAATCCCTCTCGATTCCTTTTATGAATGAGAGGTCTACTCCAGAATGTGGTTCGCTTCCCCAAGAGAAAACACAATGGTTCGCTGCCCCAAGAGAAAACACAACAGGTTCGCTACCCCAAGAGAAGACACAACGGGTTCTGCTACCCCAAGAGAAAACACAAATTCCACAAGCCTACGATTCAAAATCGAGCATAGATGTCATTACCTAATGACACCTAAACTATGCTTTTATGCATGGGATGTTATCTCTGCCCCTTATCGAGATAAGTCGCCTAACACACGCCACGTAATCAATTCCCGTGATAATTGATCGCTTCACGATTCAAAATCGTAGCATAGGGATGTTATCTCGCCCCTTATCGAGATAAGTCACGCCTAACACACGCCGGGTAATCAATTCCCGTGATAATTGATCGCTTCACGATTCAATATCAGCATAGATGTCATTACCTAATGACACCTAAACTATGCCTTCATGCATAGGGATATTATCTCTGCCCCTTATCGAGATAAGTCCGCATCTAACACATGCCGCCGTAATCAATTCCCGCGGATAATTGACCGAGCCTACGATTCAATATCGTAGCATAAAGTCTAAGAGAATTCACTCTTTAGCACAACGTAACATGTAGAACGGACTCGATAATCTACATGCTAGCCCAACTCAAACGGTAGTTGGTAAAGGCTCATCAAACCGCTGATGGTCGAGGGTTTGCCAAAATCCTATATCTATCATACAAGCAATAACTTGAGACAATGGTTCACTCTTTCCCCGTCAAGCACTTTCTCCTACCGTGATTTTAATGCACTTTGTAACTCATTGCTAATGCAAATGTGCCATTACATCGCCTCCGAAGCTCAAGCATGCTCGCATGCATTCGCGGGCGGTCCTTTTGAGCGAGACACTTCGATTGCCCCGCCGCTTCAAGTGGGACAATTCCATATATTACATATAGAAGCTTTCCGAAATCGATATTCAAAACCGACGACGCTCAATGATTCTCAAGGCATTTCAATTATAACCCAAGTGGTGACTTTCAAGATGAAGATGATTAGTCCAAAATCGACTTCGACATTTCAATCAATCCAAATACAAATGCAAATGCCTATTGATCCCAAAGTATGGTCACGACGCCACAGAGCTGTGATTCAAGAAATCAAGCAAAACATGGGCCTCTTCTACAAAGTTCAACGCTGAACGTAAGCAAGATCTTATTCAGTATTCCGCACCTCGATAAAATACGAGGAGTCCAAAACTTTGAGGGGGTATCTCAGAGGCATCAAAAATTGTCAAGAACCTCAAATATGACTAAATCATGAGAAGATCAAGGACAACGCCGCCGAAATCTCAAGAAGTCCAATACAGGAAGATTGTGTCTCGCCACGCTACAGACACTTATGTGTGCCTCGCCACTAGCGAGACACTTGATGTGTCTCACGCGAAGCAGACACTGTGTGCCTCGCCACGAAGCGAGACATTTGATGTGTCTCACGTTAGCGAGATTATTTCAGTGTGTCTCGCCATGTTTAGACATTTGATGTGTCTCGCGACTAGCGAGACACTTACTTGTGTCTCGCCAAATAATGACACCCGTAATACTTAAAATGAGCTCGGCGGTCTAAATCAATGCCGTGGGGCCCACTTGACTTTATCAACGCAGAGACGCTCGACATCGCTAATAGCTACATCGCTGAAGATATACCCACTAGGCGTAATTTAGGACATTTAATCATGCCTAAAAAGCAGGGAAACCATTACAAAGAAATTAGGATCTATATTGCTCGCTTGTCACGAGGCAGTTTCATACCGCCGCCGCCATGAGAGCCTCAAGACCGCCGCCAGCATTAGTTAGCCATGCTGAGGCGCAGCTCGAACGCCGCTTAACCGCAAATTTCCGCACTTATGACACTTGTGTTTCAAGAGGGCACGCTTCCCAAAGACTATAAATACCTCCTACGCCCACTTGGGCAGGGGTCGGCCATCGAAGGGAAAAATCGAAATTCAAGCTTCCTGAGTTCAAGAACACGATCCACGCGAGATTCCTCGAAGCTTAAGCCTTGACTTATTCTTGAGAAGAGTAGATATCTTACCTTGCTAAGATATTTGCGAAGTTCTTGTTTCCTTTGCGGCACTAACTAAACCCCGCCGATTCGACGATCGCTTCAATGGTCCACTGGATTATGCATCCCCAAGACAGTAAAGTCCCACAAAACAAGAGATCTACACTTGTAGCGCCTTTTGTTCGAAGTTTGTGAGAGAGTTATTTAATTTTCATTGTAACCGAGAACCAAAGTGTAATTTTCTAGTTTTACAAATGGAATCAACTTTGACCCAAACAGTGTTTGTGGAGCACATCACCGACCTAAGTTATGGGATCGTCGAGACTCGGTTATTATTCCGACAATGGTAAGGGATGCCGTGGCTTACGCTTAAACAATGCCATGCATGCCAAATACATGCTAATTACCTTCACCAACCGCCGAACACTTGCATCCTACCGCCACGCCCCGCCATTTGAAGCGTGGGGAATGGATATTGTTGGTCCCATCTCTCCGCCTTCTTCAAAGGACATTGTTTCATATTGGCAATAACTGACTATTTCTCAAAATGGGCGGAAGCTATTCCATTGAGAATAGTCAAGGCTAGTGATGTGATTAAATTTGTCAAACATCACGTCATATACCGATATGGTGTACCAAGACAGATTGTCCATGACAATGGTCCACAATTTGTCGGCCACGCCATCGCTGATTCGGATAAATTCGAACCGAATTTAGCATCAACAGCCTTTATTATCCGCAAGAAACTGACAAGCCAAGCTTTTAATAAGACGATCATCAAGATCCTCACCAAGATGGTCTCTTCAAATAAGAAGGATTGGGACGATAAGTTGGGACAAAGTTTGTGGGCTTATCGCACAACGGTTCGCACCGACGGTACCACCCATATGCTTTAGTCTACGGTTGTAGAAGCTATTTTACCGATGGAGATTCAAATTCGCTACTACTTAATAGCATTAACCACGAATGACGATCGAAGAAAATCATCGCCGACTTTGAGGAACTTGAAATGCCGATGAAAAACCACTACGTGCTCAACAAAGATATCGAGTTGTACCAGTGCCCGATTTCTAAAGCATTTGACAAGAAAGTCCGATGTCGATTTTCAAGGAAGGCACTGCTCGCCGTCCGCCCAATGATTTTGAATTCAAAAAAGAAAGGGAAATTCGAACCAAAATGGGAAGGACCAGTAGTGGAGTCGGTCACTCGAATGGAGCGCATCGCCTAACCAATCAAGAAGGCGACAAAGTCATGATGCCTATCAACTGTAAGTTTCTCAAGAAATATTACCCTAGTCAATTATCTTATCGCTTTAAGTATTGACTTACCAAGTCAATATTTTATCTTTACGATATCCACCTTGGCCTACCAAGTGATGCCAATATTCTAATTTTCCGACGCTTGTTATTCATAACCAATGATGTTCCCATCCCTATGGGCTTACTCAACGATGAGCCAATGTTTCACTCTCCAAGAACAACGGCTGCCACCTAATTTTGATTTATCGAATGATGTGTCTTCATGTCAATCACAAGGTCATACTTTCACGCCATCGAACAATGTGATTGCGATCACGCCGTTATACCTCTACGCCACCGAATCCGACTCGATCATTTCCATATCGCTCTTGTCCGAAAGGATCAGATGTTAGATAGTGGTTAACCAAGTGATACACCCTTATCAACTCCCTCACTAATAGTGGCCTACTATGCATGTGCTCCTATTCCAATTATAGTCGTTATACTCTTATGTCACTGAACGACTCAGTTAACCCCACAGAGTCATTTCCTTAAATGACTTTGTTCACAATCAGAGTTGTTATACTTTCATGTCACTGAACAACTTGACTGCTTTCTGATCACGATCGTTATACTTCTATGTCACTGAACGATTTGATCACTCCTATACTTTTTTATTCCTGATGGTAGCCTACCACGAGATGTGCTTTTATTTCAACCATAGTCGTTATACTTTTATGTCACTGAATGACTTAACTACTCCCACATGGTCATTCCTCTAAATGACTTTGTTCACAATCACCGTTGTTATACTTTCATGTCACTAAACAACTTGATTCCTTTTCTCGACGATCGGCACTTTTATGTCATTGAATGATTTGATCACTCCCACACTATTTTATTCCTGAGGGTGGTTTACCGATGAGTTGTCCTTATCTTTTAATCCAACGCCTTGAACGCTAAGGATAGAGGGAAATTTTAGCTAAGCCTAAAAGAACCTCCTCAAAACTCATCATACCGAGGGGAAAAGTATGGCTAGTCCAGCTCAAACCAAGAATCGTAAAGACATACCAAGTCCGCTGATAGTCGGGGTTTGCTAAAAATTCCAAATTGCGATATAAATGACACAAGAAAAC
Source organism: Asparagus setaceus (assembly GCA_012295165.1). Lineage (NCBI taxonomy): Eukaryota > Viridiplantae > Streptophyta > Magnoliopsida > Asparagales > Asparagaceae > Asparagus > Asparagus setaceus. The sequence goes on from CM022702.1 coordinate 71,482,420, forward strand.
ATTAAATGGACTCCAAAGTCAAATTTTATAACAAAATCAAGGGTACATGAGTTACAAGTTCCCAAGAGTTTGGCGGATCTCGGCAATCTTGACCATAGTTTTCTCGGTGATGACTTTGACCTCCTCCGTCCGCCGCTTGTAAAGATCATCGCCTGAAACGTGCATTTGGCTCACAAAGAACACTCACCTGGTCCGTGTCATCGATTCACCTTTTATCAGCGGCCTCATGCGCCGACATTGAGCTATCGAGTCCGATGTTTCTCAATAGCGTACTAGCCCACTCTCTCGCTTCCACCAATTTTGCCCTCAATATCGACGAAAGCGGCCTTATAGGAGTCAATCAGAGTTGTTGGTTATGCTCGGCGCCAAGAACTTTTCTTTTCATCATACAGAGCGCTGGCCGCCTCAAAGAGCTTTCCAATAGTCCGCTTCTTCTCGCATTTGACGTTGGAGCTCAAATTGGGTATCATCTCTTATTCTCCTAAGATGCATAGCACGGTCCTCAATCATAGAACGAAGAGACTGGTCACTGCTCGCCATTTGTTGAAAAGGGTCTCGCTGCACTAAATAGGTTCGTAAGGCAACAGAGCAGCAGCTGGTCGCCTCGATCACATCCGTGAGGGGTTCCAAACAGCCTTGATTCCAAAGAAAGTCCCCACCACGCCCAACACTTGAGCAGAGATTCTTTTAGGATGGTGAGGAAATTATGGCGAATCATAGATTTCGTAGTCTTTTGACAAGTCAAAGAAGAGGGGTACCAGAAGGATTTGAGCCCGACGGACAAGCCGAGACCGGATTGGCAGACATCAATTGAAGGGGTGGTATGATACCAAAGCCGTGAGGTCTCGTGCACAACCGCAGGGATTGTCAGATCGCCTTGGGTCCCCGGTTCGACTGTAAAACGAAGAACCATCGGAGACTCTTCAAAGATCATCAAGCATAATCTTGGCAAAGATCGAGGGCCTTCAGCATGGGGCCTGCCGGGCGGCAGCCTTCAATCAAGGCTTCTCCTCACCCGCTGACTACACGCTTGGTCCGAGGAGGCCCCGGTCTTTAGATCCTTGAGTTGTTGGCACCAAAGCTTGGCTTCCTCCGTGCTCTAAGTGTGGGTGGCTTGGGGCACAGCCCAACAGACGGCCGGGCAGGTAGAGCTTTCAAGAGGATCTTCCGGAATATGTTCCGGTTCTCCAAAAGGAGCCAAATCTCTAGGTGCCTCCCGATGTGTTCAACTCCTGAGTTTCTTCAACACCGCCAGAAGAAGGCATGTTGCTACCTGACTCATCTAGAGCCTCATCTATACCGGGTCTCATGTGGCCGGGTTGACGGATGGCTCCCGGGTCCCATGAGGGTCGGATCGCGGAGGGCTCCACACCAACTTGGGGTTTAGCAGTTCCAAAGATCCGCTTCGCGCAAATACCTCTTTAGTCCCTAATGCGGCTCCTCGCTGAAGTCCGGCCTTCCTATAACGCCCCAATCAATCGTGAGCCCGTAAGAGTTGATGTTGAAGCTCGAATTTCGGGCGCTTGCCATGCAATGCCACTTGCAATACGCTAACGCCGTCCGATTGAGGGTCTCGCTATGAAGAGAAAACGAAAGCACCTGTACCACAAATACCCAGCATCAAGCCCCGATCCCACTAAGCCGCAGCCGCCGGATTGTAATTGAGAATTGGGATTACCATACACGCTTGATCATACCCAAACCGACGGGCAAAGCTTATGTGGTAGATAAGGCTCCACACGCATATAGGACCCAAACGAAGATAAAATACCCCTACGGATGCTCATGAGCCATAGGAAGCGCCAAGTGACAAAGTGGTATAACCCCAGCATTAGGTTCATCCACCAAAGCTTGTCCATAGTGACTCCGTGAAAATGAGGAAGGCAACCGTTAAAAGAATAACTCTTATAGTCCCTGAGAGCGCACCGCTAATCGCCATGTAATGTTTGGTCCAATCGACGCTCTTCTAGCCTCCGGATGAAAGGAGTGATTTGTCCTTCTATAGGAGCGTAAGGTGTACCCATGAGAGTAGGGCAGTGATGACTAACCACGCCATAAGATAGCGCATCTGCATTCCACCTTGGGTTCTCAAACCATGGCGTAAGGTATAGCAAAGACGCCGAATCCGTGAGTGAATACCGCAATCATGGCGTGAAGAAGTGCATACCGACGCCTGCGGTGCTAAGCAAACAAAGTGGAAAATCACCTCAGTCCTAATGAATCAAAGTCCGCCTGGGACGACGATGTGTTTGAGCCACAACATGAGGTAGCCCGCTAGCACCGCTTTGAAGAAATCGCTCCCCGCCTCGATAAATATAAGTGTCAAACGCCACCGGGCCATGCTCGCCCTCTGGAGTCACATAAGAAAGTGGAAGGTTGTCAAGCACAAGCCGTGACAATTTACACCAAGAGGACCTGTGGGCACCACAATACCTTCCTTATCATCCAAATTCTTCAAAGAGGTAGTGGGCCTAAATATTATGACTAATGAACTTTTCCCCCTTCTTATCAGCACGGCCGTGCCTACATGTGCAAATATAATAGTGGCACATCACTTCCCAATAGGTCTCCACTACTTGGGGGTGATCTTGTTCCAAATCCATCAGCTCTTTATACCCCGGATGTACTCTCGGATATACCGCCATGAGGTAGCCCAAACCTCGCCATCTCGCAAAGCAATCCCCAATTCGCCATCCGAGTGAAGAAGGTATGAGTATCGATTATACAATTCCAAAATCCTAAAGAACTGTTGAGAATTGTTCCTCAAGCCCAGCTTGAGTTGCCGATAGGAGCCTAAGGCCAAACCTCTCAATTGCCACGATACTCTTCTAGAATGTATTCTGATGCGAGGCCACCATTGTAAGAACCCCATCGAGACCAACCAGAGTCCGGAAATTCTTGCGGGAATTGCCCCTCCGCTTTATGGAAAGCACGACTAAAAGTGTTGGTCATGAACATTCACCACCAGAAGCTCCTTTGAAAAGTCCAGTTGTAGACCGCTACATGATGACCATGGCGGTCCAATTGCACCACCCCGAGAGAAGTGACCACACATCACTCCATCTTGAGTAGGGTTAGATCCCATTCATCTTCCGAGGATTAGAAGCGGCTCTTAAGGAGGTCATGAGCAATCCCGCTCCATTATGGGCAAGAACATGTAGCTGAGTTTACCACGCTGAGCCACTTGTACCTAACCCAAGTCCAACAGACTGATCTTCAAGATCATCTCCAAACGTAAAGACAAGCTTTGGCGATCTGGTCCCTGCTAACAGATTCCAAAGGGGCATCCGAATCCAACGCCGAAGGTGGATGTTGAAGGTTCGAAGAAGTCTCAACTCCTCTTCGCTCGGCCCACAAATGCGTGAACGCTCACAGAGGGGAGAGGAAATCGTGTTCTCTTTGAGCACCATTTGCTCCGGAAGAACCCGCTGAGGAATGGGGGTAGAAGGATGCTCAACTACACAAAGAAAAGAGAAGAATAAGTTAGTCTGAGGTTTAAATCGCCACTTCAAAGGACAAAGTCACTCCCAAGAGCTTAACCGCCAAACGTATCTAACTTCGCCATCAATGGGCTTAACTCGCCAGACAAGCTTAGCCTCGCCAAACGAGGCTCATCCGACGAGAAAGCGCGCCTCGCCAACGACTCATCTTTCAGAAAACGAGCCTCGCTAAACGAGACTCATCCAACAAGAAAGCCAGCCTCGCCAAACGACTCATCTTTCTCAAAACGAGCCTCGCCAAACGAGACTCATCTTCAGAACGAACCTCGCCAAACAAAGGAAGTTTCAAAACAGAGACCTATGGGGATCTCGAAGATCAAGAACCTCGGCGAGGTTTATCAAGCCAAATGAGGCAAGCTCGCCAAAACCGGCCGCTAGCTAGAAAGATATGATCTTGGAGAGCAATCTCATCTCCAGAGTGAAAATCACGCCATAAAATTAACTCTACGGCAGATCTTAAAAGTCATGTTTTGGCAAGCGATGCTCTTACGCTTTTACCCGCGGAAAGCGACGGCGTAAGGCAGCCGAAGTCCCAACGGGCTTTTTGCCTTTGCCAGTAGCGGTTTTGGGGGCCATTGCTTCGAGCGTCAAGGAAGATTTCGGTGATCTAAATTTGCGGCTTGAGGAAGATGAGCAGTTGGGGCTTTCATGCCTGCCGCCATATAGGGTCTCAAGAACCCAACCGACGGCCGAGATATACGCCCGCATCTCTCACGTGATCATCGGCAGATCCGCTGGACGAGATCTAGGGATGTGACAAGTCACCGAGAGGGGTCTAATCCCTAATTTGCCACCGGATGCGGATTTAAAGAGAAATCGAAACAAACGCCAGGGTCGGTGAGTGCGAGGTTCGTGGCCTTGCCCTCATATCGAACCCTTGGCGAGGTTGGCGTCACGAGGTTCGCCAATAGTCGTTAGAAAAATTCAAAGTATTCCGCACTTACACAACCCGATTCAAGTCCTAAAACTTTGAAGGGGTCTTGTAGACAAATCAAAAATCCTTCAGGAGGGTCACGAGCACCCTAGTTGTTAAAGCTTAGGCTCACTGATAGGGCTAGGCCGACCATAGAAACTTCAAAACGAGACTCGCTCAAAAGGCGAGGCTTGATTGCAATAATGAGGTTCGCTCGACGAGCGGAGTTCAATCGTAGCGAGGCTCGCACGAAACTAAGCTCACAGCCATATGATGAGATTCGCCCATAACACTTAAGTTTGACGAGGCTCACTTACGGTATCAAAGTTTGACGAGGCTCGCCCACAACATCAAAATTTGGCGAAGTTCTCCATTCGACGAGGTCCGCCAAGCGGAAGCTCTTCTAGTCGACGAGGTTCGCCTGCAGCTTAACCTCGCCATTCAACCGAGGTTCGCCACAACAGCGAACTCGCCATTCAACCGAGGTTCGCCTACAGTGAACCTCGCCATTCAACCGAGATTCGCTTACGCAGCGAACTCGCCATTCAACCGAGATTCGCCACGCAGTGAACCTCGCCATTCAACCGAGATTAGCCTACAGCGGTGAACCTCGACATTCAGAGGTTAGCCTACAGCGGTGAACCTCGACATTCAACCGGTTCGCCACAAATGGGCCCGCCACCCAATCATTTAATATAAGGTTCGCCACAGCAAAATGCTTACCATCCAACCATTTCATCCGAGGTTCGCTCGCAATGAGCGAATCCAACCAAAATGCATAAATGCATCTAGCCGAGGTTCGCCAAACAAATGAACCTCGCCATTCAATCAAGGTTCACGCCACACGAAGAGCGAGGCTCGTCATCTAACTAAGCTCGCAGCCATAACAAAAAGCCAACGCCAATGGCTGCCACTAAAACCACGATAACCACGTAGTTAAATGGTGGGCATCGCTATGCCCACTAATCCACGCTTCCACGCATTCTAGCATGATAGTTACATGCTTAAGGCCCAATAAATAGCCGCGGAGCGCCTATGAAGAGGGGCTTTTGAACTTTGGGACTTTGGAGATAATCCAAAGACTCAAGAAGAGAGATCGAAGTTCTTCATAAAGCATCAACAACTCGCTCTCGATCGCCAACGAAGCGGATCTCTACGTGAGCATCGAGTGAAGCCTTCTTTCGCCACCAAGAACCCATACAAAGAGAAGTCAAATCAATCTTCTCTTCCTCTGTAATCGAGAGGGTGTGATTGTAATCTTTTTTTTTAAAGTCAATCAAACAAAGCTTTTTCGACTCTACAGCCTTATAAAAAGATGGTCTTTTCTTTTTGAATCTTGTTGTAAGCGACCGAAGTTTGTAATGAATTCAAGCAATGAAGATCATCCCAACTTTCACCGCGAACAAGCTGGCGACCACAGTGGGAATAGCGGTCTCGAATCGAGATCGTGAGTATGCATAACATGGATCTAGATCCCGGTCGAAGAAGAGGTCGAATACGAGTTTGACCAGCAGAAGTTTGAGGAATACCTCCCGGCCTCGTCCCGATCGTCCTCCCCCCGCAAATCCTGAAGGATCTCCGCTGTAAGAAGGATCCGTTGGTCCTCGGACCTAGAATCCCAAGGCGAGGATTCCGATCCCGCCCCTGCCAAAGTCGCAGGAAGCAGCACCTACCTGGCCTCCGAGATGGCCGGATCTGTAGACCTCAGCTCCTTTGCGAAGGAGATAACCACTGATGGCGCGCCGATTCTTTCGAAGAGAGCCCGCCAGCGACGACGCCAAAACTTAGCGCGTCGGTTCGCCAAGGCCATGGAGTCGATGGACGGGATCCACTATGGGGTGGATCTCAAATCCAGAAGAGGCGAGCAGCCTCAAAAATAGGTGGCTAGCGGCTCCTCAAAGCTGTCAACAAATGAATGGGTCCGAGTCAGACAGAACCGTTCAACACTCGATGAGCGCATCCAGAAGCGCCCAGCGCCTCCACATGCCTGCGAACTCACAGTTCAAGAGGCCCAAAAGTTGAAGAAGGAAGAAGGGGCCAAGAAACCCTCCAAGATGCGCCAAGTGTGGAGGCCGAAATCCGGAACAACGGTTCAGGCCAAAGTCGAAACATCAACTAAGGATCAGCCACCCCAAGCTGATTCTACAAAGGCTCGGCCACCCCAGGATGACCTTCGTCAAGGGAAGTCCACCTCACCACCAATTCCACCTTCGGCGACCGCATCCAAGTCGCCGTCCACCTCAGTGCCCGCTTCGGTCGAGCCCGCTGGAGCTTCCCGAAGTAAGAAAATGGCTTTGGAGCGCCTCGGCCCATTGCATGATGATCGAGGTAAAATTCCGATCAAATAACGATTGGGCCCGTTGAGGAAGCCCCGGGTCACTCCCAGTGCAGGGGGTCGCACCCACCTCAACCGTGACAGGAAGACTCCTATAGCGCTTTCGCCGTGCGCGGTGAAGTCAAAACCGTCAAAGATTCACACTCGCTGGCGTCACGTGGCAGTGACTTTTGAAAGCCCTAATAAGGCAATTTATTCTCAGATGGAGACGTTCTCGTCTGACGACAAGGGTGTTATACCTAAAAAGTCGTGCCCGCACACGGTAGGTTGCTCCGACTTTCATGCCGATGCGTTGTACTATCGTGCTGGGGGTACGAGTAGATCTCGAAAGAGAAGTCTTCCAGAATCTAGCACACATTGCCCATGTTCAGTTGATGTATGTGTTGTCAAAGTGTAGCTGCACCAAAGGAGCTCGGAGAAGGTGTCGATCTTGATAGGCTTGGCACGAAGGCGGAACCCAAGTCAAAGCGCAAAAAGCGTTGCCTCAAGACGATGAATTGCCGAGAGTCACCAGTAATATGACTGGTAGAGGGACGTCGTCACGTGCCATTCCTGGGGCATCGCAACGAATGACTCGATTGCGGTCCGGGACTGTCAGACGACCCAATTATCACAAGGTGCAAAGGGGATTACCCTCAGATGATGAAGCATCGGACACTAGTTCTGCAGTTGCTTTCGATAACACGGTTTCCAGCGAGGGATAACCCCTTGAAACGTTCATGATCAGTGCAGAACAAGTATCCAAAATGCTTGAAGAAGCTCTGACCAAACAGAAGGACAATTTCAAGCTCGAGATGGAGATGGCCATGCAGCAAATGAAAACAATGCATGACCAACAAATCCAAGCGTTGATGAATCGCCAGGGAGATTCAAGTCGTCGCAACAATGTTCACCTAACGGACGTGACCGCAGGCGGGGACGAGGCGTAACACCGATAATCCCCCTAATGAATAGAACGCCAGTGGCAATACTGTCGTTTCTCCTCAAAATCACCCGAACAAAGACGTAGGTGAGAATGAGAAGATAAAAGACCTCGAGAGTAAGATCAACACTTTGATTTTCACCCAAGAGGTAAAGAAAACGGGTATACCATGTCCATACCCAAGAGAGTGGGAATCAATCCCGTATCCGGCAAAGTTCAATCTAATAAACTTTACACCGTTTGACGGGAAGGGTTCGCCCACTCAGCATTTGATTTAGTTCAAGTCCCACCTGGGGGTTATTTTCGGTAATGAGCCCTTGATGGTTCGGTCATTCGTTGGCACCCTTCGAGGAGCTGCCTTCGATTAGTACCGCCGTCTCAAGCCGGGGAGCGTTAACAGCTGGGACGATATGGAAACCATGTTCCTCGCCAATTTCTTCGATGAAGATACCGAGATATCCATCGGGACATTGTTGGACGAAAAACAGAAAGACGGAGAAACTGTGGACAACTTCGTCAAGCGGTTCCGAAACAAGGCAATGAATTGTCGGGACCCGATAACTGAGGAATTCATCCTCCAGACTTGCCACAACAATCTTTCGTTGGACGTGCTGGAAGCAATGAGAACGGCGCCATCCAAAACATGGAAGGACTTGAAGGTGCGCGGGGAGCAAGCCCAGCGATTTCTCAAAAGGAAAAAGGCAGAAAGAGGCCAGCAGGCGGCGAATGCTGGTAATCAAAACTTCATCCCACACGGCAAAGCAGTGGACGCAAACCAAACGTTCCAGCCACAGTACCAATGGCAGCAATGACCTCAAAAACAGAAGTCGTCAGAACCAAGGTTCCTCAAAGTCTATTCTTTGAAGGAAGACGAGGTTCCCAGTATTTTCAAATACCTCCTGGAGAATAATAAGATCCAGCTGCCACCGATCATGAATCGGGAGGAGGCAAAGAAGGTTCTGAATCCAATGCTGGCGCTCACAGGCGGTTCCACCGCTTGCGACGAAGTCGATAAGATCAAGGCCTTGATCGATGTAGGGGTCATTACCCCAAAGCCGTCCAAAGAAAAAGGGCAAGTTTGAACCCAAAGGGGAAAGACCGTTTGTGATAGACACAGCCTATTCAAACGGTCCATGTCGTCTAAATGGCGACAGGCAATTAATTCCGATAAATGGAAAGTTTCTGAAAAAATACTACCCTTAGTATATTCGGGATAACCCATTTTGACGGGAAGTTTCTTGGGAAATATTTCACCTATTGTCCTCGAGGATAACCTTAAATCTGTCCTCCACCATAAATTTCCTCACTGATCAAATTCATTGGTGGTGAGTCCATTAAACAAAAATCTTTCTGGTCCAATCCACCAGCAAAATCTCCTCTTGATTCCTTCCATAAGCAAGAGGTCCACTTTCAAAACTGGGATTCCTTTTGATAAACAAGAGGGCTCCATTTCTTTCATTTCAGTCACGCCTTTCCATGGTTAGGGCTGAAATTAGAATTCTATCTCGATAAACGAGAAAGCTATTTCCAAATCAGATAGTGGATCCTATAAAAGTGAAATGCTATCTGAATCTTTTTGATCATCCTCTTCGCTCACGCCTTCCCACGGCTTGGGCTAAAATTGGAACTTCCTCTCGATAAACGAGAAAATTCATTCCCAGATCAGGTAACAAATCCTATAAAAGTGAAAGTTACCTGAATCTCTTCGATTCTCGGAGTGGAGATCCCACTCTTAGTTTCACCTCCTACGATTCTTGAAGTGGAGATCCCACTTTTAGTTTTTATTTTTCACTAGAGATAGCATATAAAATTCTTCCTCTCCAAGAGCAAGAGATAGGATATAAAATTCTTCCTATCTTATTTTGGGTTCGTCTTTACCCTAAAAAGAAGACCTGGAGACAGGATATAAAATCCTTCCTCTCCACCGTCGGGAAACAGAATATAAAATTCTTCCTTTCCCATATCGATTCCATCTTTTGATTGCCGGTTTAGTCTTTTATCCGATTGAAGAAGACACCAAGATTCATCTTGGAGAATTTTATCCCGAAGCCTAAGAAGGGATAAAGCCAACGCCTAACACGCGTTGCCGATTTAGTCTTTTATCCGATTGAAGAAGACACCAGAATTCAAGTCTAGAGAATTTTATCCCAAAGCCTAAGTAGGGATAAGCCTACGCCTAACAGGCGTTGCCGGTTAGTTCTTAACCGTAAAAAGAATAAAAGCCCACATATTCAACATTGTGGCAGGTTGTTATTAATAACACCATAATCCACGCCTTATACGCGTGGGGAATTTTATTCCGAATCCTAAGTAGGGATAAGCCTGCATCTAATACATGCAGCCGGTTAGTCTCTTATCCGTAAAAGATGACGAAGTCTACGTATTCAGCATCGTAGCATTAAGTCTAAAAGAGTTTCATTCTTTTAGCACAACGTCACGTGCTGAACGGGTTAGATAATCCGCATGCTAGCCCGATTCAAACGGTAATCAGTAAAGGCTCATCAAATCCGTTGATGACTGAGGATTTGCCAAAAATCCTGTGGGTATTATGGTTGATTATTTCAAACGAAATGAGAAATCATAATTAAAAAGAGGATAGAAATTTATTCGAGAGTCGAGTCTTTCAAATTGCAGCTATTCAAACATTAAGTTTATGACACAAAATTTGTTGTTCTAACTGGGACAACTCATCGTGGTAAACCTAATGGAGCTCCTCCTGTAACTCAGCCTTGAAATACTCCTCGTTTGCATTTAGTGTCTTCGCAGCTTCATCCTCGACTTCAGCCGGCTTCTGCTCCGAAAGCTCAAGTTTCTTGGATAGGACGATCCAAGCTTCCTCTTCGCTAACCCTCATCAGCTCTAAAATACTTAAGTTTTTTTTCTTTGCTTGGAGTTCCCGCTTAAGTTGCGCTATCTCGACCTCACTCGAAGCAATAAGAGAATGAATGTTGCTCAGGGATGTTGATTTCTCATCGAGCGCGGTCTTGACTTGACCTACTCGGCCACGCTGCATCTGAACCTCGAGTCTAGTAAAAACTCGAGCGTCGCGCCATGCTCCCAGACGAGTCTCCACCCGATCAGCTACATACGAAGAAGCACCTGCTGTCTGCAACCCCTGAAACTTTTGAAGCTCAGTTCCAAGCGATCAAGATTATCAGTAATTGCCTTGGCTAACTCTGGAGGGGCCCTGAATATTTATTCAATGGGGTTATCACCCATTGAGGTTTAATTTTCACCCGGTTCAGCTTATTCAAACTTCCTAATTACTCCAAAAAGGTACATGAGTCTAAACTATTTCCTATTTTTGTTGAGAAGTATCTGGAGAGTATTTTTATAAAATATTCTTAAGGATAACTCGACAACTCCAAAAAGGTATATGAGTATAAACTATTTCCTATTTTGGTCGAGAAGTTCCTGAAAAATATTTTATATTTTAAGGATAACTCGACAACTCCAAAAAGGTATATAAGTATAAACTATTTCTTATGTTTATTGAGAAGTTTCTGGAGAATATTTTTTAAAATATTCTTAAGGATAACTCGACAACCCCCAATCTACTCCCACTGTGTTCAGTTTTACGACGCCGGACAACACGTCGCAGTGGAAAATCGCCGATTGAAGGTTGGATTTCAAGAAAATTTCTGAGGCCGGTCAACGCGTCGCGATAGAGAATTCACCAATTAAGGGATGAATCTCAGAAAAATTCCTCCCGCTGTGGTCAGTTCTACGACAAGCGACGCAATGGAGAATTCGCCGATTGAAGGTTGAGTCTCACAAAATTGGATGGTCAGTCCGACGACAACTCACCAACACGGGCTAAAATAAAAAATTCATTCATCAGCTTCGGGTCAAGATTTTGATAGCGGTCAGATAATAAATACAGCGCCGCGACACTTTCAGTCATCCTACAAAATACTGGATAGTCCGAAAGAATTGGAGAAGTCAAGATTCGAAGCCATTTTCAGGTCCCATTATATCGACTGAAGGTTTGGGCCTATCATATCCAAAGTATTTCGGCTACTTCTATAAAAGAGCGAGACCGAAACACTTTGGAGGAGGTATCTGTAGGCGTTGAAAATTGCCTATAAGTCCCCGAACGAGACTCGTGACGATGAGTTGACGATCAACGAGCCATCCGACGGCGTGACGACGAACCGTTGACAACACGACAAGTGACCGCGACGCAAACGCATAAAGCAAGTCGATGAAATGCATGAGGCGAGTCGACGAGGCATCTAAGTCAGTGAAGTGAGCCGACGGAACACATGAAACAGGTCGGCAAAGCACGCAAACCAACAAAGCGACGAATCGCGAGCAAACGATGGAATAAATCCAACCGTGAAGCTTCGAATCAGCAAATATTGACGAGACGGAATCAGACCGAACACACAAGATCGGGTTAGAATCAAATCAAAGTGAATCAACTCCCGGACCGAAAAAGAAGTGAGAAAGCCGTATGGCATCTCGGCCAAGGCCGAGACACCTAGGTGTCTCGGTGGGCTTTTTGCATTTTTTTTACCTGCATCCGCTTTCAAGCCTATAAATAGAGATGTGGGGGTCTCATTTGAGGGAATCTGGATTTTTTGCAAGTGGTCGAAGCTCTGCCAAATTGAAATCAAGCTTCAGATCTAGATCTCAGGAAAAATGGAGGACTTTTCGACGATCATCTTCGACAACCAGATCTTAGCGAACCCCAGGGCTATTATTCTCCTTCGTGAGATAATCCCCTGTGAAAGTTCGAGAGATCTCGTTCAGATCTACACCATTTCCTCCGGATCAAAACCTTATTTTTGATCCTGAGAAGAGCTTTGATCTCGCTTAGTCGATTTCATTCGCTTGGGCTATTATTTCCCTCGTGAAATAATCCCTTTTTACCGTGTAAATCTGTCATTGGACCGGATCACGCGGCGGTCCACGGACGGAACAGAGTCCCCGGCACAGGTAAAGACACTCACGCAAGCGAGGAGCCGATAAACGGATCCCGCGTTTATTCAAAAGGAGTAAAGTTGTAATCTTTTTTGATTGTTCATTGTAAAAGCCTTATAAAAAGGCGATCTTTTCTTTTTGAATCTCGTTGTAAGCGACCGAAGTTTGTAACGAATTCAAGCAATGAAGATCATCCCAACTTTCACCGCGAACAATCAAGATCACACAAGCCTATATCAGAAAGGTCCTGAATCTCCCTAAGGGTCCTATGGATAGCAAGGATGTTTTTACCTATTCTACAGGTTTAGTTGCGGGTTCTAAGAGCTACAACACGATGATGGAGTATCCTTGTGGGAGGATACATCCTGATATCTTCAACACATGACATCTCAAGCCTGAGTTCATTCTCCTCAACCCCTTCCTCAAGTTCGATTTATATCCCAGTGCAGTTTACACCACTCTTAGCAACTGGGATGTGGTCTTGATGTATTAGTTGGCGAGGGGTAAGTCTTTTGATCTTGCAAGGCTGATTTTTAGCTGGATGTGTATGGTTACAGCTACTGCTAAGGAGGTGGTTAAGAATAAGACTCGGCAAAAGACTCAGATCGTATATCCCTTCCTTATTACTCAGATTTGCCACGACCAGAGGATCCCCTTTCACTCTTCTAACTGATATGAGAAAGGAAAAGCTTCACTTTTTGCTGAGACCATCAGAAAGAGCTTAGGTGTGAGGGGGAAGGGCGAGACCACTACTTAGCAATTATCTGGATCTCGACCATCTGCTTCACAAGCCCCAGTTTCCTCTCATTCTACTCATTGGACTCTGTAATCTCTTGGAGAGAATGTAGAGATGATTAGGAGGGACAAGACCATGCAGCACACCTATTATGATGCTTCTCTGTACTATATTATTGGAGCTCTTCGTCGGATAAATCCATCTCTAGGCAGACGCCTGTGTATGGTGATTACTACACAGAAGTAGCACAGCCGACAAGAGCTCCTCATCCATCCACTTCACATAGAGCTAATAGCGGAGATGATCATAATGAGGAGATGCAAGGAGATGATAGAGATGATGAGTAGATGATTGAGAAATTTGCTGCTTTAAGGAGTTAGAGGTAGTATTTTTTCTACTTCTTTCTTTTTAGGTTTTTTTTTTTTTTTGGGACATGTATATGCTTTTGATGCTTGAGATAGTTGGTCTGTACTAACTTATTATCTGCACTCTGGTTGATGATAGTTAGTTTCATATATTTGCATGCTCACTTTTATATTGCATGTACATTTTTTTATTTTTTATTTCTTTCTCTTTTTCTTTTCAAGATTATTTTTAGATTTTTTCTTTTCCATTTTTATTAAAAACAAAATAAAAATTTCTCATTTTTGTTTTGTTTTGTTTTCTTTAAAAAACTTTTGACAAGTCTATGCATATGCTTTTACAAGATTGATGCAGATAATATTATCTTTTTGGAATATGGGCTTGATTGTGTCACACAGGCTCACATATAGTTTTTCAATCTATGTGTATATATTTTGCATACAATGATGAAAGATGATTGCATGATCGTTATTCTGAGATATTTCAAGTAAAAATTTCACACAACTATTTCTATAATTATCATGTTTGGTGATGTGAAATAGTGGTAGAGAGTTTATATTTTGTTTATAGATATTTTTATTTATATGAAGTATTTTTAGCTCATTTGTGACTGGGTTAATGCACAATTCTTTATCTTTATATGTACAAAAGTGCATTTATTTAAAATATCAATCAAACAATAAGAGTGCATTCATTTAAAAATGATCAAAGATCCACACTCATAAAATCCATGAAATTTTGAGTATATTCGTTAAAATATGGTTAAAGACTCACACTCATAGATTTGTGTATGTGCATATCTCAAAGAGTAATCATCCTATACTGAATATATTTTATATTGAGAGATGGTGTAAATCGTCTGCCAAACAATATCGTTCTTCCTCTCAAACCCTATATGGTTGAGGTGATAGGGCAATACTTTGGTCCTTAGTCTCAGAGATAGTTCAAATCTTATTATTACTCAATATTCATTTTGATATACCTGAATTTGTCCAATGAACTAGTATAAGTCTTTTCACTATATGTTTCACACACTTTACACTAATATTTAATCTTTTGTGTGCGCTTTTTGACATGTTTTCTCTTGTATTCATGTATTTTGTCATCAAATTTTGATCTCTTGTACTATTTTTGTATAAATTTTTGTGTGAACCGTATGCTTTTCTCTCTCGTACACCTTTCGGATGATTTTTATCTAAATTTCTTTTGTATGAAGTAGATCCATTGGTGTGTTTTTTAACTTTTGCTAAACAAAAGGGGGAGAATTTGGTAAATTTTGATGATTTTGTGCATGGCTGAGTTTTTGTTTGAGTGGTTTCATGTTTTGATTTTTTTTTTTTTTTTTTTTGGAAATACTTGATGCATTGTTTTAGGGGAGTTTACAATACACGTGCTTTGATTACACTTTTCATGAATGTATGAATATAGGGGAGCTTTGCAAATCATTTATTTTTTATATGAGAGTGTATTTGTGCTTATTATTGCTATTTATATATCTCAAATATACATGTATTTCGATATTTTAAATTTCAAGTTTGTTATTATCAAAAGGGGAAGATTATTAGGATGTAATGCATACAATAGCTCTTGTTTGAGTAATAACAAACTCTTATTTGGTACTAATATTTATTTGAGATGACATAGTACAGGTAAATACAGATATAAGAAGTGTACGAGGAGAAACGATACGAAAATCAACTCAAAGCTAATTTCAGCCTCCTCACCATCAATGGTAAGCATCCACCATTGATGGTAGGTTGAGCTCATCAATGGTCAATGTCTGTTATCGATAATTTTTACTCTAGAGACTTTTATATCATCGATGGGCCTCTCAACCATCGATGGCGCCTCAACACCATCGATGATCGAGAGGCACCATCGATGGTAAACACGACAGAAGTACAGTTTTTCAGATTTAATCTCAGTCGTTAATTATTTTATATATCTCCTATCTCTATCAAGTTTTGGATATCTTTTTCCTGACTTATTAGGGACTATATATCATTGAGAGAGAGATGAGGAGGAGGAGGAGAGTTCTAGGGTTTTGATTTGTGAGAGATTTCATTAATTTGAACCCCGAAGCCTCGATAAACTCTTACTCAGTGTGCACAACATCTTCAAAACTTTTCAGCGAGGAAAGTTGACCTTGGATTGATTTTCTATATCGTTCTATATCGAGCTACTCTTATATTCATCGAAGAACGGTTTATTTAACAACAAGGCTGTAAGATCTTTCTTGATTTTCTGAGCGTTAATTGTTTGTATTGGTTTTGCTGTGAACTTATTTTTACAATGTACTTAAGCCTGACTAATTGAGGGTTGGGACTAGCTAGAGCTAGGTGTTACTCATTGTGGAGAGTTAGGTTAAGCAACTGGTTTCGAATAGATTCCAGGAGGCGATATTGTAAGTCTACTGAATTTGGTTTGTGATTCAAGAGAATTCATTGCATAGTGAGGAAGCCCATTCACAAGAAGGAAGAGTGAACGCCCCATATCTCAGATCCAACACTTGCTACCGTGTTTTTCCTCTCATCTATGTTAATAATCTATTCATTTAATTTGTTAATTATATATGTTCTATTATGGATCATAAATAGTTATATTTAAAAGAATGCAAATTGCATTCAACGAAATGATGTACACCATATTCAATCAAGGTGATTTAATAAATTGATCTTTGAAAAGCATTTTGATCTATACGTACCCTAGGTTCCTAGCCCCTAGGTCACATATTGAAATATAGATCTTTGAAGCTCCCCCTCTTTTCTTGTTCATGTTCATATCGCGTCACTTAGGTCGGTGAGAGTTACGTAGGCAGCCAACCCTAGGCGTTCAGACTCGTTGGACTTAAGATAACATTCTCTTATACCATTTTCAAACACTTTCCCTTTCTTTAATTTATTTTCATTTTGTGGTTGCAAGTTCGTGCCATATCTTGACAAACCCGCCCGCTGTCGATCTTTGAAATATCGAACAAACTGTGCCCATTTGCGAATTACACACCTACCATTTTCAAAATACTCTATAAAAGGCCAACCCCATGCTCAACTCTTTGCACATCCATCACTCACGAAGAGAACTAATATTCAATCATAGTACTAAAACAACCGGTAACTAGGGGGAAATGAGTTCTGGAAGCTGGAGCCACGAGGTCGCAGCCAATGTCCCTGCAGGCCGACTGTTTAAGGCCGCGATGTTGGACTGGCACAACCTCGGCCCTAAGATTGTTCCGGATTTCATCGCCAGTGGTTCTGTGGTCTCAGGAGAAGGAGCTGTTGGAAGCATCAGAGAGATCAAGATCAGCAACAATGGTTAGAAATCTTCGATATTGTTTCCAAATTCTATACAGCTATGTACCATTATTATGCCTTTCCTTAACTAGTATTACTAATTGCTATTTATTAGAGTACAAACTTATAACTTTTGACCTCACTGTAACTTAATTTGCGGTTCTTGAATACTAGAAGAAACTTTGAACATGGTATAAGAGCAACCCAAGTCACCTAACACAAGCTTAAAGATTTAAAAAAGATACCATGTTAGAGTGTAAAAGTATTACGCTCAATTTTTACTATAACTCTAGAGTTTTAATGCTATCTAAATTTTATGTTGTAAAATCTTCCTAGAGAAGAATTGATTGCGTATCATGTTCTCATTCTTTACTTTTCTTCATTTGTATGGTGTAGCACTTCCTTTCGGCTACATGAAGGAACGCCTCGACTTCATCGACCATGACAAGTTCGAAGTCAAGAACACCCTTGTTGAAGGCGGAGGTTTGGGAAAGCAGTTTGAATCAGCCACATCCCACTTCAAGTTCGAGCCATCGGGCAATGCAGGATGCGTCGTCAAGGTGACCGCGACCTACAAGCTTCTCCCCGGTGTTGCCGATGAGAGTGCAAAAGCAAAGGAGGGCGTGACCAACCACATCAAGGCAGCTGAAGCTTACCTCCTCGCCAACCCAACTGCCTACGCTTAAATTATATGCTTAGGTTTCTGTTTTGATGTTGTGATCAGTTTGAATAAGGAGACCAATTGTGGAGTAGGGTTGTTGATGATTATATTGAGTACTGTATGAGTCCGTCAGTTGTGATGGTGTGTTGAATCCATGCTTATTTGCTTCATGATTATAATAAATATATATTTTTCGTCATACCGAACCTCTTCAGTATCTTATGAATGGTTCTTCTCGGTATGGGGGGAAAAAGGTTTCACTAGTTATAACCTTTGTGTATATTAATTTGACACAGCACGGAAGCAAAAGTTTGGAGTCCAAAAATCCAATAGAAAAAAAAATCTTCTAATCCAGAAAAAGATAATTTCGAATGCATGAAGTAATATAACAGAGGAAGTTTATTAATAAAAAAGTACTACCTCTGAGATTTAAAATACTTTGTTTAAATAGAAAATCATAATGGAGTTCAAATAGGACCGAGATGCCAGCTTAGGGAGGGGTGAATAAGATTGCTACTATTTTTCACCAAAAGCACAGAGTATGCAGCAGAATATATAAAATAAAAGTGATAAACAATATAAAGCAATCCTCACTAAGAGCAACCAATAAAAAACACACGAGATTTTATAGTGGTTCGAATAACAATCCTATGTCCAATCTTCCTTCTTGTGAAGTGACTTCCTCACTATGCGAAGAGTTCTTCTGAATGACAAACCCGGCCCAATTCAGTAGGCTTACAAGACCGCACCCCGGAATCTACCCAAAACCAATCATCTAACCTAACTCCCACAATGAGTAATACCTAGCCCTAGCTAGTCGCAACTCTCAATTCAACCGACTTGAGTACACCGTCAAAGAAGTTCAAAGCAAAACCAAACACAAACAATTAAGCTTAGAATAAAAAAAATGATCCTACAGTCCTTTTGATAAAGCAAACTGTCCCTTGAAGGATATAAACAAAGGTTGATGAAGTATGATGGAGAAGATCAATCTGACGGCAACTCTCCTCGCTAAAACAATCTAAAGATGTTGAGTGCGACGAGTAAGAGTTTGACGAGGCTCCGGGGAATCAAAACTATCAGCACTATCTCTCAATATCAAACCCTAGAATTCCCCATCTTTTCTCTCTCTCTCTTTCAATGATATAATCTCCCCAATAGGTTAGGAAAGAAATATCCTAAACATGGTAGAGGTTGGAGATATTGGAAACGATGAACGGCTGAGATTAAATTTGAAAATATACAATCTGCCATCTTTACCATCAATAGCATCTCTCAACCATCGATGGTGTCGAGAGACCATCGATGGTTGAGAAGCCCATCGATACTCTGAATGTCTTTGGAGTAAAAATCATCGATGACGCATGTTGACCTTCGATAATCACTTCTCACCATCAATAGTTAAGTCCTACCATCGATGGTAGAAGTGTTGAAATCAGCTTTTGAGCTGATTTTTGCGTCATGCACCTTGTATATTTCTCATACCTCATACGCTTCTCATACTTGTATTTACCTGTACTATAACATCTCAAATAAATTTTAGTACCAAATGAGAGTTTGTTATTACTCAAATAAGAGATATTGTATGGACTACGACCTAACGACAAATACACTAATTTCTTATCCTATCTTTAGTGTATATTCACAAGACTATCGTAACATTCTCATTTCTGCTATGCTCATTTCTTATCCGTGTTATTGTTCAATTGCTCAAATTCTAATCCATAAAGTAGTGTTAGCCTAATACCTGTTCTATAAAATTTTGCCCTCAACTTCATAGTTATTACAATCACATAATATTTCAGAAGTACTCTTCCATTTTAATTAATCATTCCACTTTTATTCAATTCTACAACATCATCCTCATATTCACCATCTTGATGAATAATTAATCTTAAATAAATTAAAATGACCACTCTTAGACATGTCTTGACCGTTAATAAGCACTATAAGTACAATCATTCCTCTTCACATTTTGACTGAAATTATTAAAGTTACGTGTTCAAATAATCAAGTGCCTCTTTGCCAACATCTCTTTCCGTCAGCCTTCATCTAGAAGGTGCATTCATTGTGCCTGCAACAATTGTCAAAGAATGCATTAAGAAGATGAAAGATATGATCACCGGTGTGTGTATACACACACAATAAAGATACCAAACTGGTCAAGGAAAAAACAAACCGTCCATATCAATTATTTTTGCTAACCTTTTTTCGGTGCCTTGACTAGCTAATTTCATTGTCTAATACTTAATGTGTTTTCCCTCCAAAGTATCCTAAGCTGTTAATTCTTGTACTTAAGTTGTATTATGCACAAAAATATGCGATTCGTGTTTGTCGCAAGAAAACGTAAATGTCGTGTGAATAAGGAAGGGTACACTAAGTTTAACTTAGTTGACTAAGTATATAAAAATATTTCTTTATACGAAGGTAGTTCATTTTTTTCAATTGAATAACTAATTTGCTTCAGTGGAATCCAACGTATGCGTCCATAGTATTTGACCACGAACTAGTTTCCCTTATAGAAAAGTATTAAGAAAAAAAATAAGAAAAATAAATTCTAGAAGCCTAGTATAAATTACAGTCATCATCTTTTCTCCATATGACATGTCGAAATATTTCTTTTTTCAAGAAACCACTTTTTCCTTTTTTTTTCCCCCTCCTTTGCGACGTGAAAGAGGCAGCCAAGATTCAGCTCTTCAGACTTTTGCTTGACTTTGAAAATGCAATGTTCTCTTTATACGTGTCAGAGGCAGCCACACCTTTGAAATATCAGCAAATGGCACCTACCATTTCGAAAACTACTCTATAAAAGGCCAACCCTTTGCTCAACGATCTCTGCACATTCTTCACTCACATAGAGAGTTAAACGTACAGTAGAAAGAAAAACATGAGTTCAGGAAGCTGGAGCCACGAGGTAGCTGCCAATGTCCCCGCAGGGAAGCTGTTCAAGGCGGCAATGCTCGACTGGCACAACCTCGGCCCTAAGATTGTGCCAGATTTCATCGCCAGTGGCTCTGTCGTGTCCGGAGGTGGAGCTGTTGGAAGCATCAGAGAGATCAAGATGAGTAACCCAGGTATGAGTTACTGATATATAAATTATATTCAGAGAAGCTTACGTATGAGTCCCGCAAATTAATATTCAGATTGTATCTGTATTCATATGTAATTTGTACCGATTTCCAAATTAATGCGGATTCAGATATACATTTTTCTTATCCAAGAAAAACCATATTTGCATTCGCATTAGTAAACAGAATTGAATATACGTTAAGTATCATATCTGATCCATATCCATCTGATCCATTTGTGTCCCCGGTTTTGATGAATTAGAAGAAGCTTTAAGATGGTGTCATAGCAACTCAAATTTAAATCTTTAAAACTACATTATTAAAACATATTTGAAAAGATGTCATACATGAGTCCATGTTACGGTCCATGAAAAAGAGGTGTTCAACCTTTTAGAGTATAAATTAAACAGTCAATCTTTATCCCAACTCTGGTTTTCAGTACAATATTAACAATCTAAATGAAAGCTGTATAATCTTCATTAAGAAGAATTGATAGCGTATCATGTCATTATACTAATCTTCTTCTTTTTTAATTTTTGTGCTGTAGAACTACCTTTCAACTGCCTGAAGGAGCGCCTGGATTTCATAGACCATGATAAGTTCGAGGTGAAGAACACCCTTGTAGAAGGCGGAGGCTTGGGAAAGCAGTTTGAATCGGCCTCCACTCACTTCAAGTTCGAGCCTTCGAGCAACAATGGATGCATCGTCAAGGTGACCGCAACTTACAAGCTTCTCCCTGGTGTCCCCGATGAGAGTGCAAAGGCCAAGGAGGGTGTGACCCACCACATCAAGGCAGCTGAAGCTTACCTCCTTGCTAACCCAACTGCCTATGCTTAAATATATGCTTAGGTTTCTAATTTGGTGTTGTGAGTTTGAATAAAGAGAGTGCACAGGATGGTGATGGCTATGCATGGTTATTTTTTTTGTTGCATGAGTATTGAAAGTTTGCAATCGTGTGTCGTGAAGCAATGGTCATTTGCTTCTTGCTTACAGTAAATTAATAAATAAGTGTTATTCCTAAAATTTTTATAATAAAAAAGAGAGTTGAGTATCATCCCATCTTTCTTATCTTATCTTATATATATAAAAAAATTAGTGGTACTCCTAAACGCACATAAAAATAACATGTGTCATATTAAAAAATTGGTAAGTGGACATACATAGAAGGTGACGTGTGTACACCTAATCTTACATCTACCTAAAATCCTCATCAAATTAAATATATACATAATTAGCAAATTCTAATTATAATTAAATATTTAGCAAAACTAATCAGCTCATAACTGTCCATATTTATAAAATTAAAAAATCTAATAATCATATTTTTAATTTTGTTCTCATTTACATATAAAGAGAGATCAGTGGTTTTATTAGTCTTACATCTCAAAAATTTGTCATGTGTCTGTCTATAATTTTTAAAGGCTAAATTTTACTAAATCTCTAACAAGTTTGGGTGTTCTAGTACTAAACCCCCAAAAAATTTAGATTCGCTAAATGCACAATAACAACTCTTTCTTTATATATAAAGAGAGATTCATGGTTTAACATTAACTTTACATATCAAAAGATTGTCATGTGATCATTCTTAATTTTTAAGGCTTAAATTTTACTAAACCTCTAATAAGTTGGGTCACTTGGTACCAAGCCCCCAAACTTTTGAAATCCCTGAAAAGTTTGGAAATATCCAAAACCTCCAAAATATTTTGATGTTTTGTAACAAACCCACATAAAGGTGTTACCCTATAATTGTAAACTGAAAAACATTATCGCCAATGTGCACCCCTCAAATCATTCATATTTGTAGATTAATCCATAAAATTACAAATAACCCTGAAAAATAAAGAAAAATACAAATAGCCCCATTAAAATATGAAATTACTAACAACCCTTTGAAAAATCTAAATATTACAAATAACCACCTTTAAATTTGAAAAATTGTAGATAACTCCTTGAAAATTCTAAAACTACAAACAAATCTCTGAAAAATATGAAAATTATAAACAACAACCTTAAAATTTTGAAAATTACACAAATCCCTAAAAATTCCAAAATTACAAATAACCACTGAAAAGTTGAGTTCATATATTACAAATACCTCCCTGCAAAAATTAAAAATTATAAACAATCATTATTGGGGGGTTTTCTGTCAAAAGTTATTAGGGGTTAAGTGAAAAACTAAAAAAAATTAGTGCGATTCAATTTTTAGGAGCATGATGGACATAACAAAAAAAGACTCGTAGAATAAAGAAATTAGATATGCAAACCAAAAAACCACATCCATCCATGCGAACGCGGGCAAAATGCTTGTATAGTGTTCTGTATGACTTATGTGCCAAGACCAATCCTATTTGGATTAAATTCCCTCAAAGGACCCTTCCGCTATACATTAAAATTTCAAAGTTGCGAAAGTGGGAGGTTATAGTTTTATATTCTAGCATGTTCCCACCAATTGAACGCCCCTTTATGGACAAAAATTTGAACTCGTACAGCGATAATAATTTTTTTAACATTCTCCTTAAATTCGTGGCCAATATGAAAACTAAATATGTGTTGCTCCAATACTATGTCAAATTAACGACTCTCCTACTATACCAAAACTCTGAAAGCATTCTAAAGGTGGAGAGTTATAATTTTATATTCGAACAGAGATTATATATGAAATTCTAATCTATCTTGTAATCTACTAAAACTTACAAGTAAGGACTCTTATTCACCCGAAAAAGAATATACACTACACATATACAACAACCTGGTACATAATTAATCTTCCTTATCAATTACTTCTTTCTCTTCGGCGGAATCGGGCCCGTAATTATCGGATCCACCTGCATCTGCGTAACCATCGGAGCCGGAGGTGCTGGCTGGTTCCGGGACAAGGGCGGTAACATCCCGGGGGAAAAGGCCGCTCCCGATTTCTTCACCCATTCGGCTCCTTGATACAAAACATCCAAAGTGTACATATCCGCGTGCTTAATGCTAATGTCCTTAATCCCAGGCCACTTCACTCTTCCATCCTTCTTCGCTCCCGGCCCATAATTATCAATCTCCGAATACAAGCAAGTATTTATCGAGTTTGGCTCGTTCTCCCACGGCATCCAACCGTCCGGATGAATAAGGTTGCCGATATACGATTGCATATAAATAGTCCTTGCTCGCTCTTTCCACGGTCGGCCGAGGAAACTAGGATTTTGGGCGATGAAAGGGACGAGGGCAGGCTCCGCGAAGATGGAGCAGTTGTGGATGACGTAGACGGTGCTCTCGTTCTCCCACTTGCTGCCGTGGGCGGTGAGGATGTTCTGTTGGTTGGGTAGGGGTTTGCGGGCGATGATGTTGCAGTTCTGGAAGAGGGCGAAGGCATTGCCAAAGATGAAGTCGACGGTACCCGTGATGGTGCAGTCGCGGTAGAATTGGCGTTTGCTGGAAGCGTAGAGGGTGTCTTGGTAGCCATCGAAGTGGCAGTTGAAGAGGATGGCTTGGTCTCCTTGGCACCGGAATGCGACGGCTTGGTGGCCTTCGGGACCAGCCGTATTCTCGAAGCCTATGTCCCGAGCCATGAAGTCGGGAGCCATAACCGCTGGCGAATCAAAAATGTCGATGGTAAGTAATGAGGATTATGACTACTTCCATTATAGATACAAAGATGGTAAGTAATGAGGATTATGACTACTTCCATTATAAATAGAAAGATTATTTAACCCTTTTGTATTAGAGCAATTATTTTGGACCCAAAATATGGGACCATTTTGTGGGACGGATGACATGGCAATAAAGTTATACCATTTCAATTTCCAAGTTGGACAAGTAAGAAAATAATATAAGGGGCAACTGTGGATTAAAAAAGTAAGCAATTCCTCAAGTCAAGCCAATAAGGGTAGTTTTATAATTTCGGCCGAGTCCAAGTAGTCAGCTTAGTCGGCAGATACTTTACAGGTGTCGACCGCAGATGGTATGAGTCACCTATATGATTAATGTGATGGTGACAAGGGAAGCATGGTGCTGACGAGGTCCGATGAGTCATTAAGACTTTTGGGGCTGGAGTAATGATGATTCCGACCATGCTTTCAATGTGATGGTGATCGACTGTCGACGGGGAATTCGAGGGCAAACCGCCTTTCGACTCCGCTTTGCGAGTGGGCTTATAAAAAGACGCCTTTTTACTCGGTCATCTTGGACTGGGAGGTTCTCGACCCGGTCTCGGGAAATGAGGGGGCATAGAGCCGTCCTTAGCTACGGGGTCCGAGTGAGGACGCCTTTCCACTCGGCCCTTCTTGGTAAGGGTCGAGTGATTACGTTTACTTGACTCGTCCTCCATAGGGTCGAGTCGAGATGATGCACAGTTAATTTGGGACACGTGTCGACTCCTGGGGAAGGATTAACACTTAGTCATTCCCATGTCATAACATTAATGATGCCAGCTGCACACGCCATATCATCACGCCGCATCACTTGTCCCTCATAACTTTACCATTTTTTAGTACTCCTAGCGATACTCTTTGTATTTTAAGTGTTTGAAAAATTATGGAGGGTTAACTCATTTTTATTCCTTGTATAAATTTTAATCATTTTTATTCCTTGTATAAATTTTATATATATGATATCACTATTAAAAAGTAGTGTAGAGACAACTGCTTTTTATCATAGCCGCTGATTATGATGCAGAGCAAGAGAAGGTCAAATTTCAATTTCAGATTTTTGGTAATGCGGGCATTACCTTAATCGTTTTGGTCATAACTTGTTTTAGAGGAGTCCAAATGACTCTCTGTTTGGAGGGTTGAATAGATATACAAGTCTAGTTTCATTCAAGACAGACTGTAAAGAATTTGGAGTTTTGCGAAGAATATTATCCTGGAAATACCAAATGGGGATCAAATTTGTACTACATGAAGCCTTTTTAAGTTTCCTAGGTTATTTAATCAGTAAAATATGTTTTTTAATATCACATTGTCATTTAAGTATTTTCTAGATTCCGGAATCTCTGATGTTTGAAGGGTTGTTTCAAGCTTATATATATCCTATTGGTCTAATGAAAATGCAACTTGCTGACTTGGTTAAAAATTAAGCATTATTCTTTTATCCTTGCTCTACATTTCTTTGGTAGATTCCATTGAGTGTGGATGTATAATTATTTCTTTGAGTTAGTGTCCTTTGAGTAGTGATTTGTCACGTCTATCTTGACTAGTGATATCTACATCTCTAGATCGGTCGACTAACCTTAGTTATCTGTCATTCATAAGGTGGTGATATTTGTATCCTTAGAGTGATTGGCATCCTATCTGATTTTTCATTCATTCATATCATCCATACTGTGCCAGTGCGTATCACATTATTTAGTGAGTGATTATAATTCATTCTAAATATAGCATTCACCACACCCTTGAATTGGACTAATTCCTAATTTGCACTGAAATACAAAATCATAATCATCCAATAGAAAGTCAACGGCTATGATAAGATAGTGGTCTATCTAGTACTTTTTAAACAGTAAAGAGGATCTAATTTCTTCTTCTTAACCTCTCACTTAATCCATTATCAGATGACAACTACAGGCATAACTTGAAAAATAATAATTGTTACAAAAATGGACTAATATTCATTTTATTCCTTAAACAAAGTAATAGGATTATATGCTCTATAACAATAAATTGAAAATTAAATTGATAAATATGAAGATTTTGGGAGAGATTTAGAAGGACACATATTTTAAGGATATACGAGTGGAAAATGCTAAATAATGTTTTTCATATTAGTCTTTGGTTAATAATTTATTTTTCAATTAATATTTGATAATTAACTTCTTAGCCTTCATGCATGCACATAAAACATATATATGCAATAATATAGTTAGGAGGCATACCGAAGGTTGCGGATTCCCAAGTGCCAACCCCTCCTCCTTTAGCCACATTCAAATTCCCACTAACCCTAGTCTTAGTCGGCCCATCCCCAACCAAAACCAACATGTTCAAATCCGACTCCACACTCACCTGCTCCCTATAAACCCCTTCCTTCACGTACAACACCACATAATCCTTATTATTCCTCGGCAACGCCGCAAGTCCCTCGTTAATGCTCTTAAACTGCCCACTCCCATCTTGAGCCACCGTCACCGTAGGCTTCATATGCAACGGATCCAACTGCAACAGCCTCCTCCTCCCCGCCGACAACCACGACGGGTACCCCTCCTCGTCGACCGACATCAGTCTTCTGCTGTTACTACCGCCACCGTCACTTCCTATCGACGGAAGCTTGAACTCCGACACCATCGACCCGACCTGATGCACGATCGATATCGCGTTGGCCGTCAGTTCCATCGACTGGTTCAGCGCGGCCTTCATCGCCACCGCGGCGTCCGAGGTCTGGTTGTTGAACTCGTCCACGCAGGTCTCTTGGTACGTGCTGGCGCTGCTGAGCCAGTTCTTGAGGTCGTACACGGCCCTGTCGAGATCGTTGAGCTGGTAGTTCAGGACGTGGTCGACGGCGTCCTTGAGGTCCTGGACGGCGTAGTCGAAGACGGTCATGCAGGTTTGGAGGGGCAAATAGGTGGTGGGGTCCTCGGCGGCGGCATGGAGGACAGAGGATCTGTTGGCGGCGTCGCGGATGTGCGTGATGGTGACCTCTAAGGATGTTTTGATGAGGGATTTGATGTCCGTGTTGTTACCGACGGCTTTGGTGAGGGCCTCCTCGCACGTCCCGCGGAAGCTGGTCGGTTGGCAGATGGATTTGATGGCTTTGACCGAGGCGGACGTGGAGGCGGTTTTTGGTTGAGCAGGGGATGAGGAGGAGGTGGTGGATGATGATTTGGTGCTGACGACGACGGCAACGACACAGGCGACCACGGCGGCGACGAGGACGAAGGAGCCGGCGATTAAGGTGATTTTCTTTTTGCCGGCCATTGTTGGCTGGCTAGAGAAGAAAATGAGAAATAGAAAGAGCGAAAATTTTATTAAGAGGGAGGAAAGGAATTTTCGGAGTAAGAATAGAGATTGGTTGTCGTTGGGAAAGATGGTTGGTGCTTTTAGAGGGGAGGAGGAGAATTCGGATCTTTTCTTTTAGGATTGGATAATAGTATATATAGTATTCTAAATTTGTAATCATTATTAACTCTTTGCGGGGAAATTGTGGTTATTTTTTGAGAGTGATGGTAGGAGCAAACATGTAACAAGGAACATATAATGTTAATACCTTAGTGACATTAAAAAATAAAAATTAGTTAAAAAGATGATCTATAATTGGAGAAATTGCGTCAAACACAACCCCACGATACAGCAAGGCCGAAAATAGACGGCGGGAGGCGGTGAGAAGAAACAGTGGATTCATGATTTTTGAAAAGTGGCGTCACTATATAATTATTGAGAATAATTATGAATAGACGCTTTGTACTTTCACCCAATCAAATTTACTATCCTTGTAGTTCTATTCTTGCATATAAACCCCTAACTGAAATTTTTTTCACCATTTTCGGAGGGTCTATTTGATGTCATGCTCCATGTTCCAAATCCTATATGGGGATCATGACCGGCCAGCAATTCATATGCTAAGTTCTAGCCATACATGTTAGATTTAAATCTAATTAAATCTATTTGTGGGCACATATGTTAAATTAATGTGTAAATCTATCACTTAAGGAAACCCACTAAAGTGATCAATTAAGTTGGGTTATGGGTATTTATATATTGTCATGGGCTAAATGTGAGATACAGGGTTGTAATTACAATTTGATGAGGGGCCAAATTGTAAAAGTGCAACACCTATATATATGGGGTTATGGTCCCTAATCTAGGGTTAACACAAGAATTCTCATCTCTTTTACCCCCATCTAAAAAAGAGATCTAAGGAAGAGAAGAAGCCCTAAGATTAGAAGATCCATCAATCCACTCTAGATCCAAACCATGGATTCAGGTATAATTCCGCTTTAATTTTATTTTTATCAATCTCTTTGAGGTAATCAAGTCTTATTAAAAATCTTACAAGTGGTATCAGAGCCTCTTGATTAACTCTTAGAGATTTTTTGAGTTTCTATGGTTTTTCGGGTGGATTTATGAATAAAGATCAAATCTTTTTCGGATTTTTTGGGTTCGGATGAACAGTAAATGTTTTTAGTCCGATGAACAGTAAAGTTTTTTCGGATGAACAGTAAAGGTTTGATCTCGGATGAACAGTGATTTATGTTCGCAAATTTTTTTGTCGTGAACAGTAACTTTTTCGATTTTTTGTTAAATTTTCTATGATTTTAGAAAATTAATATAATGTTTGGATCCGGATTGAGTTTTAAGAAGGAAAAAAATTTGGTTTTGTGGCGGCGGCCATCACGTATAAACCCTAATGGGTTCAAAAGCCTAAGCGGCTTTGGCGGTTCGGATCTAAACCCTAAGGGGTTCTGTGTAGATTCGGAGGTTCGAGGTTCATTTTGGCGAACCTCGGTTCATTTTGCGAACCTCGCCTTTTGGCGAACCTCGTCTTTTGGCGAACCTCGGTTCATTTTGGCGAACCGCCTTTTGGCGAACCTCGCCTTTTGGCGAACCTCATATTTTAGCGAACCTCGGTTCATTTTGGCGAACCTCGCCTTTTGGCGAACCTCATATTTTAGCGAACCTCGGTTCATTTTGGCGAACCTCGCACTTTGACGAACCTCGTGTTCATTCAGTCGAACCTTGTGTTCACTTTGGCGAACCTCGGTTCATTTTGGCGAACCTCGCCTTCTGGCGAACTTCGCGCTTTTGGCGAACCTCGCCTTTTGGCGAACCTCGCACTTTGGCGAACCTCGTGTTCATTCAGTCGAACTTTGTGTTCACTTTGGCGAACCTCGGTTCATTTTGGCGAACCTCGCCTTCTGGCGAACTTCGCACTTTTGGCGAACCTCACCTTTTGGAGAACCTCGCACTTTGGCGAACCTCATGTTCATTCAGTCGAACCTTGTGTTCACTTGGCGAACCTCATATTTTAGCGAACCTCGGTTCATTTTGGCGAACCTCACCTTTTGGAGAACCTCGCGCTTTGGCGAACCTCATGTTCATTCGATCGAACCTTGTGTTCACTTTGGCGAACCTCGTGTTCATTCGGTCGAACCTTGTGTTCACTTGGCGAACCTCGCCGTTCGAACTCAAGTCGAACCTCGTAGTTCGAACTCAAGTCGAACCTCGCCGTTCGAACTCAAGTCGAACCTCGCAGTTCAAACTCAATTAAATTTCAGTGTTAATCAATTATTTCATTCAAGTATTATGACACTAAGGAATTAAGTTGGTCTCTCATTCTAAATGATTAATTGAAGCAAGATGTTGCCAAAGTAACCTCTCTTGTGTAGATTGTTCATGAAGGATGTTAGATGGTTGTGTGTATACTTTTTCCGAGTAGATATTTAATCGGCCCAAAGGAAGATTAATATTTATTTAGACTGTATACGCATCTGCGATGATAAACGCGTGACAATTATAAGGTTTTGGTGGATTTATGAATAAAGATCAAATCTTTTTGGATTTTTGGGTTGGATGAGCGAGAAATGTTTTAGTCCGATGAACAAGAAAGTTTTTCTGGATGAACAAGAAGGTTTGATCTCGGATGAACAGTGATTTTTCAAATTTTTTGTCGTGAACAGTAACTTTTTCGATTTTTTGTTAAATTTTCTATGATTTTAGAAAATTAATATAATGTTTGGATCTGGATTGAGTTTTAAGAAGGAAAAAAATTTGGTTTTGTGACGGCGGCAGCCATCACGTATAAACCCTAATGGGTTCAAAAGCCTAAGCGGCTTTGACGGTTCAGATCTAAACCCTAAGGGGTTCCTGTAGTTCAGACGAGGTTCGAGGTTCATTTTGGCGAACCTCGGTTCATTTTGGCGAACCTCGCCTTTTGGCGAACCGCCTTTTGGCGAACCTCGCCTTTTGGCGAACCTCGGTTCATTTTGGCGAACCTCGCCTTTTGGCGAACCTCGCCTTCTGGCGAACTTCGCACTTTTGGCGAACCTCGGTTCATTTTGGCGAACCTCGCCTTTTGGCGAACCTCGCCTTCTGGCGAACTTCGCACTTTTGGCGAACCTCGCACTTTGGCGAACCTCGTGTTCATTCAGTCGAACCTTGTGTTCACTTTGGCGAACCTCGGTTCATTTTGGCGAACCTCGCCTTCTGGCGAACTTCGCACTTTTGGCGAACCTCGCCTTTTGGCGAACCTCGCACTTTGGCGAACCTCGTGTTCATTCAGTCGAACCTTGTGTTCACTTTGGCGAACCTCGGTTCATTTTGGCGAACCTCGCCTTTTGGCGAACCTCGCCTTTTGGCGAACCTCGGTTCCTTTTGGCGAACCTCGCCTTTTGGCGAACCTCGTGTTCATTCAGTCGAACCTTGTGTTCACTTTGGCGAACCTCGGTTCATTTTGGCGAACCTCGGTTCATTTTGGCGAACCTCGGTTCATTTTGGCGAACCTCTCCTTTTGGCGAACCTCGCCTTTTGGCGAACCTCGGTTCATTTTGGCGAACCTCGCCTTTTGGCGAACCTCGGTTCATTTTGGCGAACCTCGCCTTTTGGCGAACCTCGGTTCATTTTGGCGAACCTCGCCTTTTGGCGAACCTCGGTTCATTTTGGCGAACCTCGCCTTTTGGCGAACCTCGGTTCATTTTGGCGAACCTCGGTTCATTTTGGCGAACCTCGGTTCATTTTGGCGAACCTCGGTTCATTTTGGCGAACCTCGGTTCATTTTGGCGAACCTCGGTTCATTTTGGCGAACCTCGGTTCATTTTGGCGAACCTCGGTTCATTTTGGCGAACCTCGGTTCATTTTGGCGAACCTCGGTTCATTTTGGCGAACCTCGGTTCATTTTGGCGAACCTCGGTTCATTTTGGCGAACCTCGCCTTTTGGCGAACCTCGGTTCATTTTGGCGAACCTCGCCTTTTGGCGAACCTCGGTTCATTTTGGCGAACCTCGGTTCATTTTGGCGAACCTCGGTTCATTTTGGCGAACCTCGGTTCATTTTGGCGAACCTCGGTTCATTTTGGCGAACCTCGTGTTCATTCGGTCGAACCTTGTGTTCACTTTGGCGAACCTCGCCTTTTGGCGAACCTCGCCTTTTGGCGAACCTCGGTTCATTTTGGCGAACCTCGGTTCATTTTGGCGAACCTCGGTTCATTTTGGCGAACCTCGGTTCATTTTGGCGAACCTCGGTTCATTTTGGCGAACCTCGGTTCATTTTGGCGAACCTCGGTTCATTTTGGCGAACCTCGGTTCATTTTGGCGAACCTCGGTTCATTTTGGCGAACCTCGGTTCATTTTGGCGAACCTCGGTTCATTTTGGCGAACCTCGCCTTTTGGCGAACCTCGCCTTTTGGCGAACCTCGGTTCATTTTGGCGAACCTCGGTTCATTTTGGCGAACCTCGGTTCATTTTGGCGAACCTCGGTTCATTTTGGCGAACCTCGCCTTTTGGAGAACCTCGCCTTCTGGCGAACCTCGCCTTCTGGCGAATCTCGGTTCATTCTGGCGAACCTCGCAGTTTGGCGAACCTCGGTTCATTTTGGCAAACCTCTCCTTCTGGCGAACCTCGGTTCATTTTGGCGAACCTCGCCTTTCGAACTCAAGTCGAACCTCATGATTCAAACTCAATTAAATTTCGGTGTTAATCAATTATTTCATTCAAGTATTATGACACTAAGGAATTAAGTTGGTCTCTCATTCTAAATGATTAATTGAAGCAAGATGTTGCCAAAGTAACCTCTCTTGTGTAGATTGTTCATGAAGGATGTTAGATGGTTGTGTGTATACTTTTTCCGAGTAGATATTTAATCGCCCAAAGGAAGATTAATATTTATTTAGGCTGTATCATCTGCGATGATAAGCGTGACAATTATAAGGTTTACATGTGGATAATAAATCAATCCAAAGATGGGTTTGTTGTTTGACATGTGTTATTGTCGATGTTTGATCATTGCAACAAGATATCACTTGCGCTAATATTACCGTCCAAAGACTTGATATTAATGTTGTACAAGATATCTTGGATGGGGATATGTCATTATTTAAATTTTATTGATTACTAATTACAGTTATTAATGTGAAATCTTTTGTTTATTTCAGCTAATGCATCTGCTGCATCAATTTCTGCTAACATCAACTCAATTCCCATGCTAAATGGGACTAATTTCAAGATTTGGAAGAGAACATTTTAATTGTTCTTGGGCATGGATCTAGACCTTGCATTAAGAACGAACAACCTCAACCTCTCACTGCGGAAAGCACTCGATGCAAAGAAGGAGTATGAGAGGTGGAGCGCTCAAATCGCATGAGTCTCATGATCATCAAGCGGCATTAGGAAGCCTTTAGGAGCCTGAGAATCGAAGGGATTACTAAAGCCTAAGATTTCCTTGCTGAAATTGAAGCGTTTTGCTAAAAGCGATAAGGTAGAAACAAGCACGCTATTAGCGGCAGATTTCAATGAAGTATAAAGGCAAAGGAAATATCGGGGAGTACATTATGGAAATGTCTCATATTGCTTCAAAACTTAAGGCGAAACTTCGATCTATGTGATGAGTTATTGGTGCATCTGGTGTTCTTGTCTCTTCCCGCACACTTTAATCAATTTAAGGTCGATTATAAGCGCGGAAGGAGAAATGGACTCTGAATGAGCTCATTTCATCGCGTGCAAGAAGAAGACAGATTGAAGCAAGATAAGGCGAAAAGTGCTCATTTGGCTTCGCCCATAAGGATAAGGGCAAGAAAAGAAAGAATGATAAGGAAGCTGCTAAGGGTCTAGTTCAAAAGAAACAACATAAGGATAATCAGTGTTGTTTCTTTTATCATAAGGATGGACACGCAAAGAAGGATTGTACCAAATATCACGCCTGGCGTGTCAAAAGAATGCGTTCCTTACTTTGGTCTGTTCTGAGGTTAATTTAGTCTCAGTACCTAGAAACACTTGGTGGTTAGACTCTGGTGCTACTACTCACATAAGTGTTTCTATGCAGGGTTGCCTGAGCTACCGAAAGCCAACTGATGGTGAAAGATACATCTTTGTGGGCGATGGCCAATCGGTAGATGTGGAAGCAATTGGGCACTTTAGGTTGCTTTTAGGAACTGGTTCATATTTGGACTTAAAAGATACTTTTGTAGTACCGTATTTTAGACGGAACTTAATTTCAGTCAGATTGGACAAATCAAGTTATACTTGTTCATTTGGAAACAATGAATTCAGTTTATCTTTTAATTCAAATATTGTGGAACTGGTTACTTGAGTAATTTTGACAACCTATATTTGCTTGATACAATTACTTCCTATAATGAAACCTTGCATGTGGAATCACGTGGTACTAAGCGTAAATTAAATAAGGAAAATTCAGTCATTATGGCATAAGCGCTTGGGTCATATCTCAAAAGGTAGAGTTGAGCGCCTTGTGTCTCGATGGCATTTTAGATTCTCTTGATTTTACTGACTTTGATGTATGCATTGATCAGATCAAGGAAAACAGACTAAAGTTAAGAGATTAGGTGCCAACAGATCTTCGACATCTTAGAATTGATACATACAGATATTTGTGGGCCATTCCCTACGGCATCCCGGAATGGTCAACAATATTTTATATCATTCATAGAGCGATTACTCGTTATGGGTACCTATATCTCATTAAAGAAAAATCGAGAGTCCGGACGTATTCAAAGCTTTTAAAGTGAAGTTGAGAACCAACTCAATAAAAGATTAAAACCGTTAGATCTGATGCGTGGTGGTGAGTACTACGGCGGATATGATGGTTCGTGAACAACGTCCGGGACCATTTGCTAGATACCTAGAGGAATTGGTATCGTCCCGCATTACACCATGCCGGGATCACCTAGCATGAATGGTGTAGCCGAAAGACTAAACAGACTCTTAAGGATATGGTAAGAAGTATGATTGCTCATTCTTCTTTACGAGTCACTCTGGGGAGAAGCACTAAAGGCTGCGACTTACATTCTTAGCAGTACCAAGTAAAGCGCTTGCTAAAACACCTTATGAGCTTTGACCGGTCGAAAGCCCAGCCTAAAGCACTTACATATTTGGGGATGTCCAATGAGGCAAGGCCTTATAAGCCAAATGAAAAGAAATTGGACTCCAAAGCGGTTAGCGGCTACTTTATGGGTATTACGAGCGATCCGGGGCTATAAGTTTTATGATCCCACACTCGGGAATATTTTTGAGACGGAACAAGAACATTCTTTGAGGATGTTGAGTTTGGGGAGAAATAAGGTTAGAGACATTGCCTTTGAGGAGGAATTGGCTTTAAATCCAATCCATACAGTCATTTCGACAATATTCAAGTACCTATACATTTATTGTTCAAGAAATGAACTGAAACTCAAGAAGGCAATATTGAACAACTCCTGTTCGAAGAACAAACTCAACAACCTCAAGAACCAAGGCCATTAAGGAGATCCACGAGAAAGGAGAAATGCTATTCAGGATGATTATATTGTATTTCTTCAAGAACATGAGGAAAGTAATGGAATGATGGAAGATGATCCAATCAACTTCCTTCAGGCCATGAAAAGTTCTAACTCTCAAAAGTGGATTGATGCCATGAATGAGGAGTACAAGTCTATGCAAGACAATAAGGTTTGGGAACTTGTTCCATTACGAGAAGGTGCAAAACCAATTGGTTGTAAATGGATATTTAAAACCAAGCCGATGCAAATGGTAATGTGGAAAAGTATAAAGCACGCCTTGTAGCTAAAGGCTATACTCGGAAGGAAGGCATTGACTATACGTAGACTTTCTCTCGGTTTCATCGAAAGACTCTTTCAGACTATCATGGCACTTGTTGCTCATTTCAATCTTGAGTTACATCAAATGGATGTTAAGATCGCATTTCTCAATGGAGACATTGATGAGATGATCTATATGGTACAACGAGAAAACTTTGTGTCGAGACCCAAAGAATATGGTTTGTAAACTAAGGAAATCCATTTATGGACTCAAGCAAGCTCCTCGTCAATGGTACCACAAGTTTCAACAAATAATTATCTCGTTTGGTTTTGAGATGAATATTGTTGATGATTGTGTATATCAAAAATTCAAGTGGGAGTAAGTATATTTTTCTCGTTCTCAGATGTGGATGACATTTTGCTTGCCACTAATGATATAGGCTTGTTGCACGAAACCAAGAGATTTCTATCAAAGAATTTTGAGATGAAAGATCTTGGGACGCTTCTTTATATTAGGAATCCGGATACATCGAGATCGTTATCGAGGTATACTTGGATTATCACAAAAGAGCTATATCAATAAAGTACTCATAAGGTTTGGCATGCAAAATTGCGCACTGTGTGATACCCCTGCTTCTAAAGGAGAAGTTGAGAACCAACTCAATAAAAGATTAAAACGTTAGATCTGATCGTGGTGGTGAGTACTCGCGAGATATGATGGTTCAGTGAACAACGTCGGGACCATTTGCTAGATACCTAGAGGAATTCGGTATCGCCCCACATACACCATGCCGGGATCACCTAGCATGAATGGTGTAGGCGAAAGAGCGAAGGACTCTTAAGGATATGGTAAGAAGTATGATTGCTCATTCTTCTTTACGAGTCACTCTGGGAGAAGCACTAAAGGCTGCGGCTTACATTCTTAGCAGTACCAAGTAAAGCGGTTGCTAAAACACCTTATGAGCTTTGGGTGGTCGAAAGCCAGTCTAAAGCACTTACATATTTGGGGATGTCCAATGAGGCAAGGCCTTATAAGCCAAATGAAAAGAAATTGGACTCCAAAGCGGTTAGCGGCTACTTTATGGGTATTACGAGCGATCCGGGGCTATAAGTTTTATGATCCCACACTCGGGAATACTTTTGAGGCGGGAGCGACAACATTCTTTGAGGATGTTGAGTTTGGGGAGAAATAAGGTTAGAGACATTGCCTTTGAGGAGGAATTGGCTTTAAATCCAATCCATACAGTCATTTCGACAATATTCAAGTACCTATACATTTATTGTTCAAGAAATGAATCAGGAAACTCAAGAAGGCAATATTGAACAACTCCTGTTCGGAAGAACAAACTCAACAACCTCAAGAACCGGTGCCATTAAGGAGATCCACGAGAGAAAGGAGAAATGCTATTAGGATGATTATATTGTATTTCTTCAAGAACATGAGGAAAGTAATGGAATGATGGAAGATGATCCAATCAACTTCCTTCAGGCCATGAAAAGTTCTAACTCTCAAAAGTGGATTGATGCCATGAATGAGGAGTACAAGTCTATGCAAGACAATAAGGTTTGGGAACTTGTTCCATTACGAGAAGGTGCAAAACCAATTGGTTGTAAATGGATATTTAAAACCAAAATTTGGATGCAAATGGTAATGTGGAAAAGTATAAAGCACGTCTTGTAGCTAAAGGCTATACTTTCGGAAGGAAGGCATTGACTATCTGAGACTTTCTCTCGGTTTCATCGAAAGACTCTTCCGGGACTATCATGGCACTTGTTGCTCATTTCAATCTTGAGTTACATCAAATGGATGTTAAGATCGCATTTCTCAATGGAGACATTGATGAGATGATCTATATGGTACAACCAGAAAACTTTGTGTCAGGAGACCCAAAGAATATGGTTTGTAAACTAAGGAAATCCATTTATGGACTCAAGCAAGCTCCTCGTCAATGGTACCACAAGTTTCAACAAATAATTATCTCGTTTGGTTTTGAGATGAATATTGTTGATGATTGTGTATATCAAAAATTCAGTGGGAGTAAGTATATTTTTCTGGTTCTGTATGTGGATGACATTTTGCTTGCCACTAATGATATAGGCTTGTTGCCGAAACCAAGAGATTTCTATCAAAGAATTTTGAGATGAAAGATCTTGGGGACGCCTCTTTTATATTAGGAATCCAGATACATCGAGATCGTTATCGAGGTATACTTGGATTATCACAAAAGAGCTATATCAATAAAGTACTCATAAGGTTTGGCATGCAAAATTGCGCACTGTGTGATACCCTGTTTCTAAAGGAGACAAGTTTAGTCTCAATCAATACCCTAAAGGTAACCTTGAAATTGAAATCGAGAAGATTCCTATGCTTGGTGTAGGAGTCTAATGTATGCTTTCAGTATGTGCGCGTCCGGATATTGCGTACATTGTTGGGATGTTAAGCGGATACTTAAGCAACCACAGGATGGATCATTGGATCACGATCAAAAGGGTTATCGCGGTATCTTGAAAACAAAAGATTATATGCTCACATACGTGAAATCGATCGGTTGGAGGTCATTGGGTACTCGATTACGATTTTCTTGGATCTGAAAACGTGAAAGTCTACTTGAGGCTACATTTATATGTTAGCGGGAGGAGCTATATCATGGAAAAGTGTCAAACAGACACTTGTAGCTTCCTCCACTATTGCGCAGAATTTATAGCTTGTCATGAGGCATCAATCATGGAATATGGCTGCGAAATTTTGTCACCGGTCCGCTTATTCGGAAAATATTGAAAGACCACTAAAGTTATTTTGTGACAATAAATCCATGATCATGTATTCCAACAACAACGAAGCTCAACTAAGTCAAAACATATTGACATTAAGTTCCTAGTTATGAAAGAAAGAGTACGAGTGGGCGGATATCCATAGAGCATATTGGGACAAACTCCATGATAGCGAGATCCTCTTACTAAAGAATTACCACCCAAAATTTTTCAAGAGCACCTTGCTCATATGGGGTGGTAATATTTGAGATATCATGTTTTAGTGGGAGTTTGTGATTTTATTGTTTTATGAGTATTTTGGACCTATTCAGCTTTGGTTATTTTTACGTCGAGAATAAAGTATTGATTAACCACTCTGTTACATTATGATTAAAGTTGACCTCACTAAAGTTTTGGTAGGACCGGTTGAAAAATAGGCATGCACGCATCACATTGCATGTAATTTTTCATGTTGTACATCCATGATTGATCTATGTCATTTGGTCGTACTAGTATATGTGACCATTGATGGGTTTAGTCACGATAAATGTGACGAAAACCGCTTTGATCCTATATTGATATGGTCAATGGGCGAGATTGTTTGAAAATACCCTTGTATGTGATAGAGATTTTGAGCTCATAAGGTAATACACATTTTAAGGATACATATGGTGCTCAAGTGGGAGATTGTTAGATTTAAATCTAATTAAATCTATTTGTGGGCACATATGTTAAATTAATGTGTAAATCTATCACTTAAGGAAACCCACTAAAGTGATCAATTAAGTTGGGTTATCGGGTATTTATATATTGTCATGGGCTAAATGTGAGATACAGGGTTGTAATTACAATTTGATGAGGGGCCAAATTGTAAAAGTGCAACACCTATATATATGGGGTTATGGTCCCTAATCTAGGGTTAACACAAGAATTCTCATCTCTTTTACCCCCATCTAAAAAAGAGATCTAAGGAAGAGAAGAAGCCCTAAGATTAGAAGATCCATCAATCCACTCTAGATCCAAACCATGGATTCAGGTATAATTCCGCTTTAGTTTTATTTTTATCAATCTCTTTGAGGTAATCAAGTCTTATTAAAGATCTTACAATACATATGTCGCCTACTAATTTTTACGGATCGCCACACAATACATGAACACATAACATCAAAGACAGAGTACAATTGCAGGAAATAACTACAATAAATAAAGTCAGATAGTCTCTCGAAGTCTCTAATAAAAAGAACTAGAGAAAAACAGCCCAATAAACAAATTTGATATCTAGATAACTAACACAAGCTTAATTAATTCCTCAAACACGGGGATTTACAAAATGTAAGTAGGCCACGAGGTAACTAAAATCTGCTACGCAATAAACACAATGAAACTGCATAAACTCTGTTGTTGTTCTTCTAATAGCTTCGGTATGCATAGTTCGTCTAACATATTGGCACTATTCTCTGATAGAAAGAAAGACAGAAACAAAACCATGTTCTTAGATGGACAGTAGACGCTTAGAGAGAAAAGAAGAAATATAGAAGAACAGGAATAATTATGAGAAGCAAAACGTATAACATGCAATTTGAGTAAATAGTGCAAGTATGTTAATCATAAGAAATAAATAAGCATTAATCATAAACAGGAATATTGGTTAGCACTATTACCATTTTCAGTTTTTAACATGCTATTTAGAATTCAACAAAGCAGACAATCGTAACCAGGGCCAGGACAGAGAAAATCACGTCTCAGTCAATGAACAGGATTGCTGCATTACTTCACTATCATCTCCACCCTCTTTGATATGTCAACCGTCTACAAACTTCCTTAATTTTATGTTATCTTTTTCTTAAGAAGTATGCATGGTATGTTGTGCACTAGGTTTCGGTCATAGTAAGTACAATAATAGTCTACTTCGAGTGCGTATTCATCCAGTAAATACCACATCGAGTCATCTCCTCTTGTTTCCGTACTTGGAACACGAAAGACTAGCTACTTTGCAGTGAACAATCTCAGGCATGTATCCATTAAGAGCATGTTTTCATACAAGCTCAATGCACTCGGGTTATCCTCAGGTTCCACACGGTATTGCTGGTCGTACGTCACGCAACTCAGGATATTCCAACAATTATTAGTTAACAGTTATCAATTGTCATGTTTAATACTCACTTCATATCATGAAGCCAGGCGTGACATTGCTACACTGTAGTTCCTCACCATGTACATTTTGTTGGTGCACCCATCACCTAAGTCTAAGTTGATCTCATTGTCTAGTTACCAAGGTGTGACAATCACAAGCATATAGTTCATGTTTGGTGTCAACTAAACATATCAAATGGTTATAAGCACAATAAATTCAGTTAACATAAGAATGTGAGAGTCTATTTTATCATGCAATAATCAAACATGTATATCGATTTGGATAATACTTCCAAACAGCGTCAAATAGTCTAAATAATGTTTTTGGGCCGGGTCTGGACAGTCAACAACAGAAGTCAGCAATCAGCGCCTGGTATGCTGACAGTTGATGCCCACAGATGATGGTCGAGCACTAGGCTAGCTGCTGTTGATGGCGCAGTCGACAGTTGCTGCCTTTGTCCACGACAGTCAGTGGTAATCTCCGACTGTCTGAGCTAGCTTTTTCTCCATGATTCGTCTCGTCGCCATCATCACTATGTTCACTGCCTTCAGGGTTTCTAATATATTTTTGGGTTTTTCAAATAGACATGGTATGGTTCTACAGATCGATATGATAAAATATATAACATCAAAGAACAAGTTCTCAAAATTCTAATTTGATCGAAACCCATGGATCTACAACAAAATAAGTAAGACTTGTAAAATACTGAATAAAAATGCAAAACTATAAATCTAAATATCATAGATGAGATATTCATGATTTCACCTCTAGATTGGAATATCTGTAGTTTAAAGTAGGCACTTTTGATATATGTTTTTGTTCTTTATGTTCTTTATACATAATATATAAATAGGGATCCTAGTCATGTTTTTGTGAGTCTCGTGATCATGTGGGGACCACAACCACGAGGCAATGCGTTTTCTCAAACGCGTTTTCTCGTGGTTGTGGCCCCCACATCCGCAAACTTTTCCCTCAAACGCGTTTTCTCACGTGTGGCCCCCGCATCCGCACATGTTTTCGAACTGTATACCCTATAAATAGGGATAGAAAACAGTGGCCGAAAATTAAATTTGAGGTTAGGATTTTGAGCCGTCATTTGAGGAGATATTTGTGAGGGTTTAGAGTTTTGTTTTAGGGTTTTGGTGTGAGATTTGTACCCTATTTGTATTCTCTTTTTCTCTAATAGTAGATCTCCTCCTCCTTGCCCCGTGGACGTAAGCAACTTGCAGAACCACGTAAAATTTGTGTTTTTGCTATTGATTTGATTTGTAATAGCTTTTAGGTTCCCTCGGCAGTCGGTTCTAGAAGCGATGAGAGGAAAAGTAAATATCCCACTTTGTTGAGATATTTACTTGATTCTTGATTCCTTGGTGAGGCGGGAATTCTTATTGTGATCTAGCTCTCTTGTTGTGGCCATTGTGCGTGAAGTGCTGCTTGAAATTTCATTAGCACAACAAGTGGTATCAGAGCCCAGATTTCAGATCTAGGGTTTTTGAAATTTGGTGGAGGAAGATTCTTGTGTGAAGCTTAGTTCTTGGAGTTCTCGGCCGGTGGAGATAGCATTAGGAGTTGCCGTTGGAGATTTCGCTTTCCTCGTGTGGTTAGGAAATCTATTTGGAATCGATCTAGGGTTCCACACGGTATTGCTGGTCGACGCCACGCAACTCAGGATATTCCAACAATTATTAGTTAACAGTTATCAATTGTCATGTTTAATACTCACTTCATATCATGAAGCCAGGCGTGACATTGCTACACTGTAGTTCCTCACCATGTACATTTTGTTGGTGCACCCATCACCTAAGTCTAAGTTGATCTCATTGTCTAGTTACCAAGGTGTGACAATCACAAGCATATAGTTCATGTTTGGTGTCAACTAAACATATCAAATGGTTATAAGCACAATAAATTCAGTTAACATAAGAATGTGAGAGTCTATTTTATCATGCAATAATCAAACATGTATATCGATTTGGATAATACTTCCAAACAGCGTCAAATAGTCTAAATAATGTTTTTGGGCCGGGTCTGGACAGTCAACAACAGAAGTCAGCAATCAGCGCCTGGTATGCTGACAGTTGATGCCCACAGATGATGGTCGAGCACTAGGCTAGCTGCTGTTGATGGCGCAGTCGACAGTTGCTGCCTTTGTCCACGACAGTCAGTGGTAATCTCCGACTGTCTGAGCTAGCTTTTTCTCCATGATTCGTCTCGTCGCCATCATCACTATGTTCACTGCCTTCAGGGTTTCTAATATATTTTTGGGTTTTTCAAATAGACATGGTATGGTTCTACAGATCGATATGATAAAATATATAACATCAAAGAACAAGTTCTCAAAATTCTAATTTGATCAAAACCCATGGATCTACAACAAAATAAGTAAGACTTGTAAAATACTGAATAAAAATGCAAAACTATAAATCTAAATATCATAGATGAGATATTCATGATTTCACCTCTAGATTGGAATATCTGTAGTTTAAAGTAGGCACTTTTGATATATGTTTTTGTTCTTTATGTTCTTTATACATAATATATAAATAGGGATCCTAGTCATGTTTTTGTGAGTTCAGATCATGGGGACCACAACCACGAGGCAATGCGTTTTCTCAAACGCGTTTTCTCGTGGTTGTGGCCCCCACATCCGCAAACTTTTCCCTCAAACGCGTTTTCTCACGCGTGGCCCCCGCATCCGCACATGTTTTCGAACTGTATACCCTATAAATAGGGATAGAAAACAGTGGCCGAAAATTAGGGCTGAGGTTAGGATTTTGAGCCGTCATTTGAGGGAGATATTTGTGAGGGTTTAGAGAGTTTTGTTTTAGGGTTTTGGTGTGAGATTTGTACCCTATTTGTATTCTCTTTTTCTCTAATAGTAGATCTCCTCCTCCTTGCCCCGTGGACGTAAGCAACTTGCCGAACCACGTAAAATTTGTGTTTTTGCTATTGATTTGATTTGTAATAGCTTTTAGGTTCCCTCGACAGGTCAGTTCTAGAACTGATGAGAGGAAGAGTAAATATCCCACTTTGTTGAGATATTTACTTCAGATTCTTGATTCCTTGGTGAGACGGGAATTCTTATTGTGATCTAGCTCTCTTGTTGTGGCCATTGGCGCGTGCGGCCAAATTTCACAAGACAACAAGTGGTATCAGAGCCCAGATTTCAGATCTAGGGTTTTGAAATTTGGTGGAGGAAGATTCTTGTGTGAAGCTTAGTTCTTGGAGTTCTCGGCTTCGGTGGAGATAGCATTAGGAGTTGCCGTTGGAGATTTCGCTTTCCTCGTGTGGTTAGGAAATCTATTTGGAATCCGATCTAGGGTTCAGTTGGGTGATTCTTTAATCCTATCAAAGTTGTTCTTTCTCTACAATTTGGAGTTAGTTTGCAATGGGAGAAGAAAGTGAAAGCAGCAAGTCAAAGGCGAGTACAATACAAATGCAAGTTGGTTTTCAGAACACCAAAATTAATGTGGTGAAGTACGACGGCAAAATCAACT
Source organism: Asparagus setaceus (assembly GCA_012295165.1). Lineage (NCBI taxonomy): Eukaryota > Viridiplantae > Streptophyta > Magnoliopsida > Asparagales > Asparagaceae > Asparagus > Asparagus setaceus. The sequence continues at coordinate 71,526,170 of CM022702.1, forward strand.
TTGGTTTGTGGATGAGCGACGTACAGGATGCGCTCAATGCTCAAAATTTGGAGGAGACCATCATGGTCCAAGAGAGGCCACCTAAATATGAAGAGGAGGTATGGGATAAGATGAATAGGAACGCGTGTGGGGTGATCAGGTCCTGTTTGGAACAGGAGCTGAAATATGATGTGATTGGGGTGACGTCTGCAATGAAGATGTGGAAAATTCTCAACAATAAGTATCTCGCGAAGAGTGTTGAGAACAGGTTGCACTTGCTGCGAAGACTCTTCAGGTTTCAGATGTCCGGAAGCACCTCACTAGCGGCTCATGTGAACAACTATACTAAGTTGTTGTCCGACTTGGCAAATGTTGATGAGAAGATAACGGATGAGTACAAGGCAGTTATTTTATTGGGCTCCTTACCTGATGAGGAGTATGACACCTTTGTACTCACTTTGTTGAACGGACGTACTTCTATCAGCTATAGTGAAGTTACTAACGCATTGACCAACCATGATTTGAGGAGGAAGGACAAGGAGACTTCCCGTGCGAGTACTTCAGGCGAGGCCTTGTCGACGAGAGGTAAAAGCTCATATCCGAAAGGTGGCAATAGTAGGAGGTCAAAGTCAAGAAGCCGCCACCAATTGTCAAAGAACCAATGTGCATTCTGCAAAGAGCAGGGACATTGGAAGAAAGATTGTCCAAAGCTCAAGGAGAAAGAAAATGGCAAGAAAAAGGGCCCGAAGGCCAATGAGGTGAATATTGCTAAAGGCGATGATTCCGAGGATTCGTGCTATTCTCTATTGATTACTCCGGAGGTGAATCATGTGGAAGCATCAGATTGGATGCTTGATTCCGGCGCTACTTATCATGTGACCCCTAGGCGAGACTGGTTTGCATCTTTTGAGAAAGTCGACGGGGGTGTTGTTATCATGGGAAATGATCAACCCTGTGGCATTTGTGGGATAGGTACTGTGCGGATTAGGATGCACGATGGAGTAGTTCGTGAGTTAAAGGAGGTGAGCTTTGTTCCTCAGCTGAAGAAAAATCTTATCTCAGTTGGAGCTTTGGAGGCGAAGGGATTCAATGTGACTTTCAAAAACGGTGTAGGGAAGGTTACTAAAGGATCTTTAGTGGTGATGAAGGGAGTCCGCAATCAAAATTTATACTATCTGAATGGGAGCACCGAGATTGGCCACGCTTGCTTGCTTGTTTTTAGACTGACAGATGAGCTTTGGCACTATAGGTTAGGCACACAGTGAAAGGTCACCCAGCGTTATGCTGTGGGCTATTAAAGGAGCCAAGAGTGGAAAAGTTGAGTTCTCGGAGCATTGTGTTCTTGGCAAACAGACAAAGTTAAAGTTCGAACGACCATCCATCAACGAAGGGTATTCGACTACGTGCACACGACGTTTGGGGTCCCACCAAGACGGCATCACTTGGTGGTAGACATTGGTTCGTCACATTTGTTGATGACTATTCTAGGCGATGTTGGGTGTACACCATGACGAAGAAGAGTGAAGTCCTAGATATATTCGTGGAGGAAGAAGAGATTAGAACCTGCGGAGACCGAGAAAGATCAAGACGTTGAGATCCGGACAACGGTGGTGAGTATACTTTAGACCCCTTCAGCAGCCTATGTCGAGACGAGGGCATAGAGAGACACTTCACGGTTAGTCATACACCGCAAAGAAAATGGGGTGGCAGAGGTTGAATCGGTCTTTGCCGGAGAAGATTCGATGTTTATTGGCGATAGTGGTTTGGAAAAGATCTTTTGGGTGAGGCACTTACATATGCAGCCACCATCATCAAAGTTGCCATCTGCGATTGGGGAAAGACCCTATGGAGAAGTGGTCGAAAGCCCACGAGATTATGACCAGCTCAAGGTATTTGGGTGCCCGTGATTTTATCATGTGAGAACAGATAAATTGGAACCGCGAGCTAGGAAGGCCATATTTGTAGGATCAAGCGTGGTGTCAAAGGATACAAGCTATGGGATCTAGTTGATAAGAAGATTGTGCCGAAAGTAGACGCCACATTTGATGAGGCTTCTATCTTGAAGCTTCCCAACTCTCATCGTGGAGAGTGACCGACGAAGGAGATATCGCAGTGGTGGAGATCGATACCCACATTGTCCGGATGGTACAATATCCATTAGAGTGCCGATCGAGGTGACGCCAGCGAAAGCACGGTGACACGGAGGATATGAGTACGATGTGCAGGATCAAGGACCACGCCGAGTTCGTGATTCTATTGCGTTCTGGAGACGAGGAGAAACATACATATGCCAGACGGTATGCCGACGACAGCTTGCATATGCACTTCCTGTGGAGAGTATCGATGAGATGATACCTACTACATTCGAGAGGCCGAGCGAGTTCGGAGGTCGATTCGTGGCGTGTAGCTGCGCAGAAGAGATGGAGTCTCTTCACAAGAACGATACATGGGAGCTTGTTGAGCTTCCAAAGGACGGAAGGCAATTGGTTGCAAGTGGGTATACACTAAGAAGGAGGGCATTGAAGGCACTCCATTGAGGTTCAAAGCTAGGTTGGTTGCGAAGGGCTATGCACGTGAGGAAGGTATTGATTATAATGAGGTCTTCTCCAAAGGGTGAAGCATCGTCGATTCGGATTTTGCTAGCATGGCGTACGTATGGATTGGAATTAGATCGTTGGATGTGAAGACAGATTTCTTCATGGTGATCTTGATGAAGAAATCTATATGACTCACCATTGGGATTCGAAGCGGGGAAAGAAAAGTTAGTTTGTGACTAAAGAAATCGCTATATGGTTTGAAGCGCCTCCCATTGGGTATAGGCATTCGATGGTTTTATGCTTGGTCATTCGTACACTCGAGCAGTTTGATCCTTGCGTATATTTTCGCAAGTTGAAAGGAGGTGCGATATCTATTTGTTATTATATGTCGATGACATGTTGGTTGCCTCTATTTCCGTGTCCGCTATAAGTGAATTAAAGGCACGACTTTCAAAAGAGTTCGAGATGAAGGATTTGGGTGAGGCTAAGCGATTTTGGGGATGGAGATCGCGAGACAAGAAAAAGGCAAAATTTGTTTGACACGATGGCTTATTTGAAGAAGGTTCTACAAATGGTTCCATGTTAGCATGGATATGGGCCACAGCTGTACCATTAGGAGCCCATTTGAAGCTTTCAAATGACCTTTCACCAAGACGCTTGAAGATCGAGAGTTGATGTCGAAGACTCCATATGCGCCAGCTTGGAAGCTTGATGTACGCAATGGTATGTATGAGACCAGATTTGTCACAAAGCGTGAGCATGGTTTCGAGATACATGCACGATCCAGAGTGGGTCATGGAACGCCATGAAATGGATTTTGAGGTACATTCGAGGCACGCCAATATTGGTTTGGTTTATGAGCCGACACTACTGTGGGCAGTTGTGCTGGTTATGTTGATTCGGATTATGCCGGATTTGATAAACGCCGGCCTACGACGGGTATGTGTTCACTTTGACCCGCGCGCCGGTGTTGGAGATGCACCTTGCGCCTACTTTGCTTTGTCTACGACGAGGCGAGTATATGGCAATTACGAGGCCGTGGAAGGAGGCAATTTGGCTTCGAGGACTTTTGAAGGAACTTGGTATATCGCGAACGGTCCGTCACCATTCATTGTGATAGCATGAGTACTATCTATTTGGCGAAGAACCGGTTTCTTCGCGAGGACGAAGCACATTGACGTCGTTATCACTTCATTCGTGATGTTCTTGAAGATGGTGATGTGGAGATTGTGAAGGTCCACACGGAAGGATAATCCGGCAGATATGCTCACAAAGGTGGTTTCGAGCAACAAGTTTGATCATTGCGAGACTTGTTGCACATTCGATTATTGAGGCCGCGGCGCCATTTGGGTGAACTACGGAGGCTTGATTCCTTGGACAAGAGGATACGAAGCCTTTATGATGCCCTGTTGTTTTGATGGGGAGGAGATTATTTGAACTCGTTTGGGTTCCCGACTTGTTGTGGATTGAGTCCGTTGTCGTGATTTATTCTACTTCGGCCCCGACGCAACAAGGGACATTTGGTTGTTTGGTGCTCGCCGCTTTTAGGAGAAACTTCACCGAGGTGGAGAATTGTGAGTCTGCGGATCATGTGGGGACCACAACCACGGAGACCACGGCGCTTTCTCAAACGCTGCGTGGTTGTGGCCCCACATCCGCAAACTTTTCCCTCAAACGCTTTTCACGCTGCGTGGCCCCCGTGATCCATGTTTTGAATCAGATACCCTATAAATAGGGATAGAAAACAAGTAGGGTAAATTAGGCTGAGGTTAGGATTTTGAGCCGCCATTTGAGGGAGATATTTGTGAGGGTTTAGAGAGTTTTGTTTTAGGGTTTTGGTGTGAGATTTGTACCCTATTTGTATTCTCTTTCTCTAATAGTAGATCTCCTCCTCCTTGCCCCGCGGGACGAGGCAACTTGTCGAACCACGAAAATTTGTGTTTTGCTATTGATTTGATTTGTAATAGCTTTTAGGTTCCTCAACAAGTACCCTAGAACCGATGAGAGGAAGAGTAAATATCCCACTTTGTTGAGATATTTGCTTCATTCTTGTTCCTTGGTGAGACGGGAATTTTATTGTGATCTAGCTCTTTGTTGTGGCCATTGGCGCAGAGGTGTCACTTAAATTTCACAAGACAACAGCTTTTGCTTTAAAAATCTTTATTAATATTCGCTTTATCCAATGCTTTATAAAAATGATGTTTTAGATATCTTACATTATCTTCATTATTAGGCTTTTATATGTATCTCGGTGTTCCTAACTGTCCACTGATTTTGAATTGATCCCTGCAGATAAGATATTACATATATAAGATGGTAGTGGAATCTCGTAAGATTGATCTTTTATACCCACTTCAAGATATAATAATTAGTCAGACTATTTTAATCTTGGGATAAATAGTTTACACTGCTTATGTTCATATATTGTTATACACAGGAAAGGAGATTTTATCTCCTTACTGCAATTTATAAGTAATTTTGTTTCAAAGCTACTAAAAATAACTCAATACAACTGATACAATCGCTATATATAGATGGTTCCACGCTAAAGGAATGAGCATCTCCACCAGATATATAGAAGTAGGTCCTCTTTAACAAGTGATCACTCACTCTCATCCACTAAAGCTTGAAGAATTCCCAACACACCAGCATACTTAGGCCAAATATGTCGTTGTATTGTTGCGGATATTTCTTTTCCTAGCCACACGATTGCTCGCACCCCGTTTGTGTTTCCAATCGAAAGATGAAACTAGGAACTAGGGTCCATATGACATCATAGACTTCTTTTAAGGGTTCCGATTTAGAGATTGATTGGCTATTGGATTTGTATTTTGGATTTATGGCATTGACATAAATCCAAGAAATCTTTAATAATCTACAAAAAAATATTTTTTAATTTTTTTATTTTTATTTTTTTAGGTTCGTAGGATAGTGGAAGGTAAAGTTGGTTTTGAATAAAGAATCTTTGTAATTTTGTTTGTTTGTAAACAAATTGATAAATTTGAATAGTTATATGTGGATCCCATGCACTTGTGTTAATGTTGTATCTAAATAGAAAATTTTTAGTTGTTACTGTCTAAAACAAGTAATGAAAGACTTAAAGTAATATAATAATAATTTTTAAATTTTTTATAACTTTTAAAATAATTGTTTAAGTATTGTGGACCCCACTAACTACAAAATCTCTTCCGAATACTCCTTTTTAGTTGGACTTTTGACCAGCCGGCCATTCCAATGTGACACTGTCTTATCACGCCCGAATTCATTTTGCAATGAGAGTGCTTGGCAGCTAGGAAGTATAGTTCCTGACAAGTTCAGACGTGGACCCCAACCATTTAGGCATAATCTTAACATAATCCCACTAACCAAACACCCCCAGAAAAATAGATAAGGTAGCATGTACTTCTATTTTAGTTCTATCAATTATTATTAATGTCAACGATTAACTTCTCCCATGATGATACTTATACTATCTAGTATCGGCTTGATATCATCCAATTTCAATTTTTCAATTACTTAAGAGCATGTTTGGCAACTAGTCAAAATGGCTTAGGAGCCACTTTTGTAGCTTATAAACCACTATAACATGTTTGGCAAATAGCTTATTTTGGCTTATAAGCCACATGGTTTGACAAAATAAAAAACTATTTTACCCTCTTGGCATTTCAGAAAATTTCAAAATTCTACTTCTCTATCTCCAAATTCATTTTTGGTCACTTTGACAACATTATGGATTATAAGCCACTCATTTGCCAACACTTTACTATCAGAAATGACTTATAATCCACTAAATTTACTAAATATTTTGGCTTATAATCTATTTGTGGATTATAAAAGTTGCCAAACATGGCCTAAGGCAAAATGCAAATTGATGAAACTTGGTGGACGAATTTTCCATCTCCAAGCAAAAACACTACTACCTCCTATCAAATAAATTTCTAAGGGACCACTTGAGTAAAACTTTTTTTGACTCCTATACAAATCGAAAATATTCTGCAGAGGCAAATAAACCCCTTGCAGTTCTGTCGGTGCATATAGACCCCTTGCTGATTTTTCTTAGTATCAAAAGAGTCAGAAAAAGAGGAGTATATATGCACTTGGGAAAATAGTACAGGGAAGCTATCAACACAATTAGAACTATTGAAGTTCTATCTACAGCTGGGCAATACAACCTGAGATCTATCCACACTTTGTTAGAATTCCTCACCAACTTAGATTGTTCTAGAATAATTTTCTAGAACCTCTCTCTAGAAATATCCTACAAAATATCTACCAAGAAGTTTCTAGGAAGATACAAGTGTATGGTTAGTATTTATTCTTCTAGAATCTTCTATTAGTGTATGGCTAGGATTGATTCTTCCACACACTTCTTAGCCCTCTTAAGCAACTATAAATAGGGGTCTTAGGCTATCATTTGTGTAAGCCATCAAGTAAGCAAGCAAGTAAGAAGCAAGCTTGAGAGCTTGAGTGTGTAGTGTAGGTTTGTGAGTGTCCACCAAAATAAGAGAGTTGTGTGATAGTGAGGTGTTCTTGTAAGAGTGAGTGTTGTACTTTTTGGTGTTCTATCAATAAAATTTTCTTTGTGTAGAGAGTTGTGTTCTCCAAAAGCCAACAGTTTGGTATCAGAGCAGGCGATTAGGACCTGTGTTTAAAGTGTGCCAGTCGGTCGGGGACCGTATTCAAGACGCTGTTCGAGGGTGATCTTTGACGTGCACAATCCGGGATTGTGAAGCTTGTGTGTTTGGGACCAAGCTTACTTAGAACGTGAGGGACAACCAAGTCACGATCGTCGATCGACGCGACTCGGCAAGATGGAGAAGCTCAGCGAGTATAACTATCGAGATTGGCGGGCGTGCATTAAGTCCTATCTCAAAGGTCGGGACTTATGGGATATCGTTGATGGCGATGACACCTCACCACCAACCGAGAATGCACAGCAATCAAGAAGTGGAATATCAAAGCGGGAAAGCTTTGTATGCGTGATTCGGACCACAATAGACAAGAGTCTATCAATGCATTGAAGATGCCGACACCCAAACAAGCATAGGACGCCACGCCTCTTCTCAAAGAAAAATGTCGCCGCCTTCACCGCCGAGAGAGCTCATGAATACATCACAAGGTACGCAGCCTATTAGTGACTACTTTTAAAAGTTAGAAGCTTGTGCCATGATGATACTTATACTATCTAGTATCGGCGATATCATCAATTTCAATTTTTCAATTACTTAAGAGCATGTTTGGCAACTAGTCAAAATGGCTTAGGAGCCACTTTTGTAGCTTATAAACCACTATAACATGTTTGGCAAATAGCTTATTTTGGCTTATAAGCCACATGGTTTGACAAAATAAAAACTATTTTACCCTCTTGGCATTTGAGAAAATTTCAAAATTCTACTTCTCTATCTCCAAATTCATTTTGGTCACTTTGACAACATTATGGATTATAAGCCACTCATTTGCCAACACTTTACTATCGAAATGACTTATAATCCACTAAATTTACTAAATATTTTGGCTTATAATCTATTTGTGGATTATAAAAGTTGCCAAACATGGCCTAAGGCAAAATGCAAATTGATGAAACTTGGTGGGCCAATTTTCCATCTCCAAGCAAAAACACTACTACCTCCTATCAAATAAATTTCTAAGGGACCACTTGAGTAAAACTTTTTGACTCCTATACAAATCGAAAATATTCGCAGAGGCAAATAAACCCCTTGCAGTTAAATGGGTGCATATAGACCCCTTCTGATTTTTCTTAGTATCAAAGAGTCGAGAAAAAGAGGAGTATATATGCACTTGGGAAAATAGTACAGGAAGCTATCAACACAATTAGAACTATTGAAGTTCTATCTACGGTAGGCAATACAACACGAGATCTATCCACACTTTGTTAGAATTCCTCACCAACTTAGATTGTTCTAGAATAATTTTCTAGAACCTCTCTCTAGAAATATCCTACAAAATATCTACCAAGAAGTTTAGGAAGATACAAGTGTATGGTTAGTATTTATTCTTCTAGAATCTTCTATTAGTGTATGGCTAGGATTGATTCTTCCACACACTTCTTAGCCCTCTTAAGCAACTATAAATAGGGGTCTTAGGCTATCATTTGTGTAAGCCATCAAGTAAGCAAGCAAGTAAGAAGCAAGCTTGAGAGCTTGAGTGTGTAGTGTAGGTTTGTGAGTGTCCACCAAAATAAGAGAGTTGTGTGATAGTGAGGTGTTCTTGTAAGAGTGAGTGTTGTACTTTTTGGTGTTCTATCAATAAAAATTTTCTTTGTGTAGAGAGTTGTGTTCTCCAAAAGCCAACAGTTTGGTATCAGAGCAGGCGATTAGGACCTGTGTTTAAAGTGTGCCAGTCGGTCGGGGACCGTATTCAAGACGCTGTTCGAGGGTGATCTTTGACGTGCACAATCCGGGATTGTGAAGCTTGTGTGTTTGGGACCAAGCTTACTTAGAACGTGAGGGACAACCAAGTCACGATGTCGGTCGGTCGGCCTCTGGCGGTATGGAGAAGCTCAACGAGTATAACTATCGAGATTGGCGGACGTGCATTAAGTCCTATCTCAAAGGTCAGGACTTATGGGATATCGTTGATGGCGATGACACCTCACCACCAACGGAGAATGCACAGGCAATCAAGAAGTGGAATATCAAGGCGGGGAAAGCTTTATGCGTGATTGAACCACAATAGACAAGAGTCTACTTTCCGCGTATTGAAGATCTTTGAGACACCCAAACAAGCATAGGGCGCCACGCCCTCTTCTCAAAGAAAAATCTTGCTCGTCTTGTTTGCTTTCGAGAGAGCTCATGAATACATCACAAGGTGCGATCTATTAGTGACTACTTTTAAAAGTTAGAAGCTTGTCTTGTGAAATAAAGCAATTAGATACAACTGCTAAAATTGGTGAAGATAGAATGAGAAGAATTATATGCAATGGTTTAAAACCGGAATACGCCGGATTTATCACGGCAATACATGGTTGGCCAGTTCAACCTTCTCTAAATGAACTAGAGAATATACTAGCAAACCAAGAAGCTCTCTTAAAACAAATTGCGGGAGTTTCTTTAAAAAATAACAATGAGGAGGCACTCTTCAGTAGTAAAAGAAGGGGCCAAGAAAATAGGCGCAGTAGCAATAAATATGAAGAAAAGAAGTCTCGAAGGCAGCAAGGGAGCTCTAACTCAGGGGAGCTCAACATGGTCATGGAAGAGATGACCGACGTGCAAGGCGAAGTGATGAGTGCTTCAACTGTGGAAAGAAGGGCCACTTTGCTCGAGATTGCTGGTCGAAGAAAAATACAGCACAAGGGAACATAGTAACGTCAAAAAGCTACCGAGATATGGTTGATAGTGAAGAAGAGTGGGATGCACAAGCATCATCAGCTACAGTCTTTCTTGCTGACTTGATAGAAGAAGAGGAAGATTTTTACCAAGAAGACGTCATTATCGAGCCAGATGAGAAGGCCCTTGCAATCATAGACTCAGAAGCCATCTACCATAACAATGATTGGATCGTTGATTCAGGTTTCTCCAACCACATATGTGGTGATAATGAGAAGCTTCTGAGACAACGTCAGTATAAAGAAGAAAAGCCGGTTATTTGCTAAAACTCTAAATTGCCAATTATTCATAGTGATAACACAATAATGGTGCCACACCTCAGTCCTAATCAAGCACAATTATATAATATCTTTGATGAAGCGACATCATGGTGGCATAAGAGGTGACATCGCTAAATTCTAAAATTTAGAGATCAAGTTGCGAGGAAAAATAAGAGAAGAAAGGACAAGAAGATAGCAAATCATCAAATCACGAAACCAAGAAGCAACAAGTCTCTCAAGAAGATTTCACACACCTAGCTCGCTATAAGGACATGGATGGCGGATATTCATAAAGAGGCGATTGAAAAGAGTGGCCAAGCCGGATAGAAGACGGAGAAGAATCGACTATGCAACTTGAGATCGACAAGAACAAGGAAGCTAAATTGAAATATCCAAATGCAAGTCTTTGTGGAAGTCAAATTGATGCGTGATCGGGAAAGTTGGTGATGAGGAGGAGTGTTAGAATTCCTCACCAACTTAGATTGTTCTAGAACAATTTTCTAGAACCTCTCTCTAGAAATATCCTACAAAATATCTACCAAGAAGTTTCTAGGAAGATACAAGTGTATGGTTAGTATTTATTCTTCAGAAATAACAATGAGGAGGCACTCTTGATGAGTAAAAGAAGGGGCCAAGAAAATAGGCTAAAGAGCAATAAATATGAAGAAAAGAAGTCTCGAAGCGACAAAGGAGCTCTAACTCGGGGAGCTCAACATGGTCATGGAAGAGATGACCGGCGTGCAGCCGAAGTGATGAGTGCTTCAACTGTGGAAAGAAGGGCCACTTTGCTCGAGATTGCTGGTCGAAGAAAAATACAGCACAAGGGAACATAGTAACGTCAAAAAGCTACCGAGATATGGTTGATAGTGAAGAAGAGTGGGATGCACAAGCATCATCAGCTACAGTCTTTCTTGCTGACTTGATAGAAGAAGAGGAAGATTTTTACCAAGAAGACGTCATTATCGAGCCAGATGAGAAGGCCCTTGCAATCATAGACTCAGAAGCCATCTACCATAACAATGATTGGATCGTTGATTCAGGTTTCTCCAACCACATATGTGGTGATAATGAGAAGCTACAGACAACGTCCGAGTATAAAGAAGAAAAGCCGGTTATTTGCTAAAACTCTAAATTGCCAATTATTCATAGTGATAACACAATAATGGTGCCACACCTCAGTCCTAATCAAGCACAATTATATAATATCTTTGATGAGGCAGCATCATGGTGGCCGCAAGAGGTGACATCGCTAAATTCTAAAAATTTAGAGATCAAGTTGCAGGAAAAATAAGAGAAGAAAGGACAAGAAGATAGCAAATCATCAAATCACGAAAACCAAGAAGCAACAAGTCTCTCAAGAAGATTTCCACGACCTAGCTCGCTATAAGGACATGGATGGCGGATATTCATAAAGAGGCGATTGAAAAGAGTGGCCAAGCCGGATAGAAGACGGAGAAGAATCGACTATGCAACTTCAGAGATCGACAAGAACAAGGAAGCTAAATTCGAAATATCCAAATGCAAGTGCTGTGGAAGTCAAATTCGGTACGTGATCGGGAAAGTTGGTGATGAGGAGGAGTGTTAGAATTCCTCACCAACTTAGATTGTTCTAGAACAATTTTCTAGAACCTCTCTCTAGAAATATCCTACAAAATATCTACCAAGAAGTTTCTAGGAAGATACAAGTGTATGGTTAGTATTTATTCTTCTAGAATCTTCTATTAGTGTATGGCTAGGATTGATTCTTCCACACACTTCCTAGCCCTCTTAAGCAACTATAAATAGGGGTCTTAGGCTATCATTTGTGTAAGCCATCAAGTAAGCAAGCAAGTAAGAAGCAAGCTTGAGAGCTTGAGTGTGTAGTGCAGGCTTGTGAGTGTCCACCAAAATAAGAGAGTTGTGTGATAGTGAGGTGTTCTTGTAAGAGTGAGTGTTGTACTTTTTGATATTCTATCAATAAAAGTTTTCTTTGTGTAGAGAGTTGTGTTCTCCAAAAGCCAACACACTTAACCCAATTAAAAGTAATAGCTTTTTTTTTTCCTTATTCCCCTTTCTTTTTCTTTCTCCCTCATAAACAAATAGCACAAAACATGTATACATTCCTCTCAATGCCACTCACAAATGCATACACAAAAGAATCTCTCCTTATCATTCATCTCCTCTCCAACTCCAACGCCACACTAACCTTAATGCATCTACGCGGCCGGCAGCAACCCATCAATGACCGGCACTCCGGTGAGCTTCGGCCAATCCTTCTCCCTGAAATAACTCGCCACCGTGTACTTCTGCGCTCCATCAAGCCCAATCTCATGAACACCAGGCCACTTCACTCTCTTAGACTTATCAGCCCCCGCCCCACGGTTATCAATCTCCGCATAAAAGCAAGTGTTGACCGAATTAGGCTCACCTCCCCACGGTAACCATCCGTCGGTGTGCACAGCCCCGTCGATCTCTGACTGCATAAAGATTGTCCTCGCGTACGGCTTCCATGGTCTACCGAGATATGAAGGATTCGTGGCGATCAACGGGACCAATTCCGGCTCGGCGGTGATGGTACAGTTGTGCAGGATGAACATTGTGTCCGAAGTTTTCTCTTTGCTGCCGTGGGCTGTCACGATGTTCTGCTGGTTGGGTAAGGGTTTGCGGAGGAGGATGAGGCAGTTCTGGAAGATGGAGATGGAGTCGCCGAAGATGATATTGACAGTGCCAGAGATGGTGCAGTCCCGGTAAAACTGACGCATGGTGTGGGCGTAGAGGGTGTCTTGGTACCCGTCGAAATGGCAGTTGTAGAGGACAGAACGGTCAGATTGGGACCGGAAGGCCACCGCCTGGTGGCCCTCAGGGCCAGCCGTGTTCTCGAAACCGATGTCCTTGGCCATGAATTCGTCACCAACTTAGATTGTTCTAGAACAATTTTCTAGAACCTCTCTAGAAATATCCTACAAAATATCTACCAAGAAGTTTCTGGAAGATACAAGTGTATGGTTAGTATTTATTCTTCTAGAATCTTCTATTAGTGTATGGCTAGGATTGATTCTTCCACACACTTCCTAGCCCTCTTAAGCAACTATAAATAGGGGTCTTAGGCTATCATTTGTGTAAGCCATCAAGTAAGCAAGCAAGTAAGAAGCAAGCTTGAGAGCTTGAGTGTGTAGTGCAGGCTTGTGAGTGTCCACCAAAATAAGAGAGTTGTGTGATAGTGAGGTGTTCTTGTAAGAGTGAGTGTTGTACTTTTTGATATTCTATCAATAAAAGTTTTCTTTGTGTAGAGAGTTGTGTTCTCCAAAAGCCAACACACTTAACCCAATTAAAAGTAATAGCTTTTTTTTTTCCTTATTCCCCTTTCTTTTTCTTTCTCCCTCATAAACAAATAGCACAAAACATGTATACATTCCTCTCAATGCCACTCACAAATGCATACACAAAAGAATCTCTCCTTATCATTCATCTCCTCTCAACTCCAACGCCACACTAACCTTAATGCATCTACGCGGCCGGCAGCAACCCATCAATGACCGGCACTCCGTGAGCTTCGCCAATCCTTCTCCCTGAAATAACTTCGCCACCGTGTACTTCTGCGCTCCATCAAGCCCAATCTCATGAACACCAGGCCACTTCACTCTCTTAGACTTATCAGCCCCGCCCACGGTTATCAATCTCCGCATAAAAGCAAGTGTTGACCGAATTAGGCTCACCTCCCCACGGTAACCATCCGTCGGTGTGCACAGCCCGTCGATCTCTGACTGCATAAAGATTGTCCTCGCGTACGGCTTCCATGGTCTACCGAGATATGAAGGATTCGTGGCGATCAACGGGACCAATTCCGGCTCGGCGGTGATGGTACAGTTGTGCAGGATGAACATTGTGTCCGAAGTTTTCTCTTTGCTGCCGTGGGCTGTCACGATGTTCTGCTGGTTGGGTAAGGGTTTGCGGAGGAGGATGAGGCAGTTCTGGAAGATGGAGATGGAGTCGCCGAAGATGATATTGACAGTGCCAGAGATGGTGCAGTCCCGGTAAAACTGACGCATGGTGTGGGCGTAGAGGGTGTCTTGGTACCCGTCGAAATGGCAGTTGTAGAGGACAGAACGGTCAGATTGGGACCGGAAGGCCACCGCCTGGTGGCCCTCAGGGCCAGCCGTGTTCTCGAAACCGATGTCCTTGGCCATGAATTCGTCACCAATCACAGCTGCACAGAAGGTATTAAAATATCAATTTTAAAGACTGACGAAAGTATCCAATAGACTTGATCCATGACATTAAACATACACTAAACAAATGTCCATCATTGAATTCGTACACTAATCTTAAAGTCCAATGATCCATGGTGTATATTCAATATCATCTAGGATCATTTGTACTTTCTCATACTGCCAAAAACAAATTGAGGGTATATGACTACAAAGTAGGGGAAACTATAAGGTAACCTTATGTTATATTCATAATTACGGGTAGAAATCATCTACATCCTTAATTGTAGAGTATCTTTATAACTCACCAATCAAAATATTCTCTCTCAGTGAACACAATGAATAATATCAATTATCTAAATAATATAAAAATATTAATTATAGAACTCCATTGAGATAAGTCAATAGTATTAGCATATCTAACTAATTGTATGCAATCTCTACGATCAAGATAGTAGAGAACCCAGACCCCATACTTACCAAAGGTTGCAGTCCTGAAGGTACTCATCTTCCCTCCCATCTTGACATTCAACCTCCCTGTAACCCTCGTCTTAGTCGGCCCATCTCCAACAACAATCAACTTATTCAACTTCCGATCCACAATCACCTGCTCCTCATAAACCCCCTCTTTAACATACATCACCACATACTCCTTATTTTCCCTCGGCATCACCTTCAATCCCTCTGCAATACTCTTGAACTGCCCGCTCCCATCCTTCGCCACCACCACCACCGGATTCATCTGCCACGGAGCCATCTGCAGCAGCCTCCTCCTCCCGGCCGACAACCACGACGGGCTCCCGTCCTCCAACAACCTCCGTCTCCTGCCGAGAAATTCCCCAAAGATTGACGACACGTTATAATCACCGACAAACTTCTCTATCTGCCTCGCGATCGTCAGCGCATTGCTGCTCAGCTCTAGCGATTTGTTGAGCGCCAGCTTCAACGGCTCGACGGCTTTGTTGGTGTTGTTATTTAGCCCATCGAGGCAATCATACTGATACGTGCACGCGCCGCTGATGAAGGTGGTAATGTCGTAGGCAATCTTGTCCAGCGCTTCTTGAAGATCGTAGCCCATGTACTCCTCGACGACAGACTCGAAGCTGCGGATGGCGCTGTCAAAGTACTCTCTGCAGTCCTCGAGGGCCCCGGCATTGGCGGGGTCCCTGGCTGCTATGGCTAAAACGTCGGAACGGTTGTAGGCTTCTTTAAGATGGTTGATGGGGATCTCGAGTGCGGTTTTTATGAGGGATTTCATGTCGGTTGTGTCGCCGGCGGACTTGGTGAGCTCGGTCTCGCAGGTTTGCCTGTAGCCGGTGGGCTGGCATAGGGACTGGATGGCCTTGACGGAGGTCGACGTGGTGGGTCCGGAGTGGGCGGCGTTCTTTTCGTCATCAGAGCAGGGTTTGTGGTTGACCACGAGGAGGACGATGCAGGAGACGATGGCGGCGAGGAGGAGGACGGAGCCGGCGATAAAGGCGATCTTCTTGGCATTAATAGCCATTATTGATAGGTAGATAAGTGATCGAGGGGATAATTAGATAGTTAGATAAATTATGATAACCCAAACCGCAAGCAATATGATTGTTGCTTGGGAGGGGGAGAGAGAGGGAGGACCAAAGGGTCCTGGGTGCTACAAAGGAGACGGGGAAATGTTGGGTTTTTATATGAGCGGGTAAGGACAAAATTGGAGGTAGTTATTCAGATGGTTGGATGGGAGGGAATTTTGGGCGAAAACAAGGGAGAAGTAGGGTAGAGATGCTCTACTCCAACTCACCCATATAATTTCTTCACTCAGTGTAACTCCATGAATAATATTTATTATATAAATTATTTTTAAAAAAAATTAATTATGGGGCTCACTTAATAAGTTAATGATATTAATTTACATAACCAAGTATAAAAGTTTCTCTATAATAAAACATGTAGAGAATTCTTATCCGGAGAAGTACATATGCTAGAGAATGGAAGGATGTTAAAAGTTTGTTGAAAGATCGAGGGGGTTAACGGTGAATAAGAACAATCATAAAATAAGAGGTTTTGTATAAAATTTAACATAAAATAGTTTATTAACAATGTTCTTGAAAGTAAAAAAATTACTCTAATAATTATGGAGGAGAGAATGACACAGCAGTTACACAAAATAATAATGATAAAAATCTGGTAAATATGCCACGGGTATTAACACATTTTATTGCTCTGGACTAAAATATTTGGACCCTATTAAAAAAGTGATTAAGAAATTTGAGGAGATGAAATGAGAAATTTGATAGATCAAGAGAAAGTAAAGGGAGACTAATGATAGAGTCAGCAATAATCGAGAGGGAGGACACCCAATCAATGAAAATTATTGAAATTTCAAATTTGCCTGGGATGATTTCGATCTAAATATAAAAGATCTAGATGATATTTGACTGTTACACAATAGACCTCTACTAAAACTTTGCGCAAAATATACTATTAAGATTTCGAACAATTTTTGTTATCAAAGATATAATCCCAGCGGCTCTATCAAAAGCCCACAATAAAAGGGGGGGACCAGTTCTTGTATGGTGCTTGAGCTGCGGGCCACGTGGGCATCGGTCCACTACAAGACGTGCCAAGTGGGAATCTGGTTCGGGTTGAGATTCTTAACCTTAATAAATCCAAAATTTGACCCACATTGAGTCTACTCCAACCTATATGGGATAGAGCCTGTGTACGTGGGCCTGGCCCCAAAAAAATACCAATTTTTTAAGCTTTTTACAATGCGTGAAACAATTCCAACATAGAACGCTCTCTCAATAGAGATTGATTAGGAATAGTTGAAACAACTAATGTACTTGTAACCTTATTATATGTAGTTTCAACACTATTTTTAGAATACTCTTCAACTTGAGTTTAGCAATAACTCTCAAGTATTTAGTTTGTTTTTCTTTTTCTTTTTAACAAATTTAAGTTGCGACAATTAACATATACGTTAAAATTTAAATATAAATAAAAATACATCATAACGACATCCAACTTCTTGTGTCAATATGAACCTAGTATTCCTAAGCTGCAATCAGGTGTGGAAACTGATCAAATAATTGAGAGACTGTTTGTTGATTGTTCATTTAATTATTTGGTTATATCAATTTTATAGTTCATTTAATGGATAATCTTTAGTATCCAGTTTTAATCAAATGCGTATATGATTCTTTGATTATTAACCATTCCTTTTCATTATGCATTTTAATTTTAAACTTTATAAATTATATTTATTTTTTTATTTTTTATTCATTTGTTTTGTATTGTATGAAAACAAGTGTTTTGGCACTATTGTCCTTCTTCTTCTTCTTCTTCTTTTCCCTTTTGTTTATATCTATATTCTAGTGCATAAATGTGATAACTAGTTGTTTTATTTAACAATGTATTATACGAGAGCATAACGCTCTCATTTTTATTGTTAGTTTTGCATATGTTTGGATAGTGCTTCTATTACTCTGTCATTAACTTGTAATTGCATATACTCGTGAACAAATGTGATATTTTCATTATTGAAAATTTATGGAAATCACCTAATAATGCAAACAATATGCACAAGCATCTTAAATGACTATTTGCAAATAATGACCGAGGACCAAATGACTATTTGCAACTAAATATTTAGTACCAAATATATAACCCAATTAGCATTGAATATCATTTGATTTTTGAATTGAACTAAACAATATGCCCGAATGTGTTGAATGTATTTGCAAATAATTTGTCACGGACCAAATATAGAACCGAATTAAATTAGAACATCACGTGGCATTGAAATAATAAAAATACCAAATTAGCTTTACCCATCTAACGCAACTATTTAAGTCATGGAAAACATAAAATTATCGAATTAAACAAAGATAAGACCACAAATTTGACTACACTTCCCTTCCATAAAACTCTTTTTATTATTTCCAGTTTTCTGCAACAATTTTGTACACCAAACTCCTCAAACCTTCACCACCGATACTGAGCCCGCCCGTTCCTCGGCGAACTGACACGTGTCCTCTTTGCCGAATCGGACGGCCCCGAGAAACCGTTCCCGCCATAATCCATCCCCATCCCGCTCACCAAATCGTCGAACATCTCTTGAATCTCCTCAAAACTCTTCACCGGCTGCAATTTCACAAAATAAAACAAAAATACAAATTTACCAAAAAAAAATATTTAAAAAATCATCTACACGAAGCCCAGGGGTAATTTCGTAATCTTGACCTCGGATTTGACCCGCTCCACCGCTGACATGAAGTCCTTCATAAACTCCCCCAAATCCTGCCCGTCCAATAAAACAATGAGAAAATGAACGGCCGAGATCACTTCCCTCAAAAATATGTCGAATTTAAAGTTACTAAAATACACCAACCTCTTCGTCGTCATCTAGCGGATCGTAGAGCCCCGCATCGTACATTGCTCGCTTCCCCTCGTCGGAGAGAACTGCAGGAACACCACACCGCCGTCAACCGTCAACGTCCGTCAGAAACCCAAACGAAAAAAACCGTTACCGTTAAACTTACCGGAATAAGCTTCTTGGATCCGCTGGAACCTCCGCTTGGCTTCCCCTGCCGCGGACGGATTCTTCGCCCACCTGTCCGGGTGCCATTTCTAATACCCGAAAAAACCCAAAACAATCTAAAATTTGCAAAACTGGGAAAAAAAATAAAATTTTTAAAATAAGAGGTGGGTTTCAATGCAAATACCAAAGCGAGCTTGCGGTAAGCGGATTTGACCTCGGAAGAGGATGCGTCCTGTTGGATTCCGAGACGAGAGTAGAAGCAGGAGTCGTCGGATCCAGTCCCCTTAACGTCCATCGCCGGACCCGCGATGGGGGGTGGGTGGGGGGATGGGATTTATAGAACAGAGAGGGGGGTTTCTGCTAATAGTCAGGGTTCTAATTATTTTGCAGAAAATATCTTCTCCTGCGGTTTGCCAAGTCGCGAGTTTAAGGACCCAATGAAGGTTCGAGAGAGTTGCTCGCTAGTAGATATTTTTAGGTGGCGGTATGAAACTGGGATGGGAAGTGGAGTAATTTACGGAAATGCCATGGAATTGGAACGTGGTTTGGCACGTGGTTCTGTGGGTGTAAGTGGGTCGGGGTATTGTTTGACCCGGAATCGCATTGCACCCGTTGGACAATTGGATCCGCTGGAGAGTAAGGGTGGTTAGGAATCTTTTAGGATGCTGACGGGCAAAATAGAACCGCTCGTTTCCGCGGTATTATTAGCGTGAAAATGTTAAAAATAATAATTATTTAACTATTTTGATTTAAAACTGTATTGTATATTAAATATTCAGATCAAACAAAATAGCAAGTTGCAATAAAAATATAGCAACTTACACTATATACCAAATTGTTAAAATAGATAGTGGATTTGAAATTATTTAAAATACACTATATTTATATATCAAACAACATTAAAACATAATAAAAGCAACATTAAAATATAACAACTCACGTGTATATCAAACTAATAAAATACAAAATAGCTTAAAATTAATTCAACGGAGTATCTACTACTTCTAACCTAAAAGCAAAACCTCAAAAAACTATTCATGCTACGATGAACACTACTCTTACACTTGCTTCATAATATTGAAATTATTGTTCACCATACAATAAATTTTTTCCTTAGCCATACTATTAGCGTTGTAATGATTTTTTCCCATAACATTGTTCATGTACAGTGAAATTTTTGAATCTTAAATATGCTCTACACGCTATAGTGACTTTTTTCCCCTTTATCCACTGTTTAAGTTAACGTAACATTTTTTTAACTTTGTAGCCATACTATGCGCGTTGTAATAATTTTTTCCCATAACACGGTTCATGTAAAGTGCAATTTTTTTATCTTAAACATGCTCTATAGAGGGGGTGGGATCTGGACTTATCCACACCACATTATATTTAGTCATAGATGTGTGTACAAATAAAATTGATCCATGGGATGGTGTGACATTGATAAGGCTTCTCTTGAAGAAAAATAAGAGCATGTTTGGTTTTTTTTTTGAATCCTTATAAGTTACTTATTACTCATTCTCAAAACTCTTTATAAGCATGTAAGAAAATAAAAAAGTTGTTTGGTAAACCCCTTAACTTATAGGGTGTGTTTGGATGGAGGTTAATGGAGGGAAGTTAAAGTGAAATTTTAACTTCACCTCGTTTGGGAGTTTTTTTGAGGGGTTAGATGATGGAATAGAATGTAAACCAGTGTAAAATTTTCATCCATTTTCTTCACCTCCAATTTGGGGGGTAGAGGATGTAATAGAAATGAATGTAAACTTTTATAATGTGATAAGACAATTATACCCTTATGACATTAAAATCAATGAATAGGATATACTCTCATCCAATATGTAAGGGTATTTGTGTAACTTTATCTTTTTGCTTCCATTACTATTTTAACTCCCAAACAAGGTAAAACAAATTTACTTCGTTCCCCTTACTAAACTCCCAAACAACATTTTATCTTTTTCCTTCCATTCCATACCTTTCCTTTCCATTACTTAACTTTCCATTTCATTACTTAGTAAACTCCCAAACATAGCAATAAGGATATATAAGTAGTTATATGTTTGGTAAACCAATAACTTATAAGGTTGTGTTATATGTCAAATGACTAAAGAGAACATATTATTGTAACTCCATATTGTGACTCATTAATTTATCTTATATTAACTAGATAATTAATAATATTAAATTAATCAGTTATTTAAAAATAATTAATTTAAATTTAATTATTTCAAATTAATTATGATTATTAATTAAGAATATTGAGATTAGTTAATTAATTTCATTGTAATGAGATATTATTATTAGTATAATTAATTAATTAATTAATTACAATTGAGTTATCTCATAGTAAAATATATTTGATTAAAATATTTTTATATATTACATTATTTGTGATTATTAATTACTAATATTGAGATTTATTTATTAAATTAATATTAGTAAAATATTATTATCAATAAAATAATTAATTAAGTATAAAAATAAATATATTTGATTAAAATATTTTTATATAATACATTATTTGTGATTATTAATTACAAATATTGTGATTATAACTAATTTCATATTAATAAAATACTATTATTAAAAATTTAATTAATATATAAAAATTAGTTATCTCAAAGTAAAAATATACTTTATTAAAATATTTTTATATATTACATTATTTGTGATTATTAATTAGTAATATTTTGATTAATTAATACTAATAAATAATTATTGATAAATTAATTAATACTAATAAATAATTTATTAATAAATTATTAATTATTAATAAATAGTTATTAATTAATTAATAATTGACTAATTAATTATTAATAAATAAATTAACTAATTAATTAATAACATTAATCACTTTCTACTAAGAAAATATTTAACTAAGTAAAGGGAGAGGAGGGTATTTTTGTCTTTTGGCTAGAATAAGGTAAGTTCCTTATGCATAGGGAAAAATAAGTTGGGTTCCCAACTTATCCCAACTTATTTTTTCCCTACTTATAAGTAACATATAAATAAAATAAGTAACCATTACCAAACACCATATTGGCACCTGATAAGTAAAAGTTACTTATAATGAGAAATAAGTAAGTTTCCAAACATGCTCTAAGCCTCTATCTTATTTTCATATACAATGTTTTTATTTTCATATTCAATTCTGAATGATTTATGTAGAAATTTACAAACCTCTAAATAATGTAACTTTCTCTTATGCTAATTGGGAAGTATGTAGTGGAGGTGTGTTTCTTCTCTACAGTTAGCTGTCGATAATGCTCATGTTTGGAGTATGTATTTCTTCTCTTAAGGTGGCTATGAGGATGACTGCTCTCACTAATATAGATATATGTGTTTATTGTCAAATTTATCATGCACATCGATATTGGAACAAGAAAATAATGAAATTAACATTCAAGAAAAATTGGTAAATATGGAAAATAATTAAAGCTAACCGTGCTTAGTACGTAATCTCATTCTTGGGTATGAACTTAAGATAAATATTGCCAATGTGTAATATATAAATTTAGAAATTTATACTTTGTTAAGTTTAAAATTTATATAAACATCCCGTGCTTTGCACTGGCCTAAAAACTAGTGTACAAAATAAAATTTATCCATGGCATGCGTGACAGTGTATTATACACAGATAAGGCTTTACTGGAAGATAAATAAGCCTTTATCTTTTAAACGTTAGGCCTTTTTCAGATGAGTATTTTGCTTGTTCATTTTCTTGAAATTTCAAGAAATGTTTTCCACCAAAAAAAAAACATTTCCTTGTATTTCTTGAAAAAATTTTGAGAAAAGTAATGAGAAGTAAAAAAGTACATGTTTTCCTTTTCTTTTGTTTGGTTCAAAACAAGAAATTTTTATAGAAATATCAAGACAAGGTAGAATTGAGGTTGGAAATGGAGTTTGGGTACAGGTTTATTATATTATATTGGGTTGTGTCATATTTTTGTGTTTTCCTCCCAATTTGAGTGGAAAACTTTTCAAAAAACTTATACCCATTTTTGTACTTTATGAAAAAGTTTTCTATAAATTTAGTGTTAAACCAAACACAATTTATAGAAATAGTAAGAAAACTTTTATTTACCAAATTGTCATTTCTCAAAAATTTCTTAAAAGTTGTGAACCAAACACCCCCTAAAGTTTATCAAGATGCTAAACATTTCCGAGGAGAAGAATGTTTGAGGGGGCAACTTTTATCCTCTTAAAATCAAGTCTTGTCAGTAAATCACATTAAAAATATCAAGTTTTATTCAGAGAAAGAACATAGTTTCAAACTCGAAAATCCCAACAATAGTAAGATATAATGAAAAAATCCAAATGAATAGTTACTCTAGAGATACATAATTAATCCAGAAGGTTTATTTTTTAGAGCGGTAATTAATGTAAAACAAAAGTTTTATATAAATAAAGAAAAATTTATTTGATTTTAGTTTAATGACGGAAAGACCAAAAACAAAAGGAAAAAAAAAAGAAAAAGAACACTATCTAATTAAGACCTTGCAATATATACGATTCCACGTTCATCAAAAACAAATTCACATGTGATGTTATGATATAAATCTACTCATTTTCTTAAATCACGTGATGTTTATCAAATTCTTTCGGATGTATTTATGTCCAAAAGTACAAAGTAATTTATTTCCAAATATCTGTAATCACTATTTCATAACTTTCTTGGTTTCTTTTAGATATTAGTCCCTAACATCATATTTTGAATTAGTCTCGCAAACCATTGAAATTAGGCCCCAAATCTCATATATCATTGTTGTTGCTCCTGATTTAAGGGGTTAATTTGAAATATCTTATAAGAATTGAGAACTGAACAACAATTTCAATGATTTGAGAGACTTATTTTGAAACAGTTGTAGGAATTAGGGACTAGCGGCAATTTGAGTGACTAATTTCAAATATTAATATTTTAAGAGGCTAACATGTAAAACACCTTACTTTATTTGCTTTGCGCGGGTCCCAACTTCTTACCCCACAACCCATCCGCTCATCTCTACTAAATACTTGAGACACAATGCAAACAAGCTCTCAATTAATCTCATGTTGAGGGAGAAATCTCCAGCCACGACTAAAGATTTTCTCCTCTAAGCGTCATCATCAGATCATTGGAGAGAGGGTGAAGTGGGGGTGGGGGCACCCCCTTGAGCCTCACTCCCTCCGCCACTTAGAAAAAGATTATTCATTTTTAGGGAATAGAACTTGGTAATTACATGGCTAACACAAAATTTTTTCTTCTTAGTGTTATTTGTTATCTACCTATTCTCATTCATTTCAAATTAGACTCTTATACTTTATACCGTGCTTTCTTTCGACATTTTAGACATGATCATAAAAATGTAAAAGAACTTAAAAATATAAAAAAATTTGCCTACCATGCAAATCACATATATGAATCGAAGATTATGATTCATTTTGCCGACCTTGATACTTTGGGATAATGGCCCTGTTAGTTACGCGGATCACATGCATTTATTTTCCTACTTTTTTTTACTGCTACTATATTTAAGATTTGAAGTGTTCTTTCATGAGCTATTATGTTCATCCTGTATTATGTCCTTTTGACACACTTCTATGATGAAATTGCTAAATACATTTACTTTTCGGGTCTTTTTTTTTTATATTAGTCGAAATTAGTCCCTTAAATCATTCAATTTGCTATTAGGTCCCCTAATTCTTAAGGTATTTTGAATTAGTCTCTCAAATCATTTGAATTGGTATTAGGTCTCCTAATCCTCATAAATTGTTTCAAAGTAGTTTTTCTATTTGCTATTTATGCTCTTGATTAGAGGTATTAATTTTAAAATATTAAGAATTGAAAGACCTAGTACATCGAGGGACTAATTTTAATACAACTTAATTGGGGATTAATATCGAAAAAACCTTTTATTTTCTATATGTTTCATGTTTATTTTAGGAGTCTCTATAATTATTTTCAAATCTGTTTGTCTGTTAATTGCAAAAGTTGTTGCATCTTGTGTATATTTTATTTTTGGTGTATATTTTATTGCAAAATTGTTTTATTATAAATCAAGTGTTTATTTATTTACAATTATAAATAGGTTTCCATTTTCTGAGTTTTGAATCAATTTACGTGGTATATTTTCTTTAACTAATACAAGGTGTTATAGCATTTCTGTGGTAATTCCTACAACAAATGTTGTGAATTTTTCTACAAAATAAAATTACCATATTGATAATTTTTTTAAAACACACTTTTGATATGATATTTTTTATTTTTTTGATAGTATTAATATATTATGCTGAATTTTTTCTTGTGATAAGCCATGAATGCTTGTTGTTGGTGAAGAACCCAACGCGAAAGTTATACGCGACCATCACGTGATCTTTTTGCGAAACTATCATCAAAGTTTATACTCGATGTAAAGTAAAATAATCTTCAAAACATACAAATTCACACAGATCACACAAATTTCAGACTATTAATCATCATTTAAACCATTGTCATATCATTAAGTGATTGCTACATAAGCTTTTAAAAGGGTCTACAAAAGGCTGTGTGATGATCATGTCATGGTTTCACGCCAGATTCTTCATCAACTGTGTATTCATGCCTTATTGCAGGAAAAAGTTTCAATATTAATATCTTAATAATGTTGACGGAGAAACTAAAAATACCATATTAAAAAGCATGCCTTCCTAAATATACCAATATGATTATGATCATCACATTTTATTACACTTTTATATCATCATTATCTATTTTATTTGAATAAATATATCACTAATAATGTATTTTCTCTTAATTTGTAGGAAAAGAAGAATTGATGAATAAGAGCCCAAAAGAATCAAATTCTCCTATTTTTTTAATCACTTATTGAAGCTCAATATCAAGCCAAGAGCAGGCCCACAAAAGCCCAATGAATCAAGAAAAAATCGAGCCAACAAGTCAACTAAGAAAATAATTTTGTTAGGAACCAATCGGTTCACCAACCGCTTGGCCAATCGGTCGAACAACTGACTAGTCAACTGATTGACTAACCGATCGGTTCATAACAGAAACAATAAATGCATGAGATTTATTTCTTAGAGCCCAAGGCTAATCCAAGGGCTCTTGTTGATTGTTGTATGCTATAAATAGAGGTGGAGGGTGAGGGGTTTGAGTGTGAAAAATTTTATAAACTCTTTTTTAGAGAGGAGGACCTTTAATTAGGTCTTTTAATTTATAAACTTTTTAAGTTTGCAATAAATAAACATATTTCCTCCTTTTTCAATTTTATTTCGTCTTATTTGTTGATGAAGATGAAGATTTCCTTTAAATGGACCAACCCCTTGCAAGATAAGTTTTTATTTTTCTCTCTTATTTTCTTATTTTAGAAATTTATGTTTTAGGATTTTATTTTCTTTTTATGTTGGTAGATTAGATTTATTTCACACCTTGTAGTGTAAATTTACTTTCATGCTCTTTTATTTTTATTGTTTATTTTTATGCTTTGTAGAATTTATTTTCTTGCATTTTTCTTTTGTAGCATAGATTTACTTTTATACTCTTTTATTTTTGTTAGTTAGATTTTGTTGATGACAGTTATCAAACATGGGATTTCTTAGTAGATTATGGGGGGTGTTAGGGTCCTCAAGCTCCTTCAGATGACTGGTTCTGAAGTTCGCTGTGCTTCCCTACACTTGAAGAACTCATGAGAGGACGGAGTTAGGCTTTCTGGTTGTTCCTCCGACGATCAAGTCAGTAGTTGATCTTGAGTGGAAAAATATGAAGTGGAAGTAGTTTAAAATTGCATGAAAAAGACCAGATCCCCTTACCTTAGGCAGCACGTTTTCCTTTTATAGTGGATTAGAGGGGCAAATACGTAACTTTGGCCAAGTCCAGTTGGCGGCCTAGTTATCACCTACTTTACAGGTATCGGCTGCTAAAAGGAGTGAGTCAACTAGGTATTTAATACAGGGATGACAGCAGATACTTAGTGCTGACTGGGTCCGATGAGTCATAAAGACTATAAGGGCTAGAGCAATGATGACTCTGACAAAGCATTTAAGGCGAGAGCAGTAGGCTATCGGCGGGGGGTTCGAGGGCGTATCGCTTCTTGGGTTGACTTCACGAGTAGGATGACAAGTACCGCCTTTTTAGTCGGTTACGCGAGTTGTCGGTCGAAGTGGTAGGCCGAGCGCGGGTGCGTGTTGAGTTGATCTGGTGGGTTGGCCGATAAGTACCGCCTTTTTAGTCAGCTACGTGAGTTGTCGGTCAATATTGTTGATATAGGGACAGCTCGAGTCGCCTGGGCTCAGGTCACATTTGATTAGTTGTGGGACCGGACACGTGTCGGCCCCAGAAGATGGATTAGCACTTGTTGAATTATTGTTATAACAGATTTCCTTTATGCTCATAATTTAGATATTTGTTTCTTTATTCTTGTTCTTATTTTTGTAGTTAGTTTTTATTTTAGATTTCCTTCTTTTATGCTCTCTAGTAGAAATTTTATTTCTTCTTTTTATATTTTCAAAATGTGCAACTAAATCTTGTAGAAATTGTAGAATTGTATAAAACTAGTTTGATTTCTTTTATGATTTGTGGATTGCTCTCTGTTATGGTCATAACCGCTAATTCCTGATTAGAAGGGAAAACCCCACATGCTTTGAGCAAACAAACATCTTAACCCGATTAACTAAAAAGCGATCCAAACTCGTCCGAAGTGAAGCACGACGCCGAAGCGGTGTTAGTCGTCCCTTCAGCTATCCATCCTCACGGACGATGCGAAAGGCGGTGTTAGTCGTCCCTTCAGCTATCTACCCTCACGGACGACGCGAAAGGCGGTGTTAGTCGTCCCTTCAGCTATCCATCCTCACGGACGATGCGAAAGGTGGTGTTAGTTATCCCTTCAGCTATCTACCCTCACGGACGACGCGAAAGGCAATGTTAGTCGTCCCTTCAGCTATCTACCCTCACGGACGATGCGAAAGGCAGTGCGAGTCGGCCCTTTGGCCTCGACTCCCCTCTTCCTCATCCAAGGTGGCTCCCTCAATCTAAACGATGGTTACATGAAGTTTGGTCCTGACAATGCGTCCATATCGCATTAAATGCATTGTCACATTGGCGGTCCTTTAATTCCTCCATCTCTCACGGTATTTAAGACACCTCGGACTAATTCGGCTGTGGACGTCGCCAATCCCATCTCATTAATGAACTCATTAATGACGGTAATGTTCTAACTCGTAAGTCATCCCATCGCTGACACTGTAGGCAAGCCGCCGTGGTGACAACAAAAGACATCCATCCAGTCGTCAATCAACACGTGGAGGGATGTGCTGACTCGATTATTAGTCCTCACCAGATGAAGAGACGAAAATACCCTCCTACCCTAGGTATAAAATAACGAACTGTTCAACGAACCAAAGGTAATCTCTTTTTCTCAGTGAATTTTGGCTCCTTCATTTTCTCATCTTCTCCACATACTAACTTGACCGTCGGAGGGACCGCCGGAGATCCCAACTCCGTCCTTCCACGAGTTTTTCCTTTGGTATAGGTGAACTTCGGTCGACATCATCACCGGATATTAGAAGAGAAGGCAGACCTCATTCAATTAAAAACTAACCCAGCAGAGTTTAGTGACTGTGTGATTTCATATATCAACAGTTTTGCACCCATCGTGGGGCCTGCTTTCTTCCTCTAGTAACCATGTCCGGAGGTGATGATCTTACCAGGATGGGGAACCTACCCTTGGGCTATGGTACTCAAGCCCAACTCCAGGAATCCACCGAGAAGATCACACAAACCATGCAAGCCCAGCTCAAAGCCTTTGCCGACGAGCTCTTCAACCGTTTCCTGTTCTCGCAAAGACAAGAAACCACTTTGGCCCAACCCTCGCCCGACCATCATTCTACTGCTCATGGCGTCCATCAACTCGCCGTACAGTAAGTACCGATTCCTGAGACTCCCCTTATTGCCAAGCCAAGAAGGCAACAACCAGAAGCCTTCAATCACAGACCCGCACCATCCGCTAACCCAAGATGCCGCCCCCAAATCTATGATGTTACTGATGAGAGCCCTGCCCCCAGTCGTCATGAGAAGGAACCAGACGTCGAAGCTCCGAGGCCTCCGCGCTTTGGATGCGCCGCCCCAGCTCCCTCAGCCCACCAACCAACAGGCGGCTATGATCAAGCGTATCGACCTGTTGCTGACGCCATCGGAGGGAACACTCCCTTCACTGACTCCATTATGAAGGTGCCAGCCGAGAAGTTCAAGATGTCACTGATGGACAAGCACAAAGGAGAAGGAGATCCAGCTGAACATGTTCAGAACTATCACGATACTATGATCATGATGCAGGCACCAGAAGAAACTATTTGTTGCTGCTTCCCAGTCACCTTGATCGGAAGCGCCAAGCTTTGGTGGAACGCCTTGGAGAAGAAGTCCATCGGAAGCTTTGAGGAGCTCAGCCGAAAATTCATCCATCATTTCCTAGCCAACTCCAAACCCAAGCTACCACCCAGTGTACTCATTCAAACCAGGCAAGAGCCAGGTGAGGATCTCAGAGCCTACATTAAGAGATTCCAGGCGAAGAGGTTAGAAGTCGAAGATCCAGGGAACAAAGTCGCTATGGCGGCCCTAGTGTCAGGACTACGACCAGGCGACCTGTCCAAAGCCCTAAACAAGAAGCCGATTAAGAGCTACGAGTACTTGATGGCCAAGGCTCATGCTTACATGAATATGGAAGAAGCCGAAGCTTACAAGATAGCAGCAGACGCAGCAAAATCCAGCAGGGCGACAGTCCCTACCCCTGCGATAGCCGCTCCATATGCAGTTCAATTACTCCTCAATCCACTCAGCCGACTCCATTCGTAGCCCTGCCACTCCTTACCGCCATCCGCCGACTGAATCGCCAAGAGAAGAACCTAAAAATGTTCTAAGAAATCCTCCCTCCCAAGAACAACAATCGAAACGGTCGGTTCGACAGGAGGGATGACAGAAGAGTGGACGCTCCTCCCCCAGTTTTCACTGTCCTCAACACATCCCTCTCTGGAGCTCTTGATAAGGCCCCGAAGGAGGGGCTCTTTACTACACCCCCACCACCAATGAGGTCGGATCCTCGAAGGAGAGATGAGCGGCAGTTTTGCCGATATCATAAGGACCATGGTCATAACACTAGTGACTGCCGTGTCCTCCAAAGAGACATTGAGGATCTCATCAACAGGGGATTCTTGAAAAACTTGATCAGGAGAAATCCACCTCCCAGAAAAGATGACCGGAGGTCTCGCTCCAGGTCGCCTCGACCTCGACCCGCGTCGGACCATCGAGAAGTTGGGCAAAGCAGTCGAGGAGTCATTAACACCATCAGTGGTGGTCCCACTCTTGAAGGAGAATCTAACAATGCTCGCAAGAGATATGCTAAACATGCCCTGCGAGTGAATAGTTGTGGCAAGAAGCTACGGACGGATATGTCCATCTCTTTTAGTGATGCCGGCTTGGATGGAGTAGAGACGCCCCATGGCGACCCCATTGTCATCTCAGCCGACATTGATGGTTTTGAGGTAAAGAGGATTATGGTCGATACTGGAAGCTCTGTCGACATCTTGTTTCTAGACGCTTTCAACCGCATGGGCATTGATAAGTCCAAGCTGCAGCTGTCTTTGGGTCCTCTCATTGGCTTCACAGGGCATTCCCAACTACCGGAAGGGCTGATCACTCTCCCTCTAACGGTTGGATGCCCCCCTTGTCAGTCGACTGTTAATGTCCAATTTGTGGTGATGGACATCAAGTCGGCACACAATGTCATTCTAGGCCGGACGTCCCTTCATCTCTTGCGAGCTATCCCTTCCACTTACCACTAGATGATCAAGTTCCCAACACCGGGTGGAGTAGGAATGGTCAGGAGCAACCAGCGAGAAGCCAAAGCCTTCTATGTGCTCTCTACTAAGGGGAAGGGAGTAGCCACAGCCATGCCCATTAAGAAGATAAACTTTCAGTTCGAAAAGAAGCTGGAGCGAGAGAGGACGATACCGGTTGAAGATCTACATGAAATCCCTGTTGGCGGTGAAGGCAAGAAGACAATCAAGATTGGCTCAAACCTCTCAGAGCCGCTGCGGGGAGCACTGATATCTTTCCTCTTGGCGAACCTTGATGTGTTCGCCTAGGGACCGGAGGATATGCCAGGCATTTTCCCCGATGTCATTAGCCATGAACTCTCCGTTGACTGACATAGCAAGCCGGTTTGACAGAAGAAAAGATATTTAGGCCCTGAATGGCAAAAAGCCGCAACGGAAGAAGTTGAGCGGCTCCTGAGGGCCGGCTTTATTCGAGAAGTTTAATATCCCGAATGGTTAGCCAATGTGGTGCTAGCAAAGAAAGCCAATGATAAGTGGAGAATGTGTGTGGACTTTACTGACCTCAATAAAGCTTGCCCCAAGGACAACTATCCTCTCCCCCGCATTGATCAACTGGTGGATAAAAGTGCGGGACATCAATTGTTAAGCTTCTTAGATGCTTTCTCCGGCTACAATCAAATCCGCATGGCAATGCATGATCAAGAGAAGACAGCCTTTATCACTGAGCAGGGCACATTCTGTTACAATGTCATGCCCTTCGGCCTCAAGAATACCGAGGCCACTTATCAAAGGCTTGTGAATAAGATCTTCAAACCTCAACTCGGTCGCAACGTGGAAGCCTATGTA
Source organism: Asparagus setaceus (assembly GCA_012295165.1). Taxonomy (NCBI): domain Eukaryota; kingdom Viridiplantae; phylum Streptophyta; class Magnoliopsida; order Asparagales; family Asparagaceae; genus Asparagus; species Asparagus setaceus. The sequence continues at coordinate 71,557,643 of CM022702.1, forward strand.
GACGACATCCTAGTGAAGTCGAATGTACCGGCCACAGGCGATCTTGAAGAAACCTTTTCCACCAAGATACCGCATGAAGCTTAACCCGACGAAGTACGCTTTTGGAGTGCAATCGGGAAAGTTTCTAGGGTTTATGATCACCCAGCGAGGCATTGAAATTAACCCAGAGAAGATAGCCGCCATCGAGCAACTCCACGAGTCCGCGTCCATGAAGGACATCCGAAGCTCAACTAAGAAGATAGCCGCCTGACGCTCCAAGTCACCAGAGGAGCCCCTTTCTTCAAGATACTCAGAGGAACTAAAGACCCCAAGAAGAAACTAGAATGGACCGAAGACTGCTGCGCTGCCTTCAGAGAGCTCAAAGCATACTTGAGCACCAGGCCGCTGTTGAATCAACCAGTTGAAGGAGAAACACTGTATCTTTACATAGTTGTCTCCCCCGAGGCGGTCAGCTCCGTCTTAGTTCGAGAGGAGGACCATATTCAGAAGCCAGTGTATTATGTCAGCCAGATCCTCAGAGCAGGAGAATTGAAGTACCCTCTGGTCGAAAAGGCATCCTTTGCCCTCGTTACAACTGCTCGTGGGCTTCGTCCTTACTTTCAAGCACACTCCATTATTGTACGGACGAGCCTACCCTTGAAGAAAGCTTTGGGGAGTCCGACCACTTCTGGAAGAATGGTCGCTTGGTCGATTGAGCTTAGTGAGTATGATGTGCAGTTTGAGCCTCGCACCACCATCAAAGATCAAGCGTTAGCCGACTTCCTCATCGAATCAACCTCGCCAGATGGCGAACCGGTAGAACTTCCTCCCACTGACCAGTCCTCCCCAGCAGAAAAAGAAGGCAAAGAGAGACAGTCGGCAACTCCCCCTGCATACTCCACTCCCGAGTCTAACTCACCAGAATTTGCCTCTTAGTGGTGGCTGAGGGTGGACAGATCATCGAATGAAGCCGGTAGCGGAGCAGGCGTAGTCTTGCACGGTCCAGATGGCACGGTTACTGAGCAATCCATCGCCTTCGAATTCCCAGCCTCAAACAATGAAGTCGAATACGAAGCACTCATCGCCGGTCTAAAAGTCGCCCTGGCAGTCAAAGCTGAAAGCCTCTACATATTGGCCGACTCTCAACTTGTAGTCCACCAAGTCAACGGCAAAATGCAGCCAGAGACAAGAGGATGGCTCAGTATTTGAAGATAGTCAAGGATTTAATAGCCCAATTCGCTAACTTCAAGATTGCTCAAGTCCCTCGTGCCCACAATGCCTGAGCGGACTCCTTGTCGAAACTTGCATCAACCAGCTCCGCTAACAGCTCTGGACCAATTTACACCGACACACTTAGATGCCCCAGCATTGCCGAAGCCTCTTCGGATGTCATGCAGACTGACGTAGTTTCAGAACCTTGCTGGATGGACCCTCTCATCCAGTTCTTGACCAGTGGAGTCCTATCTACAGATGCTGTTGAGGCAAGGAGCCTGCAAAGAAATGCTCACCGCTACCTCATGATTGACAATCAACTCTATCGACTGTCGTATCATAGTAGTGGTGTAGGACCTTATCTTCGATGCCTCCGACCCGCTGAAGCTGACTATGTTTTAAGGGAGATTCATGAAGGTGTCTGTGAAAATCACCCAGGAGCAAGAACACTAGCTCAGAAGGTCATTCGGCAAGGATATTACTGGCACACAGTAATAGCCGACTCCAAGAAGCTCGTCTCGAAGTGTAAGAAGTGCCAAATCTTTGCAGAGATCCCTAGAGCCACTGCCATGAAGCTGACTTCCATCTTAAGCCCCATTCCTTTTGCTCAGTGGGGCCTAGACATATTGGAACCTCTTCCTCTTGCTTTAGGGCAACACAAGTTCCTAATAGTCGCTATCGACTACTTCACCAAGTAGATTGAAGCTGAACCTCTGGCGAAGATTGGGGAAAGCAACATTACTAGCGTTGCATGTGTAGGCATCAAAAATTGCTGAAGAACCCTAAATATGACTAAATTATGAGAAGATCGAAGGACAACGTCGTCGAAATCTCAAGAAGTCAACACATGGGAAGTTTGTGTCTCGCCATTGTAGGCATCAAAAATTGCTGAAGAACCCCAAATATGACTAAATTATGAGAAGATCGAAGGACAACGTCGTCGAAATCTCAAGAAGTCAACATATGGGAAGATTGTGTCTCACTACAGTGCGAGACACTTGTTTGTGCCTCGCTATAAGCGACATTGGCTTGTGTCTCGCTACTAGCGAGACACTTGTTTATGCTCGCCACGAGCGAGATTGTTGGTGCCTCGCTACAAGCGAGACACTTGTTTGTGCCTCGCCACGAAAGACATTTTGTTTGTGCTCGCCACGCCGGAGACACCTTGATGTATCTCGCATAGGCGTAGGCATTTAGGTTCGCCAAAGCGCAGACACCGTAATAATTTGAAACGAGCTCTTGGTCTAAATCAATGCGGTGGGGCCCACTTGACTTTATCAACGCAGAGACGTTCGATACTTTAATGGGCGGTTACCGCTGAAAATACGCCCACTAAGCGTGATTTTATGGCATTTAATCGCGCCTAAAAGCAGCAAACCGGCATAACACTGGAGGATTACACCGCCGCCGCCAGCATTAGGTACATACCGCCGCCACGGTGGCAGTTTACATTGCCTCGCCAAGAGCGGCAAATACGAGACGTACTCGAAATGCCGCTAACTATAAATGTCAAGCACTTATGACACTTGTGTTTCTTCAGAGGGCACGCTTTCCTAAGGGCTATAAATACCTCCTACGCCCACTTCAAGGGGTCGGCTATCGAAGGCAATCGAGATCCAAGCTTCCTGAGTTCAAGAACACGATCCACACGGAGATTCCTCGAGTTTAAGCTTTGACTTATTCTTGAGAAGAGTAGATATCTTACTTTGCTAAGATATTTGCTTAAGTTCTTGTTTCCTTTCGCGAAGCATCAACTAAACCCGTCGATTCGATGATCGCTTTCGGTGGTCCCGCGGATCTGCGTCCCGTACGAGGCAAAGTCCCACAAGCGGGATCTACACTTGTAGCATCTTTTGTTGAGTTTGTGAGAGAGTTATTTAAATTTCTTTGTAGCGAGAACCAAAAGTGTAATTTTCTCAAGTTTTACAATGGAAACAACTTTCGACCCAAACACAATGGCGACCAGCGGTGGGAGCCGGCGGTCAGCCGAGATGCGTTGTGTCGCGACCTGCGGCGATCAAGGCGACCTCATAGTCGATGAATGGATTACTTCTTCGATCAAGCCAAGTTGAAGAATATCTCTCCTCTTCCTCATGAAGTCCTCCTCACCCAAACATGGAGGATATCATCCCCTAAGAGGAGGTTAGATTACGTTGTATGTGCATAGCGATTCTCGTTAAACTGCGGCGGGCGATTCCCCTCTCAACAATACCGGTGGATTTCAAAGCGGGAGCTGCTCAAGTTGACTCCTTTCGGAAGGTCATTCAACAAGATCTCAACGCTTTCGGCGAAGGGCTGCGTCGAGAGACAGCGTCAAAGATGGCCCGCAACTTGCAAAGGCCATGGAATCAGCAGGCGGAGTTCATTACAACCGAACTTCGTGTGATCGAAGTGTCGACAAGTTACAGCGCCTCAACTTCAATCCGTAACACTCCTCCCAGGAAGAATGGGTTCGTCAAAAGGACGATTGACAAGAAGCGCCGCGTCGTGTGCGCGTCATTCGTCTGCGTCTTGCGTTGTTCGCAAGGCGCGAGTCGAAATCAACCAAGGAATTGACTCAAAATCACAAAATTTGGGTCGAAGTCGATATCAAAATCGGCTCAAGAGTGCGCCTCGTAGCGATCTTGGTAGAGCATTTCGAGCTACCTCGCTCGCGAAGGCGGCCTAAACTGCCTGCGCCAACGGCGGCGTTAAGCTTATCTCGGCGTCGTGAGCGATCGAGCGCACCTCACCAGCGGTGAGTCCTCATGCCTTATCAAAATGGACTTTTTGCCCTTTCTTCCACTTCTCGGTGAGGTATCCAGATTAAGTCTGAAAGCCTTCAATTTGGTGTTGTCGCCTTGGTCCCTGTCGAGAACCAAAGTCAAAACACCGGTAATGGAGCGTTTGGATCACTCAATTCATGAACAACGACGGGTTGGGGTGTTACACAAATCGGTGATGTTGAGAAATGTTGAAACCATCGGCGAATACCAAACTAAAAGAGTTCCGTTGCGTCTCGTTTGAGTATCCCTAAGAGTCCGTGAGTCTGGCGATAAAGACAAAGCGAAGCGTGTGATTAGCAAAGTCACTAAAGGCGATCAAAGCGCTTATTATTCATGCGAAGCAACTTCCAATAGTCGATGCCCCAAAGAAGACTTGTCCTCGATCAAGAACAAGTTACATCAGGGGGTGGAAATGTTATTTGCAATAACCCACACAACCACATCATCGGTGGGGTGGCAACCCGCGAAGAGGGCGATCGGCGAAATAGATTGTTCTTGCTCATGTGCAAAATTGATTAAGGCGTTGTTATCGGGATGTGCACTGTTACGAGTCGAGCGCTCACCCACAAAGAGCCCGATATTGAGCGGCTTTCCATTCGACAGCGGAAGATCTGAAACCACAGTCAAAGGCGACATCGAAGAAGAAAGAGATCATCCATCAATTTGATGAGTTTCCCAAAGTGACTATCAACATGGTGAACAAAGGAAAGGACCGGCCGGATCACGATCGACTTCACTCACGGAGGAAAGGTTGGGTCTCAGTTTCTCGGAGAATGTCGGTTACAATTGCGAGCTACAGCGCGCCGACTATAGAAGGATGCATGAGGAGAGTCATCGATATGAAGCTTAGATCAATTGGCGATAGCCAGATGACACAATGTCAAGTGTTGGTCGCCATCGAGCTTTTGCAATTACTCCGATCTGGCTCAAATGTTACAAGCCTTAGCGAAGCAAAGAGAAGAGCTTAAAGCGAAATGAAACAGAGATGGAGCTAGCCATACAGCGAGATGAGGAGTTGCAAACCATCTGATTGCACAACAACACGGATCGATCAACACCACGAATCCATCAACAAGGTGGAGTTACCCACCATAAAGCCCATAATGTCGAAGACAGCGATTGAGATTGATGAACACATTCTGTGATCAACCTCCAAAGAAAGCATCACGGTGCTCAAGGTGGAAATGGTCCAATTCTTCCTATGGAAGTAATCCAAAAGCAAGGGGAGGATGATGGCGAAAGGATGAAAGAGCTTGAAGATAAAATCAATGCTTTGATGTCATACGAGGAAGTCAAAAGGTGGTATCCGAGTGTCGTATCAGAGAAGTGGGATTCAATCCTTACTTAGAAATTCAATTTGATTAATTTCACACCTTTTGGCGGGGAGGGTTAGCCTACGGCACTTGATCTATTTCAAGTCTCATTTGGGGTGATCTCGGAAATGAGCCTTTGATGATTCGGTCATTCGTTGGTACCCTTGTGCCGATTGGTATGTCGAAGACTCAAGTAGTAGCATCAGCTGTTGGAATGATATAGAAAGCTTGTTCCTCAACAACTTCCGATGGCGACACGAAGGCTCGATTGGAACCCTCTTGGATGAAAGCGAGAAGAATGGAGAGACGATTATTTTTCGTTAAGCGCTTCGCAATAAAGCTTATGAATGCGAATCCATCTTGAAGAGTTCATATTGAAGACTTGACACAACAATCTTTCTATAGAATTGTTGGAAGTCATGGGGGTGATCCCATGAACTACATGGAAAGATCAAATCACGAGGAGAACAAGCCAAAGTTTCCTCGGAAGGAAAGGCTGAAAGAGGCAAAATGGCGGTGACCTCAGTAAATTTTCCTCTCGTAATAGAGGAAAGGCATCTGTGACTGCTTATTAGTCAAGCGTCGCTTAACAACGACCGGCGCCAAAAGCTTCATCAAATTCCTGGGACATACTCTTTGAGGCGAAGAAGTTCGATCATCTTCAAACACCTCCTTGATAACAACAAGATCAAGTTGCCAACCATTACAAATCGGAGGAGGTGACAAGACTTGGACCCTAAATCTTGTCGTACCACGGAGGATCCTCCATCCTACTAAGGATTGCTAGCTCTTAAGGCCATCATCCAAGCCTTGAGTGGCCGTCTTAGCAGCGAAATAAGCCGAATGAGAAACTCCTGGAGATAGTACAAGAGGTTAAGCTGCTTCTCCTTCTTACTCGATAGGAATATGAGTATAAACTATTCTAAATGAATGCGACCCGGTTTTGCAAAGAAAGTTGGGGTGGATAATCCATGAGCGAGAGGTCCACTTCGGTTGGCGATCAAACCTTCCCTGATTAGGATTGTCTCAAAATTCCTATCTGGTCAAACCTTCCTCTGATTAGGACCACGGTCAAAATCCTCTCGATTCCTTCCATGAGCGAGAGGTCCACTTCTAGATTGGCGATCAAACCTTCCGGCGATTAGGATTGTCTCAAAATTCCTATCTGGTCAAACCTTCCTACGATCGGGACCACGGTCAAAATCCTCTCGATTCCTTCCATGAGCGAGAGGTCCACTTCTAGATTGGCGATCAAACCTTGGCAGTTAGGATTGTCTCAAAATTCCTATCTGGTCAAACCTTCCCTGATCGGACCGGTCAAAATCCTCTCGATTCCTTCCATGAGCGAGGTCCACTTCTAGATTGGCGATCAAACCTTCCGGCGATTAGGATTGTCTCAAAATTCCTATCTGGTCAAACCTTCCTACGATTGAGGACCACGGTCAAAATCCTCTCGATTCCTTCCATGAGCGAGGTCCACTTCTAGATTGGCGATCAAACCTTCCGGCGATTAGGATTGTCTCAAAATTCTATCTGGTCAAACCTTCCTACGATTAGGACCATAATCAAAATCTATCGATTCCTTTTATGAATGAGAGGTCTACTCGATACTTGAGTTCGTTTTATTGAGAAAACACAACGGGCTTGTTTTGAGAACCTGGCGGGTTAGTTTTAGCCCCAGAGAGACACAATTCCAAATTGTCTCGGCAACTCGAGGCTCAAGGCGGTATATTCAAAACAAATGGGTTCCATATTCCATATAGAAGCTTTCACGGAAATCGATGTTGAGAAAATAGAAGGCGGCTTTTTCTCGAATGATTCTCAAGGCATCTCAATTACAACCAAGTGGTGACCTTCAAGATGAAGATGATTAGTCCAAAATGGAAGCTTGATATTCAATCCATTCAAATACAAATGCAACAGTTATTGAACTTAGAATATGGATAGCGATCGCTTACCGGGGTTTGGCCGAAGCAAAACCGCAGGGCCTCTTCTACAAAGTTCAGCGTTGAGCGAAGCAAAGCATCTTATCCAAAGTATTCGGACCCCTCGACAAAATACTGATGCGAAAACTTTGGAGGGTATCTGTAGGCATCAAAAATTGCGAAGAACTAAATATGATTAAATTATGAGAAGATCGAAGGACAGCGTCGTCGAAATCTCAAGAAGTCAACACATGGGAAGTTTGTGTCTTGCCATAGTCGCGAGACACTTGTTTGTGCCTCGCTACTAGAGACACTTGTTTGTGCCTCGCTACTAGAGACACTTGTTTGTGCCTCGCTACTAGAGACACTTGTTTGTGCCTGCGCCCTGGCGAATACTTGTTTGTGCCTCCGCCACGGCGAACACCTTGATGTCTGCTATAAGCCGAGCACTTACTGTCGCCAAAGCGAACACCGATACTGAAACAAGCTCTTGAAGGGTCTAAATCAATGCGGTGGGGCCCACTTGACTTTATCAGCGCGAGAGGCGTCAAATACTTTAATGGGCGGTTACCACGCTGAAAATCACGCCCACTAAAGCGTGATTTTAGGGCATTTAATCGTGCCTAAAAGCGCGAAACCTTCCTACGATTAGGACCATAATCAAAATCCCTCTCGATTCCTTCCATGAACGAGAGGTCCACTTCTAGATTGAGCGATCAAACCTTCCACGCTTATGATTGTCTCAAAATTCTATCCCGGTCAAACCTTCCTACAGCCGTGACCATTAAAATCCTCTCGATTCCTTCCATGAACGAGGTCCACTTCTAGATTGAGCGATCAAACCTTCCTACGCTTAGGATTGTCTCAAAATTCCTATCCTCGGGTCAAACCTTCCTACGCTTAGGACCATAATCAAAATCCCTCTCGATTCCTTCCATGAACGAGGTCCACTTCTAGATTGAGCGATCAAACCTTCCGACAGCTAGGATTGTCTCAAAATTCCTATCCCGGTCAAACCTTCCTACATACAGACTACTGCTAAAATCCCTCTCGATTCCTTCCATGAACGAGAGGTCCACTTCCAAATTGAGCGATCAAACCTTCCGACAGCTAGGATTGTCTCAAAATTCCTATCCCGGTCAAACCTTCCTACGCTTAGGACCATAATCAAAATCCCCTATCGATTCTTTTATGAATGAGAGGTCTACTCCAAGAATGTGGTTCGCTGCCCCCAAGAGAAAACACAACAGGCTTGTTTTCTTCCAAGAGAAGACATAACGGGTTAGTTTTCCAAGAGAAGACACAATTCCAAATTGTCTCAAGAACTCGAGGCTCAAGGCAAGATATTCAAAACAAATCGGTTCCATATTCCATATAGAAGCTTTCCCGAAATCATGTTCAAAACCGTAAGACGCTTTTCTCCAATGATTCTCAAGGCATCTCAATTACAACCCAAGTGGTGACCTTCAAGATGAAGATGATTAGTCCAAAATCGACTTCGACATTTCAATCCATTCAAATACAAATGCAACAGCTTATTGAACTTAGAATATGGATAGCTTACATCGCTACCTGTGGTTTGAGAAATCAAGCAAAACACGGCCTCTTCTACAAAGTTCAGCGTTGAAACGTGGGGCAAGATCTTATCCAGTATTCCGCACTTCGACAAAATACGTAGGAGTCTCAAAACTTTGAGGGGTATCTGAGGCATCAAAATTGTCAAGAACCCCAAATATGATTAAATTATGAGAAGATCAAGGACAACGCCGCCGAAATCTCAAGAAGTCAACACATGGGAAGTTTGTGTTCGGCCATGTGCGAGACACTTGTTTGTGCCTCGCCACTAGAGAGACACTTGTTTATGCCTCGCCACGAGCCGCAGACACTTGTTGGTGCTCGCTACAAGCGAGACACTTGTTTGTGCCTCGCCACGCCGCAGATATTAGTTTGTGCTCGCCACGAAGCGAGACACCTTGATGTGTCTCGCTATAGGCGTAGACTTAGGTTCCCGCCAAAGGCGTAGACACCGTAATACTTGAAACAAGCTCTTGAAGGGTCTAAATCAATGCCGGGGCCCACTTGACTTTATCAACGCAGAGACGGTCAAATACTTTAATGGGCGGTTACATCGCCGAAAATACCACTAAGCGCGGATTTTAGGGCATTTAATCGCGCTCTAAAAGCAAATAAACCGCATAATCGAGGGATTTACACCGCCGCCAGCCATGAGGCAGTTTCATACCGCCGGCCAACAGGCAGTTTACATTGCCTCGCCGCGAGCGAGTAAATACGCTGAGACTACCGAGTCAGCCGCAAGGCTTAACTATAAATGTCAAGCACTTATGACACTTGTGTTTCTTCAGAGGGCACGCTTCCCATATAAATACCCTCCGCCCACTCGGGCGTGGGTCGGCTATCGAAGGGGCAATCGAGATCCAAGCTTCCTGAGTTCAAGAACACGATCCACACCTGAGATTCCTCGAGTTTAAGCTTTGACTTATTCTTGAGAAGAGTAGATATCTTACTTGCTAAGATATTTGCTTAAGTTCTTGTTTCCTTTGGCGGCATCAACTAAACCCCGCCGATTCGACGATCACGCCGGTGGTCCACGGATTACGCTGGCCCCTAAGACAGCAAAGTCCCACAAAAGGTGAGATCTACACTTGTAGCGCCTTTTGTTCGAAGTTTGTGAGAGAGTTATTTAAATTTCTTTGTAACCGAACCAAAGTGTAATTTTCAAGTTTTACAATGGAAACAACTTTCACCCAACAAATTATAGCAGACACTTGTTTGTGCTCGCTACAAGCGCAGACATTCGCTTGTGTCTCGCTACTAGCGAGACACTTGTTTGTGCCTCGCCACGAAGCGAGAGATTTGATGTGTCTCGCTACTAGCGAGACACTTGTTTGTGTTCCCCGCACAAGCGACACCTTGATGTGTCTCGCCATAAGGCGGTATCTTTCATTTAGGCTCGCCAAAGGCGCAGACACCCGTAATACTTGAAACGAGCTCTTGAAGGGTCTAAATCAATGCCGATGGGGCCCACTTGACTTTATCAACGCAGAGACGCTCAGATACTTTAATGGGCTGTTACACGAAAATACCACTAGGCGGATTTTAGGGCATTTAATCGCGCGCCTAAAAAGCAAATAAAACCGCATAAAATACCGAGGGATTTACACGCCGCCAGCTAGCTTAGGCATCCCATATTGCTCGCCGCCAACAGGCAGCTGACACCGCCGCTGAGCTTAGGTACTGGCGCTGAGGCACCAACCGCCGCCGCTAACTACAAATGTTGGGCACTTATGACAATTGTGTTTCTTCGTGAGGGCACGCTTCCCAAGGGTTATAAATACCTCCTACATCCACTGGAGGGCACCGTCGAGATCGATAAGCGAAAGAGAGAGAGAATCCAAGCTTCCTGAGTTCAAGAACACGATCCACACCTGAGATTCCTCGAGTTTAAGCTTTGACTTATTCTTGAGAGAGTAGATATCTTACTTTGCTAAGATATTTGCTTAAGTTCTTGTTTCCTTTCGAGCATCAACTAAACCGTCGATTCGGCGATCATTTGCTCGGTGGTCCACGGATTACAGCGTCCGGCACGACAAAAGTCCACAAAAGGAGATCTACACTTGTAGCGTCTTTTGTTGAGTTTGTGAGAGTTATTTAAATTTCTTTGTAGCGAGAACCAAAGTGTAATTTTCTCAAGTTTTACAATGGAAACAACTTCGACCCAAGCGGCCATAGTCTTGAACACTTGTTTGTGCCTCGCTACAAGCGAACACTTCGCTTGTGTCTAAACTACTAGCGAGACGCTTGTTGATGCTCGCCCGCAGGCGGGAAGACACCTTGTGTGTCGCTACTAGCGGGAACCTTGTTTGTGTATCCTGGCGAGGCACCTTGATGTGTCTGGCTATAAACGAGCACCACTTGTGTCGCCAAACACCGAATGCCAAGCGAGCTCTTGAAGGGTCTAAATCAATGCCGATGGGGCCCATGACTTTATCAGCGGAAGGCGTTGGATACTTTAATGGCGGTTACGGCGAAAATCGCCCACTAAGTGATTTTAAGGCATTTAATGTCGTGCCTAAAAAGCGGCAAACGTTACTTGATTTGGAGGGGCGACCTTTGCCTCGCCGATTAGCGAGGCATCCCATATTGCCTGTAGCCCGTGGCGGCCGTGCTGCCACGCCCGATGGCGAAGCGGCTTAGCGAAGGCGGCTCGAGCTGGCGCTAACTATCGGCACTTATGACAATTGTGTTTCTTGGAGGAGCGTTTCCCAAAGTATAAATACCCTCCTACATCCACTTGGAGGCAATCGAGATCGGATAGCGAGCTATTGCGAAAGAGAGAATCCAAGCTTAGGGTTCAAGAACACGATCCACACGGAGATTCCTCGAGTTTAAGCTTTGACTTATTCTTGAGAAGAGTAGATATCTTACTTTGCTAAGATATTTGCTTAAGTTCTTGTTTCCTTTGCGAAGCATCAACTAAACCCGTTGATTCGAAGCGATCGCGCTCGGTGGTCCACGGATTCTGGCGTCCGACAGGCAAAGCCACGGAGAGATCTACAGTGTCTTTTGTTGAGTTTGTGAAAGTTATTTAAATTTCTTTGTAGCGAGAATCAAAAGTGTAATTTTCTCAAGTTTTACAAAAACAACTTTAGACCCAAACGATGGCGACCACGATGGGAGCCAGCGGTCTCGAGCGAGATGCGTTGTGTCGCGACCTTGCGGCGATCAAGCCGACCTCATGGTCGATGGGCTGAATTACTTCTTGATCAAGCCAAGTTGAAGAATATCTCTCCTCTTCCTCATGAAGTCCTCCTCACCGCAAACATCGGAGGATATCATCCCCTAAGAGGGAGGTTCGTTTCATAGATGCTAACGACTCGCTCGCTTGCACGGAGGCGATTTCCTCTCAACAACACCCCTGTGGATCTGTCGAGCTCGCTTGACTCTTCGTAAGAAGGAGTCATTCAACAAGATTCAACCGCCCGACGAAGAGGGCTCGCTGAGACAACGCCAAAAGATGGCCCACAACTTGCAAAGGCCATGGAATCAGACGGAGTTCATTACAACACTAACTGGCGGATCGAGGCGCCAAGTTACAACGCCAACTTCAATCCAACACTCTTCCCAAGGAAGAATGGGTTCTCGCCAAAGGACCCGATTGACAAGGAAGGAGCACCGCGCCGTGGCACGTTCGCGGCACGCGCCGTTGTTCAAGGTGCGTGGAGTCGAATCAACCAAGGAATCGACCCAAAATCACAAAATTTGGGTCCCAAGTCACCAAAATCGCTCAAGAGTCCGCCGCCAACGCCTTCACCGAGATGTTGAAGCCGCTTCCTAGCGCAGCGAGTTTACCGCTTCGCCAACAAATAGGTAAAACGCCTCTCGCCAACAGATGATCCGAATCGGGCCAACAACGAAAAGCCCTCCATACCTTAACAAAATTTGGCTTTTCCACCCCTTTCTTCCACTCTCCACGAGGTATCAACCGCTAAGTCCGGAAATCCATCAACCGAGAAGTTTTAACTTTGTTGTACTTTGGTCCACAATCGAGAACCAAGGCCAAAACACCAAGAATGGAATGTTTGGGTCACCCGATTCATAAACAACGACAGGTTGGGGGTCGCATCTAAATCCCGTGATGTCTCGAAATGTTCCGAGCCATCCGACGATCTCAAACTGAAAGAGTTCCCGCGGCGCCTCGCTGAGTATCCCTAAGAGGGTCCGCAGCTCGCCGATAAAGACAAAACGGCTGCAGGATTCGCGAAGTCACCAAAGGTGATCAAACACTTGTTATTCATGCGTAAGCAACTTCCATAGTCGATTCCAAAGAAAACTTGTCCTCTAGTGAGGAACCAAGTTACATCTAGGGTGGAAATGTTATTTGCAATAACCCACACCAACCACATCATCAGCCGGGTGGCAACACACGAAGAGGACGATCGATTTAAATAGATTGTTCTTGCTCATTTGCAAAATTGATTAAGACGCCTGTATCGATGTGCTCGTTTCGAGTCTAACGCCACCCACAAAGAGCTTGATTCGAACGGCTCTCAAGAATCGGAAGATCCGCCAAGACGACATCGAAGAAGAAAAGATCATCCATCCAATTTGATGAGTTTCCGGTGACTATCAACATGGTAAACAAAGGAAAGGACCGCGACGGATGCGATCCCGACTTCACTTCGAGGAAAGGTGGGTCTCGATTTCTCGAGAATGTCTCTGCTGCAATTGCGAGCTACCCAACGATCGACTATAGAAGGATGCATGAGGGAGAATCATCCGATGACGGCTTCCGACATCAATTCGGCGATAGCTTCCGGATGACACAATGTCAAATGTTGGTCGCCATCCCGCAGAAGCTTTGCAATTACACCAAACCCTAGCTCAAATGTTACAAGAAGCCTTAGCCAAGCAAAGAGAAGAGCTAGGCGTCAAATGAAACGGAGATGGAGCTAGCCTTGCAAATGTGATGAGGAATATGTAAATCAAACGCCTCATCTACGAACCAATCCAACAAGGTGGAGTTACCCACCATAATGCCCATAATATCAAGACGTGATTCGGAGATAGATGAACACATTTACCATCAACCTCCAAAGAAAGCCGATCCGGTGCTCAAGGTGAAAATGGTCCAATTCTTCCTATGGAAGTAATCCAAAACAAGGGGAGGATGATGGCTAAAAGATGAAAGAGCTTGAAGATAAAATCAATTCTTTGATGTCCCACAGAAGTCAAAAGGACTGTATCCCGTGTCCATATCCGAGAGGGGATTCAATCCTCACCAAATTCATTTGATTAATTTCACACCTTTGACGAGGGTTCGCCACACAAGACTTGATCTATTTCAAGTCTCATTTGGGGTGATCTCGAAATGAGTCTTTGATGATTCGGCATTTGTTGGTACCCTTTGTGGGGTCCGTTGATTGGTATCAAGACTCAAAGCCGGAGCATTAACTGGATGACATGGAAAGCTTTTCTTAGTAATTTCTTCGATGATGACACGGTTTCATTGGAACTCTTCTAGATGAGAAGCGTAAGAGGAGAGACGACATTGAGCCATTGCCGCCCGCATAAGGCCATAAACCGCAAAGATCCAATCACCGAAATTCATATTGAAACGTAGCCACAAATCTTCCATTGATCTTGGAAGTCATGGGGTCAGCCCCACCAACTACATGGAAAGATCTAAAATACGAGGAGAACAAGCCTAACGCTTCCTCAAAAGGAAGAAAGCCGAAGAGGCTAAAAGATGGTCGACCCTCAAAGTAAATTTTGCCTCGCAATAGAGGAAAGGCATCAGTACTGCGTTGGCGTAAATCAAGCGTGCAATTACGACCACGCCAACAACCTCGGAGCAACAAAAGCTTCTAAATCGTAATTCCACAGACATACTCTTTCAGACGAAGAAGTTCGATCATCTTCAAACACCTCCTTGATAACAACAAAATCAAGTTGCCAACCATTATAAATCGAGGAGGCCGACAAGACTTCGACCCTAAATATTGTCGCATTACCACGGAGGATCCTCCATCCTACTAAGGATTGCTTAGCTCTCAAGGCCATCATCCAAGCCTTTGTCGGCGTCTTAACGCCAAATAAGCCGAATGAGAAATTCCTCCGATGAGTACAAGAGGTTAAACCGCTTCTCCTTCTTACTCCAATAGGAATAGGAGTATAAACTATTCTAAATGAATGCACCCGGTTTGCAAAGAAAGTTGGGGATGGATAATCCATGAACGAGGTCCACTTTCGTGTTGAGCGATCAAACCTTCCTCTGATTAGGATTGTCTCAAAATTCTATCTGGTCAAACCTTCCTCTGATTAGGATCACGGCCAAAATCCTCTCGATTCCTTCCATGAGCGAGGTCCACTTCCACATTGAGCGATCGACCTTCCGATAGTTAGAATTGTCTCAAAATTCCTATCTGGTCAAACCTTCCTCTGATTAGGTCCACGGCCAAAATCCTCTCGATTCCTTCCATGAGCAGCAGGTCCACTTCCACATTGAGCGATCGACCTTCCGATAGTTAGAATTGTCTCAAAATTCCTATCTGGTCAAACCTTCCTACAGTTAGGACCATGGTCAAAATCCTCTCGATTCCTTTTATGAATGAGAGGCCTACTCGATAACGGAGTTCGTTTTGCCCCAAGAGAAAACACAGCGGGGCTTGTTTTAGCCCCAGAGAAGACCAGCGGGTTAGTTTTAGCCCTAAGAAGACACAATTCCAAAGCTGTCTCGGCAACTCTGAGGCTCAAGGTATATTCAAAACAAATCGGTTCCATATTCCATATAGAAGCTTTCCCGAAATCATGTTCAAAACCGTAAGACGCTTTTTCTCCAATGATTCTCAAGGCATCTCAATTACAACCCAAGTGGTGACCTTCAAGATGAAGATGATTAGTCCAAAATCGACTTCGACATTTCAATCCATTCAAATACAAATGCAACAGCTTATTGAACTCGAATATGGATAGCTTATATCGCGCACTCCGTGGTTTGAGAAATCAAGCAAAACACGGCCTCTTCTACAAAGTTCAACGCTGAACGTAAGCAAGGCGATCTTATCCAAAGTATTCCGCACTCGACAAAATACGAGGAGTCTCAAAACTTTGAGGGGTATCCGAGGCATCAAAATTGCCAAGAACCCCAAATATGACTAAATTATGAGAAGATCGAAGGACAACGTCGTCGAAATCTCAAGAAGTCAACACATGGGAAGTTTGTGTCTTGCCATAGTGCGAGACACTTGTTTGTGCTCGCTACAAGCGACGCTTGTGTCTCGCTACTAGCGCAGACACTTGTTTGTGCCTCGCCACGAAGCGAGACACCTTGATGTGTCTCGCTACTAGCGAGACACTTGTTTGTGTTCACGTTTAGACACCTTGATGTGTCTCGCCATAAGCAAGATTTTATTTGTGTCTTCGCCAAAGGCAGACACCCGTAATACTTGAAACGAGCTCTTGAAGGGTCTAAATCAATGCCGATGGGGCCCACTTGACTTTATCAACGCAGAGACGCTCGATACTTTAATGGCGGTTACACGCTGAAAATACTTCACTAGGCGTGATTTTAGGGCATTTAATCGTACAAAAAAAAGCAAAACCGCATAAACACCGAGGGATGACACCGCCGCCAGCTAGCAGGCAGCCCCATATTGCTCGCCGCCAGGTAGCTCGGTTAATCGCCGCCAGGAGCTAGGTAGCCTTGGCGCTGAGGTACCGAATCAGCTAACCGCAAATGTTGGGCACTTATGACAATTGTGTTTCTTCAGAGGGCACGCTTCCCAAGGGCTATAAATACCTCCTACATCCACTTGAGGGGCAATCGAGATCGGATAAGCGAGCTATTACAAAGAGAGAGAGAATCCAAGCTTCCTGAGTTCAAGAACACGATCCACACCTGAGATTCCTCGAGTTTAAGCTTTGACTTATTCTTGAGAAGAGTAGATATCTTACTTTGCTAAGATATTTGCTTAAGTTCTTGTTTCCTTTGGCGAAGCATCAACTAAACCCGTTGATTCGGCGATGCACCGGTGGTCCCGGATTCTGGCGTCGACGCGAGGCAAAGTCCAGCAGGGAGATCTACACTTGTAGTGTCTTTTGTTGAATTTGTGAGAGTTATTTAAATTTCTTTGTAACGAGAATCAAAAGTGTAATTTTCTCAAGTTTTACAATGGAAACAACTTTCGACCAAACAAAGATGGAAATCCATCGCGGTGCCAATTTCATGCCTCGCCGCTCATCACGCATAACGGCACCCAATTCAGCAGCAAAGGATTCTAGGATTTTTGTGAAGAATGGGAGATTCGACTCAAGTTCGCCTCAGTAGCTCACCCCAAATGCAATGGACTGGCAGAAGCCGCTAACAAGTGTATCCTCTAAGCCCTGAAGAAAAAAATAGACAATGCAGTTGAAAATTGGGTCGAGGAATTGCCAAGCATCTTATGGTCGTACCGGACGACTCACAAAAACTCTATTGGTGAGACTCCCTTTAAGTTAGCCTATGGAGCGGAAGCAGTGACTCCCGTAGAAGTTAGCATGCCTACCATCTGCCTACAGCACTTCAACGAAGATGTGAATTCTGCAGGGCTTCAGGTAGAACTAGACCTCGTCAATGAAGTTCGGGCAACAGCATTGCGCCACCAAATTGTCAACCAACAACGAGTTGCCCGATACTATAATAGCAAAGTTCGACCAAGAAGGTTTTGCGTCGGCGATCTTGTTCTCAGAAAGGCAGCGTTCGACAAGGACACCAAGCGTGGCAAGTTGGCGCCCAATTAGGAAGGACCATACACCGTCCTTAGAGAATTGTGACCAGGCACTTACCGGCTTAGAAGCCCAGATGGAAGGATACTACAACATCCATGGAACATCGAGCACCTTAGGAAGTTCTTTCAATGACTCTTGCATTCTAAATCTTACTCAAGATATTTCAATATAAATAGACTTTTGCCCCTAACTATAATTGTCTCTCTTATATTGTGCAAAGAACGTCTTAATGACCTAGTTGCTAAAAGACCGCACTTCATTCACCGCAACAGGTCAAAAACGTCCTTCTTGCTAAAAACGAGTTGTATCAACCCAATCTCACTTGACGAGTCGGGAAAATCTCTTGGTTGAATCCGAGTTCAGGAGACCCTTCCGGCTAGGCTGAGTCAAGGAACCCTTCTCGTCAAAACGAGTCAAGGAACCCTTCTCTCCCGGTAGCGATAGGCAATCGGCTTCGCTCAATTAAGAAGCGCCTCACTACGCTGTCGAATCCGGATTGTCCAACCTCGTTAAGCCAAGTTGAGACGTTCGTATATGCTCGCCAAAACAGAACAACATTAAGGCGTCTCTCATCTTTCGGCATCGCCGAGTCGCCGCACCCACTGGGGCCGACTCCCAAAAACAGGCTTACTCTTTGCCTAAAAAATAGAGGTCGGCCATGCCGAATAAGACCTAGGCGTCACGTAAGTCCTAGGTACCCAACCTACGGGTTATTAATTGCCGAGTCGCCGCACCCACTGGGGCCGACTCCCAAAAATAGGCTTACTCTTTGCCTAAAAATAGAGGTCGGCCATGCCGAACAAGATCTAGGCGCCACGTAAGTCCTAGACACCCAACCTACGGGTTGTCAATTACCGAGTCGCCGCACCCACTGGGGCCGACTCCCAAAAATAGGCTTACTCTTTACCTAAAAAATAGAGGTCGGCCATGCCGAACAAGACCTAGAACCTACGGGTTGTCAATTGTCGAGACGCCGCACCCACTGGGGCCGACTCTCAAAAGCAGGCTTACTCTTTGCCTAAAACATATAGGTCAGCCATGCCGAACAAGACCTAGGCGCTACGTAAGTCCTAGACATCCAACCTACGGGTTGTCAATTGCCGAGTCGCCACACCCACTGGGGCCGACTCCCAAAAACAGGCTTACTCTTTGTCTAAAAAATAGAGGTCTACCATGCCGAACAAGATCTAGGCGCCATGTAAGTCCTAGGCACCCAACCTACGGGTTGTCAATTCTTACGTCGCCCCTTTGCTGGCGACTCCCAAAAATAGGCTTACTCTTTGTCTAAAAAATAGAGGTCGATCATGCCGAACAAGACCTAGGCGCCACGTAAGTCCTTGACACCCAACCTACGGATTGTCTTAACATCCACAATTTTAAAACAAGATTCTCGGCTGTGGCTCATTTATACACAAATTATACTCATTTTGTTCTATCGACCGACTCAATTCATTTGGCCTTTCGGTCGATACGGATCCAAGTACTCGGTAAAAATGAAATCGTTTATTGTTCCCCATGTTATGGAGAATAATACGTATAAATCTGAGTCATGACTGACACTACATGCCAATCAGATGAAAGAAAACAAACTCAATAAAACTTGGAGTGTTCAACACAAAGAAATGTAAAACAAAAATTTTTCATTTATAATTAAACATAGTCAATACAATCGGCAAATGTACAATGGTTTTTTCGACCAAACAAAAGCACAAAAGAACTAGACCCTAGAAAAGCACCTAAGCAACCCTAGCTATGATCGCCACCGTCACCATTGCCACCTTCATCATCGTTACCGTCCTCATCCTCATTGCTGTCCTCATCCTCGTCCTCGTCGTCGTCGCCATCATCGACACCTAATCGTGACTCCCGCCCTCTCCTCAAGACCCAACAGGACAGGTAAGCAGCTTTGAACTCGAGGGGGGTAAGTGGGACCTAGAGATGGAAAAATATTGGAGGGCAGCTGGGTCTTTAAATAATCAAAGCCGGCCTTAACAATCAGCGACAACTCAACCTTACCCATAGGCCCCTGTCGATAGCCCTCAATGGTCTCCCTCTTCCCCTCCTCCGACATCATATATTTGAGTCGGGTCTCAATCGATTGAGCATCGGCCAAGGCCGTCTGGTAAGCCGTCTTCGACTCATCTAGCTCGACCTTCAAGCTCTGAAGAGCAAGTCGTTCAGAGTGAAGGTTCTCCTCAGCCGATAGCTTTTCATGTTTTTCGGCTTCAACTTGGTTCTCCAACTGCTCGGCTGGATTCTTCCACTCCAAAATCTCCCTATTGGAGCCCTCGACCGTCTTCTCAAGTTTGGCCACCTCGTCTTTCAGCTTCTTTATGGTGGCCGTTTGTTTTGTGCTATGAGTCTGAAGATTAACAATCGCAGATTGTTTCGCCTCCAACTCGCTATGCTACTTGGCGTCTACCCCATCCCTCTCCGCCTTGAGAGCGGTCGCCCTCTTTTCAGCCTCTTCTCGACCTTCCCTCTCTTGAGCAAGCTTCTTCGACAACTCGTCGGCGACTTGCATCAAGTGGGCAAGACGGTTGAAAAGCTCTTCCCCAATCAGGGCCCCTCGAATCTGATAACTCTGGAGGGCCAGCCTCAAGCCAATCGAGGGCACCTCCCTCAGTAGCTCCGAGTCCCTCGGGAGTGAAAACTGTTCAGCAGCAGCAAGCTAAGCTCTTCCCGATAGAAACACAGAGTCTTCCTTATGAAGAGAATGGTCGGGGACAAACCTATTGTCCTCGGAGGGCTCCTCCTTAGACGCATACCCCTCCCATAACTCGCCAATAAGGAAGGCTTGAAGTTCTTTCCACCTTGAACCGCCAATCTCAGCAATCCGATGAAAGAAAGGAAGCTGAATGCCTGAACTCTCAAGCTTAACATGGAGGAGATACCCGACGCCGATTCGTCCGGAGACGACTCTTTACCCGCCTTCGAAGTCGACTCGAATAACAACGACCCCGCCACGTTTCTAGGGCCTCCATGTCGGCGGGGAGCCGCTCGTCCCGTGACAAAGACTTCTCCCGCACGTGAGAAGACTCATCTACATTGCCTTCGGCCTACCGGCATGATGGAGAGACAGTGCTTTGAGTTAGCTCCTCTCAGAAGCATAAATAGCTTCTCCCCAATTCCGCCCAAATTTGGGGATGGTCCCAAGGCCTCGCTAGGGTCGACTTCTTCGTCTTCCTCGTCTTCTTCTTCGGCAGGTCGGCTTGAGGAGCGAGGCCTTCCCCTTCAACATAGCGCCATCCGTCGGTTTTGTTCAACATGTCGCCCTCTTCAAACCGACAATCCTCCTCCCCTTGTCTTCTTCAGTACCAGCGACCACAAATTTTTGCCGAACTAGGAGCCCCACCTTTAGATCCTTAGTCCGCTTGAGCAGCCTTTAACCGCCTCTTTTCCTCTTCCTTGTCGGCCTCGCTCTACCGAACGATGGCAACCCCGCCACTCTCAAGGAGGCATTGTCGAACAAATTGTGGATCTCCCGAGACCCAGAGTATTGTCGGATCTTCTCCAGATCCTATTTTTCATTGGCAGAGAGCGGGAGAGACTTCAGCTTTTCCTTTTCGATCTCTCGCCACGATCGACAAGCCAGATTGGGTCGGCCCAAGACCCAAACAAATCTCTCCTTCCAACCTATTGAGCCGGAATGTTGACGAGCTTGTCGCCCACATACCTAAAGAAAAGTGAGCGCCTTTCTGGTCGCTTCATCGCGGACCAAGTGGTCAATAGCCGCAAGGTCGGCTCGACCCCACTCGGTGGCATATCACCAAGAACGTCATAATCGTTGCTATGGCGTTGGGTGCAAACTGCATAGGGGAAATCCCCAGATGCTCGCACACCCTCTTCACAAATTGCGGTAGGGGGAGCCGTAGTCCATACTCCATATGAACCGATATACCGGGCGCTTTATCGCACCATGCTCATAAATCCGCTACTGCCCTTCTCCGCAAGGACAACTTGAACTCGCTGGAAGGTCGTACTCTATCGCGGAAGACCCTCCAGCTTCTTCCTCCTTCATCTTTGTGTGCCAAGAGTTGAGCAAGCCGATCCTGTTAACTGGAACGAAAGAAGAAGCAGCCATGGCGAAAAATTTGAAATTCGAAAAGATAGAGAATGGGGAAACAAACTTTTCAGAAGGCGTAAAGAGAGTTCTCAATGGAGAATAGGTGTATATATGGGCAATCAAAGGACACACGTGGCGGCTTTTGGATGGACTATCAATTCCAAGATCAGCGGTCAAGGTTGATTTTTTGAATCCAAACCGCCTTACAGAAATCGAAACGCCAACCGCCTTTAATACCCCATATCTCTTTGCTCAGAAATCGAAGCGACCCTGATGGCAAAAGTACCGCTAACGTCATACCCTTTCCCCTACAGTGACTCCTTCCTACCACGTCTTGGAAATCAAACTTACGTATTGTTTGGGGCCCAACTAACCTTGACTAGTCAACCCAACGAACAAGCGAGTATGAAAAGACCCAAGTCCTTGGAAAATCGACTCCGAATTAACAAGCCACTTCTATGAATTCACTCAGACAAGAAAGGCTAGAAAGCCAACCGAGCAATGACACCATGTCGCTCAACTCATTGAGTCGTTCAGACTATTGATATACCACAGAGTATAACAAAATAAAAAGATAAAAAAAATATGGCGAAAAGGACTTTTATTTACATCTTTGAAAATAAATACAAGGAAAGATACATGTTACATAGTGTGGCTGGTATCATAATCCTAAGCTACGAAAGATCCATATCGGCTCCAGGAGTCAGGGGCAAAGAAATATTCACAGAAGGTGGAGGAGTCAAAGGAAGGTTGTGCATTACCTCGTCACTATCCTTCCCACCTGAATTCTCGCCAACATCTTGGTCGGCTCCACCAGAGGAGCCGTCTGCTGATGACTCAGTCTCTTCCTCTGCCTCCTCCTCGACTTCACCCCTACCAATATCATACCCTACTCCTGCGTTCTCCAATTTAGAGAGGAGACTTATATGGTTAGCTATACTCGAGGGTACCGTCCACTGGAACTTGTACTCAGCAGTAATCGCTTCACTATAAAGTCACTGCCCGCCTTACAAGCCAACGACACCTCGATTTTCCCCATCGAGCTTTGGCGAAACTCTTCAATAATTTCAGGCCGACCTTTTTCTATAACGACTGACTGATAGTCGTTAGACTCCAGATACTTTACTCTACTTTCGGCTCTAGACAAAGACTCTAAGCCGAAGATTCGCCCACGCAGCCGTTTAGCAATGGGCTTCTTGCTCTAGTCGAGTTCATGGCGTTAACCGCTTCTCAAGAGCGACACGGCCAGATCTCGCCCCCAATATCTCGTACCGATCCAGTTCCCCTACACTGCCCTGAAGCCTTTGTTGAAGCCCTTCAATTTCAGCCGACTTCTTGGCACCCGATGCCTTAAGCTCCATGATTGTTTGTTCCTTTACTTCAATCTCTCGACGCCAGTCATCGAGTTCGGCTTGCTTGGAAGAAAGCTCCCTGACAACTTGGTCGAGCTCATCGTTCTCGCCGATCCCTGGAGCTACGTGCTTCTTACAAAGCTTTTCATAAGCGTGATGACCTTGGGCTAACCGACTATATATTTCTTGCTCCACAATGCATCCCCTAGTCAAGTAGCTTCGGAGGATCACGTGAAGCCCTACATCAGGAATTTTCTTCAAGAACTCCTTGTCTTCAGGCAAGCTAAATTGCTCTATAGCCTTTGCCTGCATGTATCTGGATTGAAGCATTGACGATCGAACATCCAAGCAATTAACGGGATTATACCGATGCTCCGCATCGGGTTCTCCCTCATAACGGTCAATCGGAGGGAGTGTCCCTATTAATGAGTCGCTTGCCTTGTCCCAAACCCCTACCTCGGACTACGCCATGTAATATGGAGAGGGCCATCCCGCTAGGATGAAACCCATCCCTTGGCCTCCGACCGACTCCTTGCCCTGTCTGCGCGGCGGCTCGACTTGAGAACTAGAAGCTTTCACCCCCGACCGAGCCCTGGCGCAAGAGTCGCTCCACAAAGAATGTTGGGTACATTCTCGGTCGATGGGAAGTCATCCTTCTTCGACTCGATGACCCTCTCCATGGGATTCGCCAAGGCTTCCCCTCAGTGTCACGCCTCATGGGTCAGCGACTAGTCTTCTTCGCTAAGTCCTTCGATAGCCATAATGGTTGAGCAGCCGGGCCAGCCGTTCCTTCACGACTGCGGGCGCCGTTCGCTTTGCCCTTGAGTGGCACGACTCCATGGACCGGGACTCTCGCCGCCGCTTATTCGGCCGAACTCCACTCCTCATAAGGCTCCTCGGGAGCTCCTCATCTGGCCGACGCCGCGCGGCAATTGCACCAGCCACGCCCGAAAGTTATGTTGTGGGCTCTTGTTTCATCCCGAGTGCGGGGACAGTAAGATCCCATGAAGCCGCAACATCGACTTATTAAGAAGGGCATACATCGTTCGCGGCCCCATGTATCTAAGAATCTGCATCAATTCTCCTCATCTGCCGACAAAGGCTTCAGCCCAAAGCTTCTCCTTATCTCGCCAACCGAAATTCTAAGTTAGAGTCGTCTCCTCTATCCGCATAAACTTGTCTTTCCACCCTTTGTTCGATGTAGGGAGACCAAGAACAATCTTGAACTCCCCTGTCGCCTGAAGATGGTAATGGGCTGCCGAACTGTACTGACCGTGATGACTCAAAGACGCCTTGGGACGAATTCTCAACTAATAGCAGATGACGGTGAAGCCAACCAATGTAGCAACGGAGTTGGGCTTCATCTGCATCGGAGACACTCCCAGCTCTTCAAACATCTTCCGGAGGAATGGATATAGTGGCAACCTTAGACCGCATTCCAAATGCTTAATATAGAGAGGAGCTCTCCCCTCGCCATGGCAATACACCGGCGCTGACATCGACGGTGCCCTCAGTTTGAATTCTTTGGAAATATCAAATTTCGAATGAAGAAGCCGCATCTGTGCATTGGTCACCTTTGAGCGAAACTCATCTAGTTACTTTCGACGATCGGAATCCATAGAAAATGCTTATGTAGATTGCCGAAAGATCGCCGGAGATTCTTTCAGAGAGATGCAGAGAATAGAGCTTATCCTCTCTTCGTTTCTTGTACTCATAGAGAGGCCCACAAGTGATGGGTCAGCCTGCGATCAACGGCCAAGATTAAAATTCGGAACCCGAAGCATTGTCTCACAAATCGAGAAACCGCCCACTTCACCTTTAATGTGCCTAATATCGCCCGTGAAACGGCCAATAGCCCAAAACTCGTCACGGACGCCCACGCCCCATCACAAGAACCTTCAACTCAACTCGCTTCTCGCCTCACCGTGAGGTATTGTTTCACTTGCACTCATTTTCAACCGACTCCAAGTGAAAGAGGCCAACTGTTATGGTCATAACTGCTAATTCCTGATTAGAAGGGAAAACCCCACATGCCTTGAGCAAACAAACATCTTAACCCGATTAACTAAAAGGAGATCCAAACTGGCTTGCTGAGTCGAACGGACGACGCGAAAGGCGGTGTTAGTCGTCCCTTCAGCTATCCATCCTCACAGACGACGCGAAAGTCGGTGTTAGTCGTCCCTTCAGCTATCTACCCTCATGGACGACGCGAAAGGCGGTGTGTTAGTCGTCCCTTCAGCTATCTACCCTCACGGACGACGCGAAAGGTGGTGTTAGTCATCCCTTCAGCTATCTACCCTCACGGACCATGCGAAAGGCGGTGCGAGTCGACCCTTTGGCCTCGACTCCCCTCTTCCTCATCCAAGGTGGCTCCCTCAATCTAAACGACGGTTACATGAAGTTTGGTCCTGACAATGCGTCCATAACGCATTAAATGCATTGTCACATTGGCGGTCTCTTAATTCCTCCATCTCTCACGGTATTTAAGGCACCTCGGACTAATTCGGCAGTGGACATCGCCAATCCTATCTCATTAATGAACTCATTAATGACGGAGTAACAGCCCTAACTCGTAAGTCATCCCATCGCTTGACACCTGTAAAGGTAAGCCGCCGTGGCCGATAACAAAAGACATCCATCCAATCGTCAATCAACACGTGGAGGGATGGGCTGACTCGATTATTAGCCCTCACCAGATGAAGAGACGAAAATACCCTCCTACCCTAGGTATAAATAACGAACTGTTCAACGAATCAAAGGTAATCTCTTTTTCTCAGTGAATTTCGGCTCCATCATTTTCTCATCTTCTCCACATACTAACTTGACTGTCGGAGGGACCGCCGGAGATCCCAACTCCGTCCTTCCACAGGTTTTTCCTTTGGTATAGGTGAACTTCCAGTCTGACATCATCACCGGATATTAGAAGAGAAGGCGGACCTCATTCAATTAAAAACTAACCCAGCAGAGTTTAGTGACTGTGTGATTTCATACATCAACACTCTTTGTGCTCAAAATAATCATGCTTAGAATAATCAACTAGTGAACTAATTGGTAGAAGAAGAATTTGATAATCTATGCTTATCTTGAGTGGTTTGATAGATTATACTTATAAATTATAGAATTACTATCTAGTTACTTATTCTTTTCACTAATGATAATTTTGTTTGGATAATAATTTGATAGGTTATATTTTTCTTAAGTGGTTTGATAGTCTATGCTTAGTAAATTTAAAGTAAAATGTGATAAAAGAGAGTAGTTCATAAATCCTAAAATGAAATTAACTAGTGGATTCAATTCTAAATTCATATCTTCTCTACTTGATTTCTATCTTTCCGTCGACGGCCGGCCCTCCGGCGATTGATGCATGTAAGCATCAACGATCATTTTGGCCGATGTAGCCAAGTCTTCGTGATCGGTCCCATAGCTTGGTTCAGCGTTGGCGAGCTTCGGCGGATGCCATCGGGGGCTTACTTGAAAGAGTTTTGATGAGGCGGTCGCCACTACCAGGTATTTTGGTCGTCACCTCCTCGAAATTCAAATAGCTCTTCAACCACCATACGCGGAGCACGCTCTCGACTTGTTCTCCTTGGCGGGTTAAGTCTTTCCACGGCGAGCTACTGCGGCTATATTAGACGAGAATGTTGATGGAGAGATTATTCCGACATCTCCGATGAGAGTGGCCTCGAATCGATCCGCGAAACGCATAGCGATCGGCTCGAATC